>CAEMYA010000158.1:2673725-2689097 GCA_903131615.1 Diplodus sargus | reverse complement strand
TCGCTCTGATCTTTATTGATTTTCTGTTTGGCCGGCAGAAGCCCAGGTGGACGTTCCCCGCGGATTTCTGTCTCTCAAACAGACTTTCACAATCCCTGCAGTCTTGGCAGCAGCTATGAAAAGAACTTAAATTACACGTAAACTTTTACTTTTAAGTGTGCCAGTGACAGAAAAACAGTTTTGTTTCATTGCCTTTTTTTTTTTTGCTCCGTCTTGAAGTGCGTCTATGTTTTGCATTATCCCCACCAGTCTGTGTGGTTTTGAAGTGTCAGGGTAGCCCGGACCTCCATGGCTGAAGCATCCCAGAGGTTATACGGATGTCGACACAGCAAATCACAGTTTGATGGCATTCCCATATGCTCCCGGCTGACCGGGACAGTCCATTCCAGAGAACACGAGCTTGGCGGGACGGTGTTCTCCAATAATTCTTTGGAACGGGTTTGGCACATGAACCTTTTTTTTTTCTTGAACCGACTGATGCCGGAATGAAGCATTAAATTATACTGAGGATCCTTTCAGGCCGAAAAAGAAGTGTTGTGCCATTTCTGTCAGAGTGGAATATACAGCACACTATATAAATGTGTATGTTCCCAGGTTTAGTGCATGAGAACTTAAGCACTGAATTTCTGATTACAGGTCTGCACAAGCCACCAAAAATGTATAAAAACTACAGCATGTCCTTACACCCCCAGGGGCTCTGGGTAATTGGTATTTGCTACGGTTTCTCTCTTTAGCGTGTGAACTAAATGCAATTCACGCTGTAACTTAATGGTTACTTTAAACTCATTGTGCTGCTGTATTTCTACATCAAATTAATTTCAAGGCAAACATACACTAAAATATCGTACAGTTCTTTACAACGACTACAGACAATTTTCAATGTATAAACTCAAATGACCACGTGGGTATGAGACGTAAAGAAGATAGTACTGAATAGTTATTGTCACACCTACTTTTATTTGGTTTAGAACTGAAACTCACCATAATTAAAATTATGGATTAATCTGCTCATACTTAATCATATAGTCTATAAAACAATTAGAAAAAATGTGAGAAATCCTCATTACAATTTCCCAGAGCCCAAAGTTACATCTTCAAATTCATTATTTTGACCAACAAACGGCCTAAAAGCCAAGAACTCTTCATTTAACATCATAAATGAAAAAGAAAAGCAGTAAATCCTACACTTTAAGAAGCTGTACCCAGCAGATGTTTTTTGCAGAAGAAATGACTGAAACGACTAAGCGATTGTCAAAAATAATTCTTACCAATCTTTGGGTTTTAATGTGGCTTGTTAAATTGTGCTTTTTTATTAAATACCATTGTAAGTGTGAGTTTCCCTGGTTGGAGCAGAGGTGCCTACTTTCTTTGTTTGATGTTATCTGTGCGTCTCTTACAGACGGGCCTCTGAGGCTTCCCCTCCGAGGGCCGCCGATGATATTGTTCTCTGCGGTTTGCATCTGCTGCTTTGATAATCCAGTGATTCCGCCGTCAGAGGGGGATTCTGGGAGCGCAAACACGCAACAACACACAAACTCCTGGACTGTGACGGCAGCCATTGTTCCTCACAAACAATGTCTTCACTTTGATGTCTGTGATGCTTGGCCGGCCGAGGGAAGTTTTTTTCAATCTGTGCTTTAGCACCCAATTCCCTCTCCCCCCCCACCGCCTTCTCCCCACTTCTTTTAGTCTCTCCAGCTGAGAAACCAATAAACGACAAGAATGTGATGAATGACTTTTATCTCCACATGTACAGTACATTATCTTTAATATTATACCCAATGGATTTGTAGGCTTTCTCAAATAATAGTAGGACTGAAGGTTTTATCATAAAAGGGTACGACACAAACACACACCACCAAGTTCAAACTCTTATTGTTAACGTGAGAAGTTTGATGCAAGTTAAGGTGAACGACCGCTTAGTTTAAAATCCATGAAAACTGTCTCGTCTTATTGCAATAAAAGTCTAGAGAGCCTGTGAATTTTGCTGCAACATTTCTATAAAAAAATCACATACATCACACTTTTAATGCATTAATGTCACCAACTTATTTCCAAAAGCTTGTTAAAAGTTTTTTTTTTAAAGGGGCACTGTGTAGTTTTGGGGTAGAAATGCAAATTCAGAATTTTAATATCTACAATATTAATAATCTAATAATACAAACTCAGAAGTATGTATTGTTTTCATAATTGAATAAACAAGCTCTTCTCAGAGGAAAATTATGCCAAATTTTTTTGGGCATAAATAGGCAATTAAGATATTTCTCTTCTTCTTCATGGTGCACATTTGAAGGCTTTTTGGAGGAAAGGCTACAATAAAAAAAATGAAACATCTAACCGGTGCAAAAATAAAGATTTACTGAGTGAACTGAAGAGGTGGAACACTTGTGTGCTGCTGCTCTGTTGCCCTCGTATCACTCTATGACATGCCGTGTTGTGTGTTGTGTCTCACATGGACACTGTGTCAGTTTTTTGTTTCACTAAAATGCCATTAAAAGCCGCTTCAAAGGGTAAAGCCTAGGAAAAAAGAGAGGGGGGTCTGTCATTGTCTTGTTGCAGGGGGCAACATGCTGGTTTGAGTCTTGATTGACAGGTTCAATCCTCCAATGTGCTTTGGCACAAAAGATGACAAGCAGAAAGGAAATTGGCTTTTGTCCCTGCCTCTGAGCTACTTAACCTGGGCCTGATTTCTCATTTATTAAAACTGAAACTGTCATGAACCACACTGTGTGTGTGACACAGACATGCAGACTTAAAACAAATACTGCCAAAGGGTTTTAATTGTCCTGTATTCTATTTTTACGGTTTGTGTTTTAGAGTGGCTTTTAAAGTAGATTATAATTCATTCATTTGCAGCATTAATTTCCTTGTTTTAAGATTAAATTTACATTTAGTCATTTAAAACAGAGTCATGAAAGTTTTATACTTTTGGAAACTGATTATTTTATTGCTGAGTTAACGGGGCGTTTGGAGAAGAAGCCCAAACTCAGAATTTTATTATTTACACAAATATTTATGAAAGAGGTAATAAAAAAAATCAGAAATATTTATTTTTCCCTATGTAGATATACATTTTAAAATGCATTTTATGCACCCAATCATTGAGTCTTTAGTTTATCAAACAATGAGAAACTATTCATGTCTCTCTATGATTGTAGCTCTAATTAAAGGGGCAGTATGTTGTTCTGTAGAACAAATTCAAAATCAGTTATTATTTACAATATTAATGAGGTAATAACAGAAACTCAGAAATATTTATTTTGTCCATAACTGAATAAACAAGCTGTTCTCAGAGGAAAATAAGGTCCCAATACATTGTTTGAAACTAGAAAGGTGGCAGGGTCCGCCACATAGTATGAAAATGTGTTGTCCTTTAAGGTCAGTTTGTTTACTCAGTCATGAAAACAAAGACGGTTTATTTATTTATTTTGTTTAGGCATTAAAAAAATATCAGCCCATGAAGATCTACATAGTGCACCTTTAACTTTTAACTTGACTTCATTGTACCCTTTTAAATCCTATTTACAGTCTTTTTACAGTGTTTTTGCATATTTTTTTACATTGTTTAATTCTCTGTCTTTATTTAGTTGAGTTTATTTTATTCATACAGCAAGGCAAATCAAAGTGCATTACGTAATACATAAAATGCAGTGTCATTTTATTCTCTTAGACTTGTTTTTGTTAATAGTAAGACTGGTGTCCTCAGAGAGAAATTCCAGACTTTTTGGGGGGGTTGGGATTATTAAAAAAAGAGAGAAATTGACACAAAAATACATGAATTAAGCTCCCACATAAATGAAAATGTCACAACCTTAAGGCTTGGAAATCAAATCCAGCCAGCCGGCCAGAGGTTGAAGGCCCGCAGCTCTCGACTGCGTGGCCTGGAAGAGACTCTAAGCCAGGAGTTTTGTGCCCCCTTCTGGCATAAAACTGACCGGCTGATACAGTTGTGGTGGACGGAAAATGAGACAAGCCTGTAATACAGTGGTGATGGCTGATATCCGAGGGCAACAACCTCACCAGTGCACGCAAGATTATAAGACCTCAACAACTGTTTTAGTGCAATTTACTCGAGTTTGTTGGGATTTCATACAACAACCCCAAATATACAGAGCGTTCAATACACATGAATATCTTCTTTAACCCAAACTATTGACTTTACAACAAAAAGAAATAAGATAATTTGGCCAAGTCAGGTAAAAATGACACAAAAAGGAAAATATTAGGTGTAGCAACATAATCCGAAATCAAATCTGTGCTCTGGGAAACAACAAGGCACTAGACTCTCCAGCTACACCTCCATCTTCTCATTCGCTCCTTCCCTCTCCGTCTCCACTCCACAACTTGTCACAATCCTCATTAATTTCCACGACAGATGCCGACACTGACTCTCTACCTCTATGTGCCTCACCCTCCATCTCCCTCGCCGTTTATTCTCCTCACCCTCTCACCTTATCTCTTAGTCTTTCTCTCTGACATTCCATCTCTCATCTTTACTTTACCCGTCCTCTACTTCCCCAGTTTTTATTCGTTTGCCATTCCTTTCATTTCCTCTCCGTGTACTCTCCCTCCCTGTCTTGACCCCGTATCTCGTCACACTCCCCATTAATTTCCATAAAAAGATGCTGAGTTTGCGGTCGTTCGGCACTGGCGCTGAGGGGTGGGGTGAGGCGGCACGGGACCGCGGGGTCCAGGGGAATTGTCACCGTTAACATGAGCTTTTAACTGGTTGCAGTGAGGAGTTATTGTGACTGATGGCTTCCTATTAAAGGAGCAGAATCATCGTGATGGGAAAAGACCAACAGAGGGAGGTCGGGGGGGAAGGGAAAGGTAATGAGGGCCATGACAAGAGAGAGGGGGGATAAAAAGTAAGACAGAGGAAAGGAGGAGCAAGGAGAGACGGTATGAAATAGGGATAACGAGAGAATGAAGAAGTAAAATACGAGGTACAAGAAATTAGGCAAGGAAACAGATAAAAGGGAGAAAACAAAAAGAAGATAGGAGAAAGGCGCACAAGAGAGAATATAAATGTTGGTTTGGACTCAGTGGGTGACAAATGAAAAGAGAAAATTAGCAAACAGGTGAGGAAACAGGAAAAAAGAAAGAGAAAGGTGTCTGAGGTGTAACACAACGGGTTATATCTGATCTGATGAAGCTTCATGAAGATCTGGAGAGCAGAAGGAGCCTGGAGATTATAAAGAATTTTAATTTTGTAATGAGAAGATCTTTAGCTCATATTCACACAATGAAGAGTCACTCATTCTTTACTGTTAAATACAGTACGTACTGATGGGCGAGAGTCACGTCAGATACATTGAGATTATGTTAATTTGTCTCCCATCAGACAGACATGATGTTAGATTAGCCGAACAGACATTTCATCTGGTCTATAACATTTTCTTAAAAGCTTTTCTAGAAGCTTTATGACAACATGTGCTGTATGTTGACAGAAACACAAATGTCATACACCATCATGACAAACAAAATGTATACATACTGTTTTCCCCCAAACTCAAAACTATAGCAGACATTTTGGTGTTGATGACCTCAAATCCCAATTCCACATGAATTCTGTCCAGATAAGCATGTAAAGTAACCCACTTATCATACAGCATGGTCCTGCAGCACTGGTTTAATTATGACAGTTAATTTATTGTTGAGTCTCATTCGCACGTCATCAAAAACAGATTCTAACCCAATGTGATTTTGGTGTAAGAATGTGTGTGATTCGCCGTTTAGTTTATTATAATGTTGTTTTAGAGAAAAAGCTAGCATCCATTGATAATATGAGAAACGGCAGTTAACTGTTACTACAGACATTTTAGATGTTTTTCCAGACAACGTTTCACCTCATAGGTTCAATTTCTCTTTTATAGTCGACTAGTTTGCATTCAAAGTTCCATTAAACGTCAGACTACCCGATGTGTTAACATCCATTTAAAGGTGCACTAGGTAGATTTTCAGTAGAAATTATAATCTTAGCCTTAACAAACTAAATATACAAACTCTTTGTCTTCATGACTGAATAAACTGTATAAACTAAGTGATCTTAAAGAACAACACAACAGCTTGTGTGTTCACTTATGGAAGAAATAAATACTTCTGACTTTGTAGTATTCACAGATATTGTAAATATTAAAATTCTGAGTTTGAATTTCTTCTCCAACACTACAAAGTGCTCCTACAAAGGATACATCAAAAATTATCTGAATTGTCACCAGTTAGCTTTCTGTTGATGGACTTATCTTTCCAGCTCCAGTTTACAGTGTCTCTTTACAAATGAGCTTCAACGTTTGTGCATTTTTTACTAAATTCCTACCCCCAGTTGGCTGGCCCGGGTTCGCCATGGCTTTTCTCACGGCCGGGCGGTGGGCCCAGCGATGGACGGGGTCACACTGTTTTTGTTGTCGCCGCGTGCAAGCGGGAGGGTAAACAAATCCAGTTTTAATAAGGGCTTGTAGCTCATAATCCTCGGCCGGCCAGCAGGTGAGGGCCAACATATGGGGCGAGACCACGACGAGCGGACAGCACGAACGCTCGTGCACAACACACACACACAAACACACACACACACACACAGAGCAGCTGTCACTTGTTTTCCGAGGCAAGACCGATCCAACGAGAACGCCGTGGGTTCTTGGGGAGCCGCGCCAAGAGAGGAAGGAAGGGAAAGGTGGGAGATGGAGGAGGGGAGGGAGAGATATATTAATGCAAATGACAGAAGGTGAAGGAAGGAAGGTAGAAACTAAGGATGGGAGGAAAGATTTTCTTTTTCCAATTAAAAGGGTCAGTATGTAGAATTACAAACTCAGAAATATTTATTTTTTTCTGAATAAACAAGCTGTTCTCTGAGGTCCCTAGAACACTGTTTAATGCTAGAAAGCTGGCAGGGTCCGCCACATACAAACAAACAGATTAAAATGTCTTACTCAAAACTACATACTGCTCCTTTAAAGAAAATCGTTTCCTGCCACCATTACATTTTCCAATGCAAGCTGACATTTTTACACAAAGTGCGCTTTGGCTTTTATAATTGAACACGAAGCGGAGTAATAGCACTATATTTCCCTGCGTGGAAGTTTTAGCTCGACTAATTTACCACTTTGCTGTTTTGTAAACATAATACGTTTGACTAGTGGGACTTGTTCATGGTTACTTTGCTCTTGTGTGCTTTACAGCGATAAAACGCTTTCAGCGAGGGGAGGAGGTGAAAGAAAAAAAAAAATCAATTTCCCCCCTGAGTGATTTGGTTACACACGGCATAAACACAGCGCTGCTCGCTGTAGTCTTGTTTTTAGCTAACAAACGTGGATTTTGTTGTGCTTGCGGCTTTATTCCGCACAGTTCAGAGAGGCTTTCATAAGTCAGAGGGTTGTTTTCTTACCCCTGCGATCTTTCAATAGACATTTAAGCATGAAAATGAAACCAAAACTGAGGTTTTAATGATTTTATGTCACACTGTGTGTTTGTCCTCTTTCCCGCTCCAGGAGCCACTCAGTCTGGTTTTACATCTCTGCTTTCTCTTTTCCTCTTCTCGTCTGTCATCACTCTCGTCTTCACCCTTCCCCTTTCGTTCCCGCATTTCCCCTCTCGATTTTATTCTTAATTTCTTTCCTATTTGGTTAACTCTCTCTCCGTCTGCCTTCTCTTTGTCTGCCTCCTCCTCCATCGCAACCCATTTCTGCTCCTTATGAAGTGTGAAAAATGATCGTCTGCAGGATGAAGTGGACAGAATTTGCCGGCGTAATGGCCTGACAAAATGAATCGCGGCCTTCCTCGCCATCCATCACCGCTCCGAGGCGACCGCGGTTAAGATCTGTGAAGGTGCTGGCTTATTGATTACTAGTTGTAACTACAAAGTGTCTGATTCAGTGTTTGTGGCGCGGCGGGGCGGAGGGGAAGGTGGCTGCCGGTGGGTGGAAGGGGGAATGCAGGCAGCTGTAGCGCTCTCAGAAATCCTCTTTTGATAGATTTTAAATGGTGAAATATTGATTTCTGTCCAGTCCAAGGCCTGGCCGAGCAGGCCGCAGCCATTTGTTCGGAGGTATAATGCCGGACACCCGCTTCTGCTGGCCACCATCAGTCATTCTGACACGGGAAAAATGAGAGAGGAAGGAAGAGGGGGCGGGGGGAGAGAAAGAGGAAGAGAGATAAATCAACGGTCCGACCCTTTACCTTCATCGAATTCTGGTGGAATCCCGATACGTGAAGTGTCTTCCACATCCTGGTCAAAACAAAACAACAACCGTACAAATATTCTACGGTTTAAATCGCCGTTTCATGCTTTCTAGTGGTTACAACAACAACGACGCCCACAAAAAAACACAGAGCACACCCTACAAACTTTCCTCATTATCTCACATTCGGTGGAAGTATCGGGACCTTGGCTCGCCGTGAGGCGGAGGGTAATGACCTACTAAGAGAGCAGACCATGAAAAGGTGATTATGGCTCTTAATTGCTGTCCACAGAGGCAGCGGAACACGCGGGCAGGTAGCATTAATCTACGTTAAAGGACAACGGAGACAGCGGGCTGAGGGCTCTTCTGCTGATTCATTAAAGGCTGCGTGTTGCCGCGCTGATAAGCTCCAATTAATAGTATCTTCTTAACGCCGAGCTACAAGAGGGAGGGCCACAATTAACACATTGTGGCCCGAGCGTCACACGTGTAAACAGATATTCTGATTAGCACTGCATGAAAGGAGGCAAATCTGAGCAGATGTCTGAGCCCTACAGTTTTCCTTTTTTGTGCTTTAAAAAGAAGCATATACCTCATTGATATTGTACATATTACATTTTTCTGGGTGGGAATGTTTTCTCCAACACAATAATCCAAACTCAAAATATTTGTGAAACCGAAGACAATCGTCTCAATCCAACTCTGCCACCCAACCCAACCCAATTTAGACGAGAACCCTGCAGAGTGCAATGCAATGTTTTGGGTCCCGAGAAAAAAACAAAAAAACTGAAATTAGGTCGAGAGCAGGTGGTGACCGCCACCCACGCACCCTCCACATGCAACACACACACACGTTGCGGCACAGAGGAAGCTCAGTCCTGGTGGGAGGTCTGAGGTCTGGCCCTCCGCATTCCACAGACAAGTGTCTAGCACCTGCTAGGCCTCAGTCAGCCTTTACTGGCCAACAGATTAGGACGGGCGGACACACTCCAAATCCGTTTACTTTACAGTCTGTGTATTTGCGTGTGTGTGTGTGTGTGCGAGTGTAAGGGAGAGAGAGAGAGAGAGAGAGAGAGAGAGAGAGAGAATCCAATCTGTGTGCTTGAAGAGCTCACATATAATTTAGATTTTCCTAGAAAGAAGCAGTAGAAGAAGTAGAAGAAGAAGAAGAAGAAGATGGAGAAGAAGAAGGAGTAAACTGACATTAAATCATAATTTAAATCAATAAAAATAGAAAAAACAAAAATGAATATGAACACACCATATGGTTGAGCTGCATCCATTTTTTTGGGGGGAGGGGCATAAAACCTGTATGTACTGTACACAGAAATGCAACCACGCCGTCAGCAGCCCATATCTGACAGGTGCACATGTCAGTGGTTAGTTCAACCTGGATCAGAGCATTTGGTCTCACTCTGTGGCAGCCAGGCCCCTAGGGTGCGTGCGCATGTGTGTGTCTGCGTGTGTGTGTGTGTTACCCAAGGGCCCCGACGCTCAGTACCCAGACACTACCCATATTGTTTTCTTCAGTGGAGCTAGAAAAAAGGGGAAGCTGATTTACAGAGCTGTCTGGCACTGGAGCACACGGATGCATGACTGACTCGGCCTAATGGAGTTTTCAGCTTTGGATTTACACTTCTCCCTCTCCGCGAGGAGCCGAGGCGCACATAAGCGCAAGCTGGCTGCTGCACGTCTCTGTGGCAGCTATGTTAGCGACGTGATCTCGTCCCGCAACTGTTACCAAGAAATGTTTGCGCCGCTGCCAATAGGAGCTCAACCCCCGTCTCCCCCATGCTGGTTTGAGTGTATCAGAGGTTACGGGTCCACGAGATTGTAGCCAAAAGATTTGAGCTCGACAGTCTGGACATTTTATTTCTTTTTTTTTTATCATTTGGTGGTAATAAAAAGTCTGACTTTTTTTTCCACCAGATCCATCTTTGTGAGATTGTTCCATTAAAATTTCTATTACTGTTATTGTCTGTTACAGAAAAGCGATGTTCCCTCCATCTAATTTCAGTTGATGAAAGATTGATTGCACTAAACCAGGCTTAAACAAAACAGCATGCATATTCCCTGCATGCTCTGAAGTTAAACAAATGTAACTGAGGATGAAATATATCCCAGCACTTATTGTGTGCATACAAGCCATGAAAACCCAAAAATGCCAGCGTGTGTGTTGCCAGATTTGCAAATATATTAAATCCAAGGGGCAATATGTCGTTGAAAACATTTAAAAATGTAAAAAAAAAAAAATATCTAAAAAAATGTGAACAAATAGCAGTTGTGACATAAAGGCAGCTATGTTTTATGTTGCAGAGCTATCTACCGAAGTTAGCATGCTTACCAGCTAGCCCCCGCTCCAAATCTGCTGTGCTCGGGATGTTCACACTAACACTCTCCTTGTCTCCGACATCCAAGTCTGAACAGCTAGCTGCATGGCTAACTGAGCAAACTTGCTAAGGGAGGCTACAGTTAGCAGCAGTTAGCGGTTACTCTGGTGATATGCTGCCCCCTGTTTGCCAAGTACGGGTGGCCAATTCCTACATATTGCACCTTTAGATCCATTACTTGACTATACTGTACTTCTAAATTTTGACGATAAGATCTAAATTTTCTCCTTTATTACTAATAACCTGCATCAGCCTTGAAAGAAAAAAACAAATCGGTCAATCACGAATTTCGCCATAACAGGTTAATTTTGGTTTCATAAATGCCATAAACATATCAAAATTGTTGCAGCAACAACAGCAAGAAAAGCAATAAGCTTTACCTTGGACTATGGGTTCTAAAGTATTTAAAAGAATAGGTTTCATACTTGTCTCTCCTCCAACATGGCAGCACGGTGCAGGCAGTCATCACTCTCCTCTGAATGAACCGTCCTTGCGCTGCGATCCAAAGAGCCGGAGCTGATAATGCTGGGAATCCAACGTTCACGTGTTAACTGGACCTAAATGGGTTTCGTCTGTGTCGGATTGCTGGACTGCCATCAGGGCAGGACTGTGTAAGTGCGTGCAGCTGCCCCCAAACACTGGCTTCAACAAATTACCCATTTCACAGCCCACAAAGCATTTAGCCTCCAAACTATGAGAACGAATCCATTCCTGGGCTCTTGGAAGGACACCCACTCACATGTGAATGTAATATTTCTATCAGTGGTCCCCGGGCCACGGAGCCACTTCTTCAGCAAGACTCGGGTCTCCAGATTGTTGGCTGCTGTTTAAAACCTTTAATTAATTTACGTTTGTACAAATGCTGAAAAAGGTGCATTTAGATAATAATTAAAGGTGCAATATGTTCGAATTTTAGTTTTAAACATCCAAAAGTGTACTATAATGATCGACAAACTGTGAAGAAATAACATTTTTGGAGATATGTCAAATATGTGTTTTGTATTGCACAGATAGCTATTGAAGCTAGCATACTAACCAGCTAGCCCCTAGCCACAACACGAACACTCCCACAATGCTCAGAGTTCCCAGTCCAGGCAGAATCAGCAAACATAAATGTTAACTGATCTTAATAGCTAACAGAGGCTACGATTAGCACCAGTGTTAGCAGATACTCGGGTGATCTTTATGAAAGTTTCTGGTCGCACCATCACTGCTTAGGGTCGTCAATTTTTAATTGGAATTCAGGCTAAAGTTCGAAGGATATGCATTCTGTAATAAATGCGTTGGTAAAATAGTTTGCAACGTCTGACTTCGGCGGCGGAGGCACCTCAAATGACCGGAACAAGGTCACACCATCTGGCAAAATGTACTCGTGTTGAGGCAAAAAGCAGGTGGAGCAGGAAAAAAAAATCACAGCAAGGGTTGTAAGCAAGCTGCAAGAGCTGACCCTTCAAGTCTCAAGTCTTGGCTATGTAGTCCCAAACCAAGTCTTACATTTCTGGTCCTAAAGTCGTCATTATGTCGCCAAAAGTTGAATGCCATTTCAAACATTTGCTACTGTTTGCATATTAGATGTACGTAAAGAATAAATGGGTCAAATGGGTGAGAGTTGATTCAATGTCCATTTTATAACAATCTTAAACTCATGGAAGACATCAAGTCACTCCGAGTCGAGACGAATATACTAAAGGGAGTTTATATATTTATTTGTTAAGAAATGCCCCCAAAATTAAAAGGTGCACTAATCTTGAATTTTGCAATTCCGAATTTTAATTTCTTCTCTAAAACGACATAGTACTTGTTTAAAGGAAACAACTGGTGTCTGTCAAAAGCCCTAAGCCAGCTCCTGCACGTCCATAGCCATAGGACAAATGTCCCCTACCCATCCAGCATGCGGCGTGAGCAAGTAGACTTGAAGACCCGCTCTCGACTGTGTGAGAATGAACCGTCGGCGCCAGCTTAGATCCAGACTCTCTTCATCATTCCCTCATTTTGGAGCGATCGTCGAGGGACCCCGAAGCCCGTACGCCAAAAAAAAAACTCAGGGTGCATCAGCTCCCATGCTGAAAGCCTTGGTCCAACACCAACCGCTGGCACCGGCTAATGAATACTATATAAACTGGAAAACCGATTTCCTTAATCCACTTACATTTCTTTAGATTCTACGGCGCGGTAAGCCTATTAGGCCATAGAGCTGTGGCGAATCGGGGCAAATACATGTTGAAAGTAGCAGCAGTGGGAGGCTGAGGAGCGAGGAACAACTGTGGCGCGATTGTCTTCCGAGGACTTTTCAGGATACAGTCTGTAATGTGCGATCGGGTCCTGCGTAACATGAGACGCGGAAAGAAAAGTAAAGTTGAGACTGATTTCTTCATCGCCTATATCCACAGCGGTGAGCTCGGATTTGTCTCCGGGGCTCTCTTTCCACAACATTTACTTAGACTGAGGGAGACAGAGAGAGACAGAGAAGGATCAAGGTCTCTCCCTATAATTACAAAGATAGCACAGTCGCAACTCCCTCCCCAGTGGAGGCTCCGAGGCGTCACTCCCTATATCCCTTCATATTGTATAAAGACTGTTCTATCAGCCCAGGAACGGCATCATTGCTTGTAAATTAATTTGGGGTTCCTGTCAGTCGGGGGCCTTCTCCGCTCTTATCTAGTGGTGTAATATGGGAAGCTGAGAGGCTGGGGAGATACCGCTGAGAGCGCTGGAGGAGAGGCGGCGAGGGGTGGAGGGTGGATGGTGGGGGGACCGGGGGAGTATTAAAGAGAAGAGGGATAGATAGGAAGGGAAGAGAGAGGCAAACAAGAGAGGCAAGCGAGGGGAGCGAGTGGGTCGGGAGCGGATTTTCGAGGAAGGGCCTCGACTCGGTGATAAGTGAATACGCTCTGGCATCCTATTTTCCACACACACACGCACAGAAGCCATTTGTCATCCAGGCTGGACTCTAACAGCGAGAGGCCTTCACCTATCAGCACTATTTGTCCCCGTGTCACAGCCCGCGGATAAATCTTCCCCCTTGTTTAAATCCACCCCCCTATTACCGAAGAAGTCCGGCCTTCTCATGATACACTCTGCGCGCGCGCACACACACACACACACACCTCTGACCCCTTCAGTTGTTTCTAATTAACCCTTCACCCAACGTATGTAGCCCCTCAATTCCCTAATGGCAATAAATGGGCCTGACTAGGATCCCATTAGTGTCCAGAGCCGTGATGGAGAATTAGCAAAGGCTGAGTTCATACACACGCAATACGAGTGTATTCTGAGAGGTGGTTCATCCCCAGGAAATAGTTTCATCACTTAATTATTCAAAACTATCTATTGGTGAACACGTGCTCTTTATCGCGGAATGTGTTGATACATCAGCGTAGCTTGCATCGGGATGAGTTTGTTTGCGCGCAGCCAAACGACGAGGAGTCCAAATGACGACAGCTGCAAAATTGAGTTGTGTCGCGTCTGGGAAGCTTTTGTTCTGTACCGTTTTGAAAAATCAAGCCAAACAGTGTCAACGACTGTGTGAACTTGGAGTTTCAGGAAAATCATAACAGCTCCATTAAAGGTGTACTGCGTGGTTTTCAGGAGGACATTTTAGATCGTCACTGACTGATTTAAAAAAGAAATGTAAACAAACTGTCTTTGTTTTCATGAATGAATAAACTGGGTGAGAAAACTGACCTTAAAGGACAACATAATTTCACACTTTGTTAATATGTGGCGGACCCTGCCACCTTTCTAAACTCTGTAGTGCCCCTTTGATTTCAGACAAAACCTAAAACCACTCAACATGGATGGTTTTTTGTAAAGTAACCAATTAGCAGTGGTGGGAAGTAACTAAATACATTTACTGAAGTACTGTACTCAAATATGATTTGCTGGTGTTTGTATTTTACTTTTACTTTTCCTTTTAATGCTTCTTTGTATAACACTTACCCTACATTTCAGAAGAAAATGTTGCATTTATTTCATGAATCGATTAATCATTTCAGTCCTTTTTCAAGCAAAAATGTCAAACGTTTGCTCGTTTCAGCTTCTTAAATATAATGTTTTGTTACCTTTCTGTGTGATTTATGACAGTAAATGAAGAGGCTTTGCGTTTTGGACTGTTGGCTGGACGAAGGAAGCGATATGAAGGTGTCAGATTGGGCTCTGGGAAACTGTGATGAGTATTTTTCAAATTTTTGTTACATTTTGAGGAGTAAACTTTGATCGATTAATCATAAAAATAAATACTATTTACGGATTAATCGATAATGAAAGTATTAACTGCAGCAACCAATTTTCACTCGGCTACATTTATTTCAAAGCTAATAATAATGATTACTTAACCGTTTCAAAATACAATGAACTCTTGTAGATTACAATGATTATCACTATAAAAAGTCATCACAATGACGGCCCCACAATGACAATATTTAAATGCTGCTTACATTTTCAAGCAACATTGACGACGTCCAAATAATAACACTGAGAGGCGATCTTTTGTAAGTATGCTGTAAATACTTTCACATTAAGTCTTTCCCATAAGTGAATTGTTCTTAGAGGATAAAAGGTCCCCAGAACACTGTTTGAAGCTGGAAAGGTGGCAGGGTCCGCCACATATAAACAAAGTGTTGTCCTTTTGTTCATTTATTGCATTTCTTTCTCTTCTGATTAAAATGTCAGCAAATCTACGTAGTGCACCTTTAAGTTAAAGGTCTCAATACTTGGCTGAAAAGTCGCAGAATATTTGCTCAAATGCTGGAGCACGGGGCTCACGCAGCAGCAGCATGTAACTCTAATTATGCAGCTTCAAAGTG
>CAEMYA010000158.1:2630179-2672477 GCA_903131615.1 Diplodus sargus | reverse complement strand
TGTGTGTGTGTGTGCATATTTTTTCCAGCACTCAGTGAGCGACGTGCAAGACGCAGACTAATCTCCCCGCATGCGACAGAGAATAAATCACATGTGCATAATTAGCAGGGGCGACGTAATAGCTGGCAACAAATTTCATCTTAATTACGGGAGGGAAATTTGTTTCATTAATTTTAACGGCGTCCGCCTGAACACATCTCTACTAAGTTAATCACACCTGTCACTGTTCTCGCGAGTTAATGCTCACAGCAACTGGGCGGTCACTTCTTTGGGAGATTATGATTTTAATAATATGTACGCAACATAATGTAGTGTTTTGTTTTCTTGGTTTACAAAAATATACACAGTACTAACATGTTTTCCTGTGTTGGGACTTTCAGGAGCTACTTTAAGCAGAGCCCAGATTTAGTTCTCTTGAAGCTGAACCATATAATCCTGATTTTTGTTGTATATCTCCCTGATTTAGTTCTCAGAATCAAGAATGAAATCCACTTTAAAAGAGGAACATTATGTAGAAATCGGCATTTTGTGTGATTTGGCGCCCCCCATATTTTCTGAGTCTGTGACAGTGTAACCATGGTAACAGAGGAAGCCAGATAACCAAGAGGACGCATTCAAAAACAACAACAACAAAATAAGCCTATTTCATATCAATACAACTACATTTACAATTACAGTGACGAGTGCCTCATGCCGTGTCACTGTAGATATCCCGAGTAACAAACAACATTCCTCACATCATGGCAGGCAGTTAACAGGTTATCGATACTGGTGCAACATGCTGAAGCATAAGTAAAGATATTTCTCCAAACCAACCACTTCAGAGCGTATTGAACACAAACTAGTGTTATAACTGCCCGCTCACTTGAAAGACACTTTTGCTAACAAGTAGCCGTACAGACAAAGCTAAACACAGGAGTTAGCATACAAGCTAGCATGCTATATTTAGCAACAAGCTACGCAGCTGGACTGCAACATCATATGGCGAAATGGGCTATTGTTAACATTACTGTAACTTCCACAACCTTGTGGTTAAAACACAGAATTAAACATATATATAGCAGGGGTCCTTACCTGTCCAGCAGAAAAGCCGCTAACTCTGCATTGCTCTTGAGTCCTTACAAATCCCGCAGCTCCCTCCACCTCTGAAATGAAGCTTATCCAAGTTTTCTCTCTGGCTCGGTCCAATTCTTTGTTTTTACGCTGCTTTTCTTCGTCAGTCTTCTTATTCCTTCTCTTTGACGTGGGCAACGGTGGGGCATTTTTCAGCTCTGTTGTTGCTGTCTTGAGCTTGAGTTTGAACTTGAAATTATCTGACCAGGTAAAAGCAGGTACTGCCCAGAGTATGCTGCGCGAGGAAGGGGGGCTGCCAGCAGCACAGGCACGTGCATGATTGACACTTCTCAGACACGCCTCTTGGCTCTGATTGGTTGTGTTGATGCTGGAGAGGTGGATTCTTGCAAATCAAATTATGGCCACTAGGTGGAGCCACAGACAGCTGACCTGTATCTACTGTCAGATCATAATGACAAGCTTTACTCAACCATCCACAGTACTGCCTGGTGACTCACAGCCATTAATATTCAATTAACTTTTCTATTTGCAAAAATAATAATACTATGGGTATTCCATGTAAAATGTTGTTATGTTGTGCACTTTTTTGTCTCTCTAGTGCAGCCGTGTCCTCTACCGGCACAGAAATACTAATGTGTCTACTGTTACCTTGCAATCAGGGATCTCAGACATTTTTCACAGTTTGAACTCTGTATGTCATATTTATTGTGACAGCTGGGGCGACTGTAGCTCAGGAGATAGAACAGGTCGTATGGTATTTGGAAGGTCGCTGGTTCAAATCCCGGCTCCTCTCTGCTGCATGTCACAGCAACAACAAAGTAACATCAGCATCCTCTGTGCCTGGGCTGGAGTGCTACTCATCTTCTCGGCTTGTGGGTCAAGGAGGTGGGGTCGGCAGTTAGGGCGGAGGGGCAGGAGGGTTGCAATGTACTCAGGGGGTCTTCTGGGTCTCCTGTGAAACAAAAAAACAAAGTCATGAATACATTTTTCACCCAACTATACAACCTGAGCTGTGGTTTTGAATTCGTACAGATGCTACGAACAATAGAAGAACGCCCAAGAAAGTTCCAATAAGATATAAAACACATACACACGTATGAGGATGACTTACTCAGCCCACTGAATAAAGCTGACTACCACCAGCTAGTCCTGTGGTCATCCATCCTTCTCATCTGGTCTGGATCATCTCTGTCATCATGGATATCCGGGATGTAGAGGCTTCGGTCCTCCGCGTGTTCACTTCTCACGGAGCTTCTCAGGTTGATGCACGGCCTGTAAAGACAGATATGAAAAAAGGTGAGTGATATAAACAATCTTTAAAAGACTGGTGACTGAGATTAAGATGTGCATGTGTCATTACGTTTTTACTTACCTTTAAGTTCAACCATCTAAATCTTCTACAGAACAGCATGGTGAAATTTGAGTGCAATATCTTGGCCAAGGACACTTGGACAAGCAGCTGGAGCCGAGGATCAGACCACCAACTCTCCGGTTGGTGGACAACCCGTTCTAGCGTCTAAACCACAGTCGCCCCAAAGCACTAAATGAACGCTGCTCATTTCATCATTTGTTTTCCGGTCCTGAAGCAAACAGGTTGATCAGTCCTAATCTGAGTCACTGTCATCATGCTCAAAACGAGCCATCCATAATCTCCAGGATGCAGTGGACACAGGGCCAGAAGTTGGAGCGGAGTCCCTATCGCTTTCTTAAGTGCTCCTGTACGTGGAGGATCTGAGGCTGGAAGTTGAGGGAGCTGAGTCCACATAGTGCTCGTCACTGTTCCACTCCTGCCTCTTCGCACTTCCCCGGTCCTCGTCACTTTCCCCGCTGCTTCTCTTCCAGGTGCCGAGGTCGAGAAAGCAGGCTCTTCCCACCGTGGGAAAACCGGGGATATGCCTTCTGGAGATGACCCGAGAGAAATGTTCAGAGGAACATGAATAGGAGAAGCAGCATCAGGAGGATAGTGTTCTCTCCATCCTGGCTGAAGAAATCCTTGGCGGAGCAGCTGGACGTCATCTTCATCACTGTCTTGAGAAGCCTCCTCTTCATCGCCGTACATGGACTCATAACCAGAATCTTCACTGCTGCCCGTGTCCCAGTCTTCATCCGAGTCTTCATCATCAAAGTCTTCATCGGCAGATTCTTCATCATCAAAGTCTTCATCATCAGAGTCTTCATCATCAAAGTCTTCATCATCAAAGTCTTCATCATCAGAGTCTTCATCATCAAAGTCATCATCATCAGAGTCTTCATCATCTGAGTCTTCATCATCCAAGTCGTCATCATCAGCCTCGTCAGACTCCGGTGGCTGATCCTCACCCAAAATATCTGCAATACCTACCTCAGCCTCACCTACCTCGTCCTCATCAGAGGAGAAGTGGTTCGGGACATCTTCCTCGTCACTGTCAAAAGGCCTGTCGATGAACTCTGGGAAATCGCCGATGGCAGGGTGCTCAACGATGTTGTCCACGCCAATTGAGGGGGGAAAAGTTTACACATCATTATGATTATTTTTATTTATTTTTTATTTGCACGCCCCTCTCTACATGACAGGTGCACCAGTATGCACAGTGGACTGTATCCACTCTGATTAAATACTGTGGTAGGAAAAGTGAGCCGCTGTCTGATTTTTGTTACGCCTGAACTAAGGAATTGAATGAATGAAGGAAGAAATTGATACGAAGTAAGGTCAAAGGTCAATAGAGTTTATCCATTTTGGAGGGGATTTTGAGGTGAGATTTCTCCACTTTGCTGCACTGAGATGTGAACAAATGTGTACCAGTGATAGAGTAAGGCATCAGGAAGAAGATGGAATGATAATGAAGAACGGAAATAAAACTTACCCCTGATTAAACATGAGGAAAATGTTCTTAATAAAGAACACATACAGCAAGAGCACATCGGCTGCATGTATCTTATAGGACCTTCACTTTGCTCTCGGACCATGCTTACCCTATTTACTGTAGTTCAGGCGCAACGAAAATCAGACGGATAGAAACCTCTGCGCATTGCGGGGAAAAAAATGTGAAGAACAAGCTGTGCGATGATAGTTCACTCAGTTCCTAACAACATTGATCTGTAATATCTGAAAACAATCTAATAATTTAATGTAACTAAGAATACGTTTAGCTTTACAAAAAACTACTCTAGTCAACAAAAATATTTCAAACGGAGAAATCGTGTTTTTAATCAAATCTGTGTTGTTTTTCCAACAACACATCACAACATTGACAAAGTTACACTGATTTTATGGACTTTTAAAGACTGTAAGAGTTATAAAGCGATGTATCAGTCATAAACACAAAACAAATAAAAAAAGTTGTCTTACCTGCAGGATAACTGCCAGGCTCAGGGGAGACGCCCATCGGCAGGTGTCTCTCCTGGTCCAGATGTCTGCTGGTCATCGTCAGGCAGCAGGTTTCCCTCAGCAGTTCAGTGAATCAGTAGTTGTGTTTATTCAAACCCCCCCGGTGTCCAAATCCAAGTGAGAAGAGAGAAATTAGAATGTTGTGCAGACCTCATGTACCTGAGCATCATTCTGTTTCCATGACATTCACTAACGTGCGTGCGTGTGTACGTGCGGTGTCATTCTGTGGAAATGTCCATTTTTCTGTCCCTAGCCTTCACCTGAAATCACTTGAGACTTTTTATTCTATTTTATTCTATCTATATTCTTTATTAAAGCAATAGGTTATTTGAACATTCACTTGCTCTTTGGCCATCATAGTTGGGTTTTTTAATCGCTTATTTAACATTCCACAGTCATCTATAGAAGGAAAGTGGTTTGAATTCAAAACCATGCTTTTCTACCATTTAGAATGCAGTAATGTATACATACCTATCAGATATATGATAGAAATATATAAAATATTATTCATCATATTGTGAAGGTAATTGTCCCCTGGAGTTGTGTCACTGTCACCACGTGACAAAAGTCTATTATATTCAAACAAAAAACACACTAATGACGTCCCTTTACTTTCTTTGACCTGTTTCCTGCAGATCTATGAAGAAACAACAGAGTTAAAGTCTACTGTCTCTTTTCGCATATAAGACATTTTAACATTCTCAAGATTTAATATGAAGCTTTTAGTTAATGTCACTGATGTGACCTACTTTATTAGTAGGAAAGTGTAAAAAAAAAAATTAAAAAATAATAAAATGATGATAATAGAATACAAATGGAGTGAATTACATGATTTTGTGAGTCTTACATGATTGACAACATGTGGTTTGATGCCCTGTAGCAGCCATTTGTTAGCAACCTTTTCTTTTGTAAATAGTAGAACTGGAAGTACATGTTCAGATATTTTCCCTTTCAAAAATGAACATTTCTGTAGGTTATTATGGAAACGGTGTGACGGGTTGACAGTTGTTATGAATCAAGTGTGCATCCTGTTTTCAAAATAAACGGCAACTGTACCACAGGACTTTATTTTGAAAGTAAACTAAGCAGGAAGCTCGTGTTTAATTTGCCAGTCCCGGTTGTCAAGCCTCTCGAGCTGTGAGCCAATCACAGCGCAAGAGCCTCCTGCATAGCCACGCGGCTACTCTTCTGTTTCATCACAAACTGCTGTCAGCTCGTCTTCTACTTTCCGATTCACACTGAAGTAAGAAACAAATATCGTTTCACCGTGCCTTTCAAGGTGGCCATTTCAACAGTCGGCTCGGCTGAGTTTTAGCTAGTGCAGATAAAGCATGAATGCTTCAGCTAACGTTAGCTAAAGTCAGACGTTTGGCGTTATACCATTGCGAGGCTACTGTTAGCCTGTATGTTATGTTAGCTGCTCCGGCTTTAAAGACAGCCGGCTTATCAGCTCCTGACAGGTCGACTTATCTTAGCACCAGGCTAGTGCAGCTAGTTAACCACGCCTGTTTTGTTTGAGCACAGATGTTGATGAAGGCGAGAAGGACATGAGTTATAAAACACACACACTAATGTCTTGAACTCGTAAATAATAGACAACACATGCCAAATAATTGTTTGGGTACTGTTTTCATTATAGTTGTGCACTGCACACAGGGCTACAAGCTAGATTGCATTATTTTGCACAATTCAGGGTTAGCCTTTTGGATTTAGCTAAATTAATCTTCCTTCACAAGCTTAAGTCAGCAGAAGGCTTGAAGAAGCTAATCTGACATGGGTCTTGGTTTTAGGATTTAAATGTAGTGTATTGTTGATATAGATTGCACCAGCTGCTTACTCATAAAATACCTTAAATGTATGGTATATATGTTGTCACAGCCACAGTGTTTAAAACTTCTTAAAGAAGTACTGTACACCTGTCATTGTTGCTGTTAATGCACGTTTTTCTTTGTAGGAGGGGTATGATGCTGGTGGCACAGTTGCTGAGGGGTGCAGTGAAGCATGCTGGGAGCAGTGGGGAGGCATTGATCACAGCGGCTCGTGGCATCAGCTCATCCTCACACCGGTTCGCAGCTTTTGGGAGAACTCCTCCCCCATCCTGCCCTGACACCGACCACCCCAAAATCCTCATCACCGGTTGGTTTTCGAACCGTGCCATTCTCTGTGCTATGTTTTTGTCTCTAAGGCAGTTATTCTCTCCTCCTCTCTCCCATCTCTCTTTCTCTCTCTCTTTAAATGTTCCTGATTAAATGGATTTTACTTTCAATGTTTCTCTCTATTTCTTTTCCCTCTTTTTTTTATCATTACAGGTGGGCTTGGCCAGCTGGGGGTGGGGCTTGCCAAGTTGTTGAGGTAAGGTGTCTACATAACGTACTCTTTCAATTGCATAATTCACGTTCAGTATCGAATTGCTCTAGGTGAAGAGTCAGGCCACATAGACAGGAAGGAATCAACGTGCCTGAAGTCCTGAAAAATCAAGCCATGTCCAGGGTTAGTCGATCTGTTTTGCTTTGGACGATTTCACTCTTCAGAAGTGACCATGCTGATGTCTCACCCTCAGGAAACAATTTGGAAAGAACAACGTGATCTTGTCTGACATCAGGAAACCCCCCAACCATGTCTACCATAATGGTGTGTATTTTTGTTTAACCTTATCTGTGGAATATGGGATTAATGTTTCCACAGATGAGTGGGTAGAGAGTGTTCACACGTGTCCTCCACAGGTCCGTTCATCTTCTCAGACATCCTGGACTTTAAGAACCTGGAGGAGATTGTGGTCAACAACAACATCAGCTGGCTCGTTCACTACTCGGCCGTGCTGTCGGCAGTGGGAGAGAGCAACGTCACGCTGGCCAAGGATGTCAACATCACGGGTACACGCTCACACACCTCTGTGACGATAAGGTTCATTAAGGGTGCATTGCGACCGCATTTAGAGCCAGACACTTATGCGCAGCCCTCTCTCTCTTCGTAGGTCTCCATAACATATTAGACATAGCAACAAAACATGCTCTGCGTGTGTTTGTCCCCAGCACCATCGGTGCCTTCGGTCCGTCCTCACCCAGAGACCCCGCGCCCGAGCTGTGTGTGCAGAGACCACGCACTATCTACGGCGTCGCCAAGGTGCACGCGGAGCTGATGGGGGAGGTGCGTTCTCACGGATCTAAAACACAGTCCTAAGTTTTTTTCTTGACTGTCCCTATAAGCCCAGGGTTTTGTGTGTTTCTCTTTCAGTACTACCACCACAGGTACGGGCTGGATTTCCGCTGCCTCAGGTATCCGGGCATCATCTCAGCTGACTCCCAGCCTGGAGGAGGAACCACAGGTAAGCAGGTCCTAGAGGGAAGATGGGGGACTCGGTAGCAAGATAGATTAGCTTAGCACGACGCCTGGAAACAGGGGAGAAACAACTAGCGTTGATAATATCTGCCTACAAGCACTTCTTAAAGCTCACTAACACATTAACACTAACTTGCTGTTGTGTCGCTGGTCTCTCACAGACTACGCTGTCCAGATCTTCCATGCGGCTGTGAAGAGCGGGTGTTTTGAATGCTACCTGCGCAGTGACACACGGCTTCCTATGATGTACATTGGTAATACCATAGTATGTAAAATTGTGTTTGTTTGTTTTTCCTGATCAACTTTTAACCTTCCAAGTGATATTCACACTGTACTCGTCGTCCCTATCCCCTCGTCTTTTTCGTCCCTCTCCTCCTCCTCCTCCTGTCCAGACGACTGCCTCAGGGCCACTCTGGAGATCCTGGAGGCTCCGGCAGAAGCACTTCCCAGCCGCACTTACAACATCAACGCCATGAGCTTCACACCACACGACCTCGCCCAGGAGATCCAGAAAGTCCTGCCCGACTTCCAGGTCACCTACAACGTGGATCCTGTCCGACAGGCTATAGGTGAGATTTCTGTGAGTTTAAATGGAGGAATGGTACTTTATGATTATTGACTACAACTGCGAATATTTTCCGTCCCCTCTCAGCTGACGGCTGGCCGATGGCGTTAGAGGACAGCGCTGCGAGGCGGGACTGGGGCTGGAAGCACGAGTACGACCTCTCAGAGTTGGTGCAGGCCATGCTGACACATATCACCACGGGCAACCAGCTGGCACAAGCCAACTGAGCCGTTGGTAGCATTTATGCAGCCGCTCAAAGCTTTACTTGAAAAGTGTGCGACTTGTCCGAGCATTTTTAGCCTTCAGCATTACACCTTAAAGGGAAAGTTCACCCCAAAAATTAAACGGCTCTCATTGTAGTGATATTTGTCTATCCAGATTGTTTTTGTGTGCAGTACACAGACCTTGTTGTGAGTATTTTCATGTAGGAACTATTTTCTTTCTACCTATCTGCACTCTATCGCCAAGCTGGAGAAAGCCTGTATCCACTCATGGAGGAGAGGCTCGAGTTCATGACAGTACGCGGTGTAAACTTTATTTGCGTCCTCCTCACCTGAGCTGTGTTTGCACACTTTCGTCTGTACAGTGACACCTAAAGAAAGTAGTTCCTACATGAAACTCACCAAAGAAAACAGACAAGTAATGGCCACCAATTTGACAATGAAACCAAGATAAAACCATTATTATTATCATTATTATTATTATCGAGATCATATTTTTGATTAATTTTGTCAATCTGCACTCGTCTTCTTCCATATCCTATATCATGTCTCATTTATCTCTTCTTGTCCATCCATCCAGCAAAATGGCTATTGTGTTTGGTTGAAGTCACTGAACTCTTCTGAATGTACTTTATGTTTGTATATGTGTGATGTCGATGACAGCCCGTTGACTATACGTCTGTCATCTGTAGCAGCTGAATGCTTTGCCTCAGGGGACGTGCTGAAATCCAGCCGGCTTTGAGTAAGAGATGCACTCCAGCCTGTCACCGTGTTCACTGTGACCAAAAACACCTCGGGTACTGTTACTATAGCAACTGTTAACGCAAGCTAGTTTATGTGTGTTAATGTGCTTTAACCGTAGTTGCCTGATGCAATTTTTTATTTGATAGTCGTTGGAAGGCTGTAAGTTGTAAAAAGAAGAAGAAGAATTAAGTTAAAGAAGAATAGTTTCTGAAAGCTTTTTGACATTTGCACTAGATGCTTTTAATATTTTTGTTTTATATTTGAATTATTTTTATTGTTGCTTTGGGTTTAGAAGCTGCCGTCTGGGTGCTAAATATTTGTGAATGTCGAATCAATTAATGCAGGAGAATATAACTCAGTGACTTACTCTGTGAAAGAGATGTGTAGAACAGGAGTGGGCATCAGAGCTCTGATTGTTTTTTTGAATATTTATGTTATTTATCATGCAGCTGTCTTCCTTCTGTCGGATTTAAAAAAAATAAATACTTGTTGGAAACGAGTTTGTATGATTTTCTGCATTTACACTCAGAGTCGTGGCGTGTTTGGACAATTGCATTCACAAAAGAGATTGTTGAAAGTTGAAGAGAGAAGTATCTGACAGTAGTATTCCAAGCTGTCAGGATGCGTTCCCCCTGTTTTGAATGGTCAAATTAAATGATATCAGCCTGAAAATCACAGGACTTATCTGTTGAGGGGAAACAAATTTGGAGTATGAATTTGAAAGATGTGTGAGCCTCCTTTCATATAAAACAGAGGGGGAACAGTATCTGACAGTAGTATTCCAAGCTGTCAGGATGCGTTCCCCCTGTTTTAAATGGTCAAATTAAATGATATCTGCATGAAAATCACAGGACTTATCTGTTGAGGGGAAACAAGTCTTAGGTGTAAATTTAAAAGATGTGTGAGCCTCCTTTCATATAAAACAGAGGGGGAACAGTATCTGACAGTGAGCTGTCAGATTCTGTTCCCCCTGTTTTAAATGGCCAAATTAAATGATATCAGCCTGAAAATCACAGGACTTATCTGTTTAGGGGAAACAAGTCTTAAGTACGAATTGGAAAGATGTGTGAGCCTCCATTCATATAAAACAGAGGGGGAACAGTATCTGACAGTAAGCCGTCAGGATGCGTTCCCCCTATTTTAAATGGTTAAATTAAATTATATCAGCCTGAAAATCACAGGACTTATCTGTTGATGGGAAACAAGTCTTAAGTATGAATTTGAAAGATGTGTGAGCCTCCATTCATATAAAACAGAGGGGGAACAGTATGTGACAGTGTGCCGTCAGGATGCGTTCCCCCCTTTTAAATGGTCAAATTAAATTATATCAGCCTGAAAATCATGGGACTTATCTGTTGAGGGGAAACAAGTCACGAGTATGAATTTGAAAGATGTGTGAGCCTCCTTTCATATAAAACAGAGGGGGAACAGTATCTGACAGTAGTATTCCAAGCTGTCAGGATGCGTTCCCCCTGATTTAAATGGCCAAATTGAATGATATCTGCCTGAAAATCACAGGACTTATCTATTGAGGGGAAACAAGTCTTAAGAACGAATTTGAAAGATGTGTGAGCTTCCTTTCATATAAAACAGAGGGGGAACAGTATCTGACAGTAGTATTCCAAGCTGTCAGGATGCGTTCCCCCTGATTTAAATGGCCAAATTGAATGATATCTGCCTGAAAATCACAGGACTTATCTGTTGAGGGGAAACAAGTCTTAAGTATGAATTTGAAAGATGTGTGAGCCTCCTTTCAAATAAAACAGAGGGGGAACAGTATCTGACAGTGTGCCGTCAGGATGCGTATCCCCTCTTTTAAATGGTCAAATTAAATTATATCAGCCTGAAAATCATGGGACTTATCTGTTGAGGGGAAACAAGTCTTAAGAACGGATTTGAAAGTTGTGTGAGCCTCCTTTCATATAAAACAGAGGGGGAACAGTATCTGACAGTAGTATTCCAAGCTGTCAGGATGCGTTCCCCCTATTTTAAACGGACAAATTAAATGATATCAGCCTGAAAATCACAGGACTTATCTGTTGAGGGGAAACAAGTCTTAAGAACGAATTTGAAAGATGTGTGAGCTTCCTTTCATATAAAACAGAGGGGGAACAGTATCTGACAGTAAGCTGTCAGGATGCGTTCCCCCTGTTTTAAATCATCAAATTAAATGATATCAGCCTGAAAATCACAGGACTTATCTGTTGAGGGGAAACAAATTTGGAGCATGAATTTGAAAGATGTGTGAGCCTCCTTTCATATAAAACACAGGGGGAACAGTATCTGACAGTAGTATTCCAAGCTGTCAGGATGCGTTCCCCCTGTTTTAAATGGTCAAATTAAATGATATCAGCCTGAAAATCACAGGACTTATCCGTTGAGGGTAAACAAGTCTTCAGTATGAATTTGAAAGATGTGTGAGCCTCCTTTCATATAAAACAGAGGGGGAACAGTATCTGACAGTAGTATTCCAAGCTGTCAGGATGCGTTCCCCCTGTTTTAAATGGTCAAATTAAATTATGACAGCCTGAAAATCACAGGACTTATCTGTTGAGGGGAAACAAGTCACGAGTATGAATTTGAAATATGTGTGAGCCTCCTTTCATATAAAACAGAGGGGGAACAGTATCTGACAGTGTGCCGTCAGGATGCGTTCCTCCTGTTTTAAATGGTCAAATTAAATGATATCTGCCTGAAAATCACAGGACTTATCTGTTGAGGGGAAACAAGTCACGAGTATGAATTTGAAAGATGTGTGAGCCTCCTTTCATATAAAACAGAGGGGGAACAGTATCTGACAGTAGTATTCCAAGCTGTCAGGATGCGTTCCCCCTATTTTAAATGGTCAAATTAAATGATATCAGCCTGAAAATCACAGGACTTATCTGTTGAGGGGAAACAAGTCTTAAGTATGAATTTGAAGGATGTGTGAGCTTCCATCCATCCATCCATTGTCAACCGCTTATCCAAAATCGGGTCGGGGGCAGCAGCTTCAGTCGCGAGCCCCAGACTTCCCTTTCCCCGGCCACATCAGCTAACTCCTTTGAGGGGAAACAAGTCTTAAGTATGAATTTGAAAGATGTGTGAGCTTTATTGGATCAAATCTGACTGGAATGAATCTGTCACAGTTGCTGGTAAACTGATTCAATTCACCTACCAGGCGCAGTCAGTGTAATAAAGACATACATTCATTCTTTCCCAGTTACATAGTTAGATATGATTATCGAGAGCTCTCTCTCTCTCGCTCTGGCGTCTTGCAACGAGTATGGCGCCCGACACTGAGGCACGTTGCCAAGCTCTATAGCAAATGCAATTTTTTTAAAATAGGCACGTTTAGAGAGATTGTTTGGGCTTTTTGGTTTTATTTTGGTGATTAACTAACTTCCACTTGAGACTTCCGGTATGGATTGGATAAATGGCAGCCTTTATTTTGGTTTTATCTTGGTGCTTGACCAACTTGCTGTTGGGACTTCTGGTATGGATTGGATATATGGCGGCACCCTTGTCGGCCATCTTGACTGCAGATGGGTACTCTTGACTCTTGGGGGCCTGGTCTGTTAAGTGATTGAAACAAATAAACGCCCCGTCTATCATTTGGTATTTTACGGTATGTCAACCAACACTGAAAAGTGACTATATAAGTGATGATACTCTGTTGCGGCGCATCCATTCAAGTTTGAATTTTTAAATATTTTACTTTTAACTGCAGTTACTATAGACATGTATTTCCTAAAGGGGAATAGCTTTGGTAGGAAAACTATGACTTTACTTATTTAATGCTTAAGTCTATAACAGCATGACTTTTTAAATGACTTATAAAATTACTTAATTCCCCCTGATTTTCAGTTTTTACCAGACCACTTTGAATTCTTTGGTAAATAAAGATAATATGATTATATTATATACGTCATGTAACATTGTGTTGTCAATGCTCATTTAATGGACTGTGTGTAACAGGACCCAGTATCCTGTAAGGTCCTTTACCCTCAGTGATGTTAGGTGAAAATAAAGCTTCTTAAATACTGAATCCAGGGTTCACAACATCAAACCAACAACTGATCTTTTGACTTTTGTCCATCATCCAGATTTGAGCTCCTGCATGTCTAGCAGATCGGAGCAGGATCCGTTAAAGTGCAGAGATTTAAGACCATGTCATTGTGAAGCTAAACAAAATGTAATTCACAATGTGAATGTTGCCATTAATAAAGCCCCAAATAATGGGGAAGTATACAAACTTTACTCAGAAGAAATCTATGAAATGTCACAGAGTTATTTTTAAATTATTTGTTCATAACTGTTCATTTTAGTCATTAAATAAAATATTGTTCTATTGTTACACGTTGTTTATTCCTTTTAGTATTTGCAGTATTTACAATTTATAACAGAGTTAGCAAACGGCATCAAGTACAAGGGATTTCATTTTTTTTTTATTATTAACATTTACAACTATTTACAAATTACAGCATAAGTAACTATTTCCAGATTTTCATTAACTACGAACAAAAATATTAAAACAGTTAAGAATGATATACAGTAGTGGACTGAGCAGGAGTCCCTGGCTGCTTCTCCTCTTCCTCCTCAAGGAAGAAAGGAAATCAGGAATTCCTGTCGCTCAAACATTTTTGACAGTCAACGGGGGAACGGCAAAACACGGAGCACACAAACAGGCTGCTGCAGCAGCACTGTGACGCTCAGTATCAGAGCTTTGAAATCATTTTTTTCAAAGCTTCTGCTTTTTGGTGAACCAGAGATCCCGGCGAAAACCCATACAGGAACGAAATCCAGTGGCACCTCCGGTCCCCCTTTTTGAATATGGGGACCACCTCCCCGGTCTGCCAGTCCAGAGGCACTGTTCCCGACTCCCACGCCATGCTGCAGCCAAGACGGCCCCACAACATCCAGAGACTCGAGGTCCTCAGGGCGGATCTCATCCACTGAGGAGCTTCCAAACTCCCTCAGTGACTTCAGCTTGAGTGATGAATGAATCACCCTCTCAGTCCCCAGGCTCTGCTTCCTCTATGGCACGTCGGTGGGATTCCAAACCATTCACAGTCGTCTTCCATTGTTCACTCAGCTTCTTCAAAATGATGAAAGTCACTTTTTCCAGCGAAGAGGCTCTGCTCCTCTCCGGTCTGGCACCTGCTGGCGTTCGCCTGGACGAGCAGCTCTTTTATCATTTCAAACACGCTCTTGCTCTTTGACTCCTGAGTCTGTAGCCCTCAGCAGTTGTTCTCACATTCGTCTAACTCCCGCAGCCACTGTTCAACCTGCAGCTTCACAAAGAGAGTTTGACAACTGTCACTTCGCAGTTCCTTGCATTTGTCACTCAACTTTTGATTTTCCTTTTCGGCGATCCTATTTTTTTTCAGGAGAAGAGAAAGCGGACAGGGCGTCGGGACTATACGTGCTCTCGTCCTCTTCAACTCAAAGTCAAGCTCTTCCATTGTATCGGACAGCGTCAGCCAATAAACTAATAACTCTTGCTTCTGTATCTGACGTGCTGATTCCATTTTCATTAAGTGAGATGAATCCCAGATTTCTGAATGTGTGCTCTGTGTATCTATTCAGTCACTATTTCACTATAAGTAAGAAGCTCTGCTCTCGGCTCTGGCTGGTGCTGGCTTGGCTGTTCAAATGGCAAGTGTTCAGTGTTTGGTAATGTCACAAAGTAACACCAGCCCTTTTTTAGAATGTTGCTCAAGATCAAAGATCAATGACATCACGATGACATCACGATGACATCATTTATGACATCATTTATTAGATCATTTTTTTAAACTACATTTTAGAAAACACCATTCTGCCTGTAAAAAAAAGTGTTATAACTGGTGGTGGAACTCGATTAAAAAAAATAATCTTATTAATTAGAGGCTTTGTAATTAACTAATCTCAATTAATTGCAAATCAATATTTGACAAGAGAAGCAACATTTTTCAGTTTAAATGGATTTTGGTATATGACTGAATCAATGAACAGACACATAAATGAGCTTAAACAACAAATTTGTGTTGATTTTCATCACTGTGTCACATAAAGTGCAAAATGAATTAAGAATATTATGATTGCATTGTTCTCAAGGCACAAACTTAAATTCAAGTTAGCTATATTCAAACTTTTTCAGGACGTTTTGTAATCTTTCTATGTCTTAAACACATTTGTTTTTGTTTATCAAAATAAAAAACAGCACCCAGTAAAGCACATTCCAGAAAACATTGCAAAATAGTTAATAGTTAATAGTTAATATCCTTGGCATAAAATAAACAGTCCAACAATTAAAGATAAAGTGCCCTTTCCACCATTAATGGTTTGAAAAACACAGAAACAAAAATGATCCATCAACTGATGACAGTCCCTCTTATTCTGCCATTGTCCTGAGCAAAAAATGTGCTCATAACAGATCTAAATGTCTTTATTGCCTTTGTATTTTTTCACCTTTTTATATTGTAAATGGTATTTTGAAAATGTATATTGGTTCCTTTGTTTGTGGTGACACCCACTGGTCAAGCCAGTGAACAGGACTGAGTTGGCAGCATGCTGGGCTCACATGGTCAATTACCAATTAAGAGAGAAAGAGTGTGTGTTCAGGTGGAGGCGACTTGCAGTAAAGGGTTGGTACTGAATATCCGCAGTGCAACATTAAAAACGATGGTTACCACTCCTAAGTTTTTGGACAGAAGGTGCACACGGTATGTGCTTGTATTTTATTTTACACTGATAATATTTGTGTTTGTAATACTTATTTTGGTAATAATTATAGCTTGTGTTTGTGATATTAATTTTGTTTCAGTTTTTCACGGTGTTTGCCAATTAAAGGCAGAAAATAAAAACTGGTCAAACATCAGTCGCAGCGTGGCTTATCTATACCAAAAGGAAGAACTTTGGGAGCAGTTATGGTGGACACTTTGGCCCTCATCAAACGAATGTACAGCAGAAAACCGTGCGTACAACCATTTTCCTCGGCATTTATCAATTTGGACACAAGCGTTTCTTCTCTCCATGTTTGACCTCCGTGGATCTACTGCACACGTTTTCACGCAAGATTGACAAATGAGGGCCTTTAAGTCCTTGACGCGTGGGTTCAGGTACTGTAGCCAACCTGAGCCATTCATGGTTGTTGAACGTGTTGCTTGATGTTGGGGTAGATCCTTTGAGAAGGCAGTCTTGAACCTCACCATGTGGGCTGGGTCCTCATCAGAGACCTCCATCGTGCGGTCCAGGCGGCGGACAGCAGGTAACACCACGGAACATGAAGCTCAGTCACACATCTGTAATGGATAGTTAAAGAAAGGACTTAAGAAGCCATTCCCTGTCAGTGACGTCAACAATGTGTGCAGTTGCAACGTAATTTGTATTGCTTGCCGAGGTCCGATGAACCCCAGTCACAGCAACACATCCGGCTTTCTCCAATACATTTACTTTCGCTTGCTTTTCAGTGTCATAAAGCTGATGAGTTTTGTCTGAAATTGTGTTTCTGTATGGCAGTTCATAAATTGGGTCAGGCGGCGCTATCTGTAGCACCTTCCTCCCCCTTCATTCACTGAAACTGCGTACAGGGATACAATGATATCTGCAGTAGTGTGCGATTAAAGGCAGGAACACACCGGCCCGACCATTAGACGTCTGAAGTGTTTGGGGAGACTCGGACGAGTTCAGCTGCGTCGGAAGCTTTCGGATATGGAGGACTAAACCTGACTTAAGTATAAATAAATAAACAAATAAATAAATAAATTTATAAATAAATAGATGTATAAATAAATGTGGAAATAAATGAATAAATAAATGTATAAATATTTGTGAATGTCGAATCAATTAATGCAGGAGAATATAACTCAGTGACTTACTCTGTGACAGAGATGTGTAGAACAGGAGTGGGCATCAGAGCTCTGATTGTTTTTTTTATATTTATGTGATTTATCATGCAGCTGTCCTCCTTCTGTCGGTTTTTTAAAAAATAAATACTTGTTGGAAACCAGTTTTTATGACTTTATCTTCATTTACACCCACAGTCGTGGCGTGTTTGGTGATGAACAGTTGCATTCACAAAGGAGAAATTTCACAACTGTCAGTTCCTCAACTTTACTTTATTCACTGATGTCCAGAATTTCCAGAATCCCTCATCCTGTTTTTTTTGTTTTTGCTGAGTGCTGCATTGCCTTTGATGGTGTTCGTGTGAAGTGTCCTTCAGGGACTGTGGAGCCCCCCGGTGGACAGTGCTGCCTGCTGCAGTTTGAGCCGCATGATGTCACTGAGCAGGGAGGCCTCCTGGGTCAGACTCGCCATCATCTGGTCTTCTGTGGCTCTCACAGCTGCGCGCACCGCTGCTAGAACCCGCTACACAGAGTGGCAAACGCAGCGTTAGTCGGTCCATTAAAGATGCTCCCAAATGCTCTCGCCGGTTTTTCCGAGTCTTACCTCTTCATCCAGCTCATCCTCAGGGAAATCCACCTCCCCGAGAGTGACCCTCGAGCCGTCTCGTAGCACTCTCAGCTCTTCCTCCTTCTCAAGCAACATTGAGGTGAGCTCGGCGTGACGACGCCGACGCTCCCACTCCTGCACATCTGTGCCCTGAAGCAAAAACACAATTCGCTGATCAGCAGTGAGGCTCAGAGACGCATCAGTTCACCGCAGCGTCGATCAATATGCAAGCCCCAATCTGCATTAAATGTCAGGTCAGCCATAACAAAACCCTCAGCTTCATGGTGGCTACTAGCTCTGTCAGCGTCCCTCAGTCATCCAGTGTTACCATATACATTTCCAAGGGCCTGAATTTAAAGCTCAAAAGGAAAGTCAAAAGATCACCAGTGTTTGTAGGGCTTCGTTACCTGTGCTAGAGGACATGCTGTGGGTGGCAAATGCACCTCCAAGTGTATCCGAGCGGTGGACAGGTTCACAGCACCACCCACCGCTGCCTGAAAAAGCCTCCTCCGGGTGATGCAGCTGTCTGTGAGCCACTTGGCGAACTCGTGTCGATGGACAAAGGCGAGGTCTGGCAAACACTCGGGCAGCACTTTCCTCAGCAAGGACAATAGTTTGGGTCCGTCGAGACCTGATGGATAGGAGACAGTAATAATCCAGAAGCCCGAGGTTAAAAAAAACAAACCCCTGCAAAATAAGATAAAATTTAGGTACAGAAAGTGACCTGTGAAACATCACTGGCAAACAAAGCTTTTTTTTTCAGCCTCAGGAAACATTCTGCTCTCTCTGTTGGCCGTTTTAAAGGTGTGTGATCATGACCTCTAGGTGAAGCACTGCGTCACCTGCGAGGCCTCTGCATGTACAGTACACTGCGGTTTGCTCTGACCATCCAGCTGTGGGAAGATGCCTTTGGCCATCGCAGCAGCCCGGATCACGTCGGGCCAGGGGAAGCCACGGGCCGTGGCGAACATGGCCACGTCATAAACAAACTCCTGATGGAAGTGACGTCGCTCGTCGCAGAACTCGGGCCACGAGAAGTGACAGCTGAGCCTCTGCACACCAGCCTCTCTCTGTCAGACAGTCACACACACACACACGCAACAAGGTCTGTAATGAGTTCTGCATTCAAAGTTTTACTTAATGTTCAATATGTCTGTTCAACATTATCAAAAAAATACGAAGAAACGGTGGTTTTGATGTTGTGACATGTTTGTTTTGTGTTGCGGAGATATCTACTGAAGCTAGCATGCTAACCAGCTAGCAACATTGGTCCAACATTCCTGTGCTAGCTGAATAAATACAAACACTTTGGTGCCCAGCTGGACCACTTGATGCACGGCTAATCGAGCTAACTCGCTAATCACTCATATGTACGGTACACACATTGTTGTTGCTGATACAAATGCATCATTATAGCGACTATTTAGGTCTGTTGTACATCATATTTGGTATCATTTCGTTCTTTTATGCTTCATTTTACATAAAGTACTGTTTCTTATTGAGCTTACTCATATTTACTATGCATCTCTTCTTACTATTTTACCTTCTTTAGTTGGCGCGACACCAGTAAAGTGTATTTTAACTTACAGAGTTGTGTAGTTTACAACAAAGCATCATTGTGTTTATTATCACATTATATTTATTAGCATATCAATTTGTTGTCTGTAAAGCATTTAACTCTGGCTGTACAACATTTTATTTTGAAAAGTTGTAGAGGAAAGTGATAAAGTTGCACGGATTTGAATTGTAGCTAAATACTGAAGTACAGATGCCAGAAAAATGTACTTGACAACTATATGTGAAGGACAGTACGCGTCAATGTACAAACCGTTCACAGAGGAAAAAACAAACAGCATTTATCTCAGTAATGCAGCTCGACGTTACGAAATAACCGGAAGTTGTGGGTTAACATCTCTCCGGTCGGTTCAGTCATGTTTGGGTCGATTATGTTCGTGTTCCTGGCAGCATTCGAACGCACCATGATGACAAAACCTCCGGTCTTTATTAATAAAAAGCAAAGTTCCAGGTGTTAACTGGACGGCCGCCTACCTGCAGTCTCGCTATCAGCGCCATCTCCCTCTGTGTGAGGGAATCCATCCTTCATCGGCCACTCGAGCACACTTGGTTGCCATGGGAGACAGACACAAGCACGCACCGCGCTTTGAGCGTAATTGCGTCGCATGTACGTACGACGTGAAGCACCTGTTGGAATGTCCGGACACAGATTTTAGATTCGTCGTCCAAAGAGGCTTTATTTTGAGGTTTCTTTCGTGTCACTGTACGTTAAAAGGAAATGTTTTATATCATATCATCTTTATTTATTAGTTACGCAGAAGACATTTTAAAATATCACTTAGTTATTAGCCTTTTGAGTTTGGTTGACACATGTTTGTTTCTAAATCTTAATGGCGGCTGAGAAGTAGAGGAATAAAGAGGTTTTAGCTCCTCAGACACTGTTAGTATTAGTGAGTTAGTTTATTAGAGAACACCGAGCTGTGACTGATCTGTCATGTGCGTAACGAGGCTTATCAGTCCTGGAACACAGATGGCTCAAGCACGTCTAATCCTCTTTAACATGGATCCCACTCCTCTTCTTCTCCTCTCCTCCTCCTCCGCCTCCTCCTCTTCTTCTTCTCTCTCCCTTTCTGCCTCTCTTCCTCCTCCTCCTCTGGTTGCTCAGGACATAATTCGGAGGAGTGAGGGGTTTCTAATGTAAAGATAACGGATTGGGGGTGTGTCAAGTTAACTTTATCAGCAATATATTTCCGGTCATAGATTTAAGAAAATAAAAGTTCGATTATCTGATTTAGTAATCTAATTTCGCGTTTTTAGCTCTTTTTTTGAATATTACTGTGCATTATGACATAAGTTGTGACTCTAGAATTAATTCATCAAAACACGCCAGAAAGAAATGTGTTGGATATTTAGAAAATAAATGGGTTTTCATGTATTTTTATAACAACATATATCAAATGTGGGTTTCGGCTTTCTCATCAATAAGATCAATGTTTCTAAAAGTGACTGTAAAAGGGCCCCTCCTCTTCTTAAGACTCAATACTAAAAGTACTATAAAATACCCAGTAATCTACCCAATTTAGGATCAATCATCTTGATTTGTTGGATTAAAAGATTGTAGATTTTTCAATGAGGCTTCTGAGTTTGAAGCTCCATCTTATCTATTCATCCCACCAGGATATTGTTATAGAACAGATTCAGAATTCAGCATTAATATGTCTCTCTGCCCATTAACAAAAACCTCATAATGTTGTCTTAGTTGTTATAGACATTGTGCACTTTTCAGCATCTTTAAAGTAGTAAAATTATACATATAATTTCTTGTATGTGTACACTGTACACAATGGGGACTACCAGATCCAATATTCAACCATTTTCTGAATATAGGAGTGTTTTGGTTTGTTTGTTTGTTTGTTTGTTTGTTTTATCTGATTGGCAAAAAGGAAACTTAAACATTTGTTCCCCTTATAAAGCATGCAGTCTGCAAAGAAACTAGTAATGTATGAAATAAATGTAGATGCGTTAAGTGTACAATAATTGCCTAGAGTGTGGAGTTTTCCCACCTTAAACACAAGCCCATTTTGATCTTCAAAATAATGTAATCTGTAATCTGAATTTAGTCCTCCTCTATTTAATCATAAGCAAATACTATATTCAGACATTATCAGTGGAGCCAGACCCTTGTACACTCGTAGATCATGGATATTCTAAATTATTTTCAAATCTCCTGCTCCTTAAAATATAACAACAACCTAAAATCTCAAATTAGAATTATTATTAATTATTATTTTTTATTATTATTATTTAATAAATGTATTTAATTTTATTTTATAGTTTTATTTAATTACTCTGGCTAGTCCAATTATTTTGGCAGATTGTAAATGTGAGGCAGAAGCATCCAAACACGCGGATGTCACACATTACTTTGGAAGTCTGCATCGGTGCACTTCCGGTGGTGACGCCGCTGCCTTGACGCGTGTTTGAACATGCGCCTCATATCCGAGCTGTCCGGGGGGAAGTGCGCGCTGCTGTGGCCGATGCGTCTGACGGAGCCGGGCACCACACGTCGGTCCAGGCTCACCGCTGCTGCTGGTTGGACTTCAGCGTCTCACCATCCGAATCATCTTTGTTTGTTTCCTTCTGGATCAGTAATCGACCATTGATCTCGCATCGGTTGCTGTTGGTATGCGTCCAAATCGGTAAGAACTCATCTTCTGCCTCAAACTCCTGCAGCTTCAAACTCCCAAAACATGGTTATAAATAGTTATGACTCATAATTATTTACATATGTATTAGTCTACAAATGTATACAGTGGATATGTGTGTGTGTGTGTGTGTGTGTGTGTGTGTGTGAGTGATCCAGTTGTGAGGATCAGGTGAGTCACACACACACACTCACACACCTGTTAATGGGATGAGAGACAGAGAACATATAATCTCTTCTTTGCTTTCTTCTTCTTTTGTCCTGCTGACTGAACCGCTCGGGCTTCAGCGCTGACAGAACTTCATTTAGTTTTCGGTCAATTTGAGAGGAAGAAAAAGGGAGGCGCACCATTCAGTGTCGAAAAAGAAATCTAGAGTTTTGTTTGTTTTTTAAAGTCAGTGCAGGATGAAGTTGCGCTGCATCAAGCAACGGATACAATGCAGAACTGATGGTTCCCTTTGATTTATCCACAAGGAATACCCCCCATTAGAACCAACCATGTTCCTGCAGCTGCCTGGTGCTTCACCTGTCAGCGCAGGAACTACTCATCCCTGACTTCCTGTCTACCCAGAATTCCCTGAGGCCCACCTACTCCCCCTCTCGCTGACTTTCATCAGAGCTGTGAAGCAGACACAGATTGATGGAATAAGGGGTTACGTAAATGTGAACGATGTAATAATTTGCTCAAGGACGTATTATTGGAAATGGTTCCAATGGATCGTTGTGTTAAGAGCGCTGTCGTTGCCCTCATGCGTTGTCCCTGAACAACAACAGCAGACTTTCCGCTGAATAACAGACCACTTGAAGGACTGTCACAACAAGGTAACAAGCCGGTTTCGGTTAAAAGGCTCGTGTTTTTTTTCAACACATAGATGATTTTGAAACAAAACCTCGAGGGACACCAGCAGTATTGAACTAATTATGTAAAATCTGAACCAAACTGAGAGCAAAAAAATGTTTTTGCATAATCTAGCAAACCTAACACCTGGTCACGTCGGATAAAAACCAGTGCACTGCAGCTTCCCTAAGCTTTTCCACATGAAGCATCAGTCCCCATTGGTGCTACGACAGAGTCGTTCCCCTCAGGAGTTGGTGGAGACCAAAATAGGAGCTAAAAGAAGAGCAAATATTGGACTTGAAGTCAATATCCTGGAACATCATTTGAAGTGAATGCTAACGTCACTCCAGGTCTGCCATTCGCAAATTCATGCAGGTACTGGAAGTGGACATGTCGTCATTGCTGCATTGGCCTTTTTTAAAAAACACATTGTTATTGTTTCATTAACCTTGACTTAACTTTTTAGTCAGTTTGGCCAGCGAACAATTAGAGTTTACCCTCCCATTTTACCACGATGGCCCTGCACATGAGGCACCCGGATCAGCCATTATCTTATGTCATCAACAAACATGACATGACAGATGAAATCAGTGCAGGTTTAAAGGTGCAATATGTAGGAATTTAGTTAAAAAACATTCAAAGATGAACTTATCAATGGAATTCGAAGACATTTTTGACATAATGGCTTTTATTACGTGGTCGGGAAGCGAGCATGCTAACCATGCTAACCGCGTCGAAAGCTCCTGTGCTTGCGACGTAAACCCAGACGAATATCCGGTCCTCGAGCTCCTAGTCCAGTCCGTCAGCTGAATGGCTAATTGGGCTAACTTATGTTGAACAGATATCCACCGAAGTTAGCATGTCAACCAGCTAGCCTGTCCTGGTGCAAAGCTCCAACACTCCCCTGGTGCAACACGCTCACAGTCCGGACTGCTAGCTTCAAGGCTAAATGAGCTACTGGCAGCTACAGTTTGCAGCATTTTAGCGGTTACTCTGGCGCTATGCTGCCCCCAGGCACTGCCAGATTCTTCCATTTCACACCTTTAAGTAATCAACTTTAGCATTTCCCTCTCGCGTCACTTCATTCTTCCACTTCTGCCACTTTCACAGGCAAACATTGGACTTTTGATTCTCCCTGATTTATTTGAAGGCCCAGACACTCGCAGCTGTTTTCACTTATTTCCTGATGACAGCTTGTCAAGACTTTCATCTTCCCCTCCCTCCTCTCTCTCTCTCTTGTGTGCACCTGTTGGGGTGAACACCGGCGCAGGCTACCTTTCGCAACATCTATGCAGCTACAGTTCCATTGTTGCGCCCACAGACAGCTTTGTGGCCGTGGAAACATTCAAAGAACAGCGAAAACGAGGTGTGTAAAAATCAGATGTAACTACGAAACAACAGCTCGTAATTATGGCGCTGCGACGATGAGCCGGCCGCCATCGATTTTGCTCCTATAATGACCCGTTTGCCCGTGACGCAGTTCAACAGGAGCAGTTGGTGTTTGCAGTGATTTCCAAACAGAAGGCGCCCTGCTGTCAGACAGATTGTCTGTAATTACAATCCTCTCCAGGTGGAGCCATGCATGTGTGCGCCAGAGAACAAGAAAGAGAGACGGACACACACACACACACAAACTGTACAAACACGCCGCCAGAGGCCAGGCCATGTCGACGCGCCCGCTTGAGGTTGAGATTGATGTGTGAAAATTTAATGGCGATCAAAAAAATTCATGAGCTTTTGATTGGTAAATTGTCCACTTGCTTCTCCGTTTAAACAACTCAAACTGTAGCAACACGCCAATTCAAAGCAAGTCTGCCACAGTATCCTTCACATGTTCATCTATAGTTGAATTAGAATTACAATTCCTCTCCTGCCTCGCCACCATCTTGACCTCGCCATAACAACCCCCCTCCTCCTTCTTCAACACACACACACACACACACACACACACACACACACACACACACACACACACAGGTCCTTAAGCAGGCTTTTGGTTCTATCCTTAGCCCTGCTCCTCCTGCCTGTCCTCTCCTCTCTGCTCACTTCTCCTCCCTCCCTCCCTCCCTCTCCGGTGCGCCCGATTACCGACTGCCATTTTACCCTGCGAGCCCTTAGAGCCAGGGTCTCCGCTGTATGACTCAATAGTGCTGACTCTTGATCTGACTGGAACGGATCCCCTCCAACTTTATTCTTTTTTTTTTTTTTTGAACATCTCTTTGGACCATGTTTCCTAAATACGTGAGTAGTGCACCTGATAGACAGATAGACTGGTGTAATAATGGTGTCTGCTCGTTGACTTTGGTCAAATTCGTGTCAGAAACTGTTCTTAAGTTCTCATGTAAGGATTTAAAAAGTTGTACGTCTTGTTTATATGTGGCGGACCCTGCCACCTTTCTAGCTTCAAACAATGTTGAACAGCTTGTTGGATCAGTTATGGAGAAAATAAAGATTTCTGAGTTTGTATCATTACATCATTATTTTGGTGAATATACAAAGTCTGAGTTTGACTTTCTTCTCCAAAACTACACAGTGCCCCTTTAAATCTTAATATCAACCAAAGGAATATAAATCAGGCTAAAAATAATGTGGTTAATGAGCGTATTCCTGAATATAAATGTCTGCTCTCAGGTTTGCATTGAGGCCTCGGCAGGAAAAAATAAGTGAAAGTCGAGTTCTTCATCTTCTAAGCATGCAGGCCGACTTTCATAATATCCGCCGTCATCACACTGTTTTGTAATAATGTGACGTTAAACAGCTTAACCTGTCCTCGCCACGCACTTCAAATGTATCATTTAAAAGGATTACCTCAATCAAAGCTTGACTAGAGAGAGCTTCAGTGACTATTTCTTTGTGTGCTGTCACCTTGGAAAACCGACGATACGCTGCCACGGCTCATTTGAAAAATCACGTCTTTTAACAATCGTTTGAATTGTTGCGTTTCCCTGAAAGAAAAAGTCAAATGCGCAAAGGATGATATTCATTAGGTGTGAAGTGGTTAATAAAGACAGAGCCGCAGAGGGATTAAGAAGCAGAGCGTCACGTTGGGGGCAGTGATCTGTCCGGCAGTCTAGCCTCATGCGACTTAAAAGCCAGCTAAGCCTGCTGAAAACATTCACCTTTTTCTGCATGGGCTGCTGAAAGTCAGTCAGTTTCCACCTTCATCTTCACCTGATGTACTGATTCAGGAGTGTTGATATTGCGTCTCATATCAGGGAATTATACGTACTCTACGGTACGCGAGCTGTTCAAAAGCAGGACAGAAACTTTTCACGTCCTCTCCAAATAGGATTTCTAGATGTGTGTTAGGCTGCTCCACTAAATATAGCAGGCTGTGGGAAGCTCAGCCTTCAACATGCACAGTATGGAGATGTACATGTTGCTGGATTACATTTTTTTTTTTTACATTATGTGGCTGTTTTCTGATAAGAAATTGGTGCCAGTACATGGATTGTTTTTTTGTCCCAACATTGAATACATTTCTGTCAGGTTTAAGGCTTTTCAGTGCAGGAAATAATGCAGGACAGCAGCGCTTTCAGGTTTGTCATATACCAGGCCATTTATTTTGAACTTTACATGAATGATTTTGTCAGAAATGCTTTCCCCTGCTGTAGCCAAGTAACACACGTAACACCCTTATGCGTCAGGAAGTCCTGTTAGTGTATGTCCTGTCCTGAATCCCCAGTCAAACACCCTGATTAGCAGCTGTGACGCTGCCAGTGTGATTAGAAAGTGCGAACAGAAAAACGAAAGGCTGGCGAGGCATTCGGCGGATAAAACACTTAAGTGTGGTCTAAATGTGAACATATTTGCAAATGTTTTCATGTTCAATTTTGATAGTGTTGAACGCGCGTGTGCCTCCCACAGGTGTGTGTGAGACCGCAGCATGGAATCAGTCCGGGCAGAGATGTGGGACCCCCGCCCCCCATCTAAACATGCCTCGCCCCTCCCCCAGCCGCCGCCCTCCTACTCGCGCCTCGCCCATGTGACCACAGCCACCCCAGCCAAGCGGATCACCTTCTACAAAAGCGGCGACAGCCAGTTCGGGGGCATCAGGATGGCGGTCCACAAGCGCAGCTTCAAATGCTTCGACGCCCTGCTGGACGACCTTTCCCAAAAGGTTAGCATGACTTTTGATGCTGTGCTGTGAAGATGCAGCTGCGCTGCACTCTAACCATTTTCAAGAGAATTTGCTGTTTGCTTCTTCTGCTTTTTACCCGCTGAGAGACATTCATCCTTTTTTTTGTTTATAGGAAAATTATACCATGTTAAAATATCACCGGCTAATATCGCTGTTAGCCTCTCCAATGCTAACATCATAGTTAGCTTCTCCAACAGGCTTTCCAGCAATGCTGCCATTTTTGGGAAGCTGTTTGAATTCAGCCAAAATGCAGTTAGGAAACATGGCTCTGTAATAAAAAGTAGTATTTCAGACATCATAAGCTTCTGCAAAGAGGCCCAAGCTCAAACATCATACGCTTCTGTGTCCGTGTACAGGTGCCCCTGCCATTTGGCGTGCGCACAGTGACCACGCCCCGTGGCATTCACGCCATCAAACACCTGGAGCAGCTCCAGGACGGCGGCTGCTACCTCTGCTCCGACCGGCGGCAGGCGAAGCCGGTCAACATGGAGATAGCCGGCAAACGGCAAAACATGTGGTACCATCACAGCCACAAGCCCCATCGGCCCGAAACCTTGTCGGCGACACCGCCCGGCCACGCGCCTCACAGGCAGCGACGGATCCTGCTGGTGAAGAACAGCGAGCCGGGGATGAGGAGGAGCGTGGTGCTCAGCAGGAGGTCAGCCAGGAGCCTGAGGGCCTTTCTCGATGAGGTGTCCGAGGTGATGCAGTTTCACGTCCGCAAACTCTACACCGCGGAGGGACGCAGGGTAGGACGTCTTCTGTTTTCGAATGCGTGGAGCGTTACGTGTCACAGATGAGACTTCTGACACTGTGATTTGTTTCTAGATTGACAGCGTGCAAAGCCTGATGACTTGTCCCGGCGTGCTGGTGTGTGTCGGCCGGGAGGCCTTCAGTCCAATGCTGATACAATTCATCAGGAAGAGCTCGGAGGAGAAGCTGCCTTGTGTGGGCACCAAGTCGCCTAGTCTCGGCCCCAGGACGCCTGGAAACGGGGCTCGATCCCCCGCTACTCAAGGTGGAAGATCCCCACCTCACGGAGCTCAGTCCAGAGCCAGTCAGTACAGCGAAGGGCACGAAAGCAAGAAAAATGGTAAGTTTTTTAATCTTCAACAAATGCACATGTATTTTGATAAACAATGAGTAGTTAAAGGAATCAGAAAAAAAGTGCAACTCAGGTTATGTTGATGTTTGTTTTTCTTCTCTTAATTCAGTTAACTTTGGTTTGGAAACCAAAAAGAGCATCATCCACCCTCGCTCGGACTCCTCAGCCCGCTCCGCCCGTTTCTCCTTGTCCTCGGAGAAGTCATACAGCAACGGCGTCAGCTCCTACTCCCAGGCCAGACCGGACGTTTCCAACGAAGACATTGAAAAGCGCGTCCTGGTCAACAAAGACGGCAGCCTCTCAGTAGAGATGAGGGTGCGTTTTCGCCTGCAGAATGACGAGACCCTCCAGTGGTCCACGCAGATTAAGAAATCCCCGTCTCTGACCAATGAGTGTTGTCCGCTGAGCCAGGCCCCGCCCCACTACCTGCAGCAGGCCCAGTCAGAGAGCTGCTCCGACCCTGACTCCACATCCTTCGACCCGGAGGGCGTGGAGGCGCTGCAGCAGGTCTCGGACGGGAGCCACTGCCCCTGCTGCTACCAGAGACGGGAACAGCAGTACGACCTGTGGGAAAACCCAGCACACAGCCACCAGCACCACCCCGTCCCTCCCCAGCACACATCCAGGCAAACCCACACCGTGCTGAGACAGACGCACTCCTCGAGCTCGTCCTCGTCAGGTAACTCCAGGAGGGTGGTGCGTTGTCGGGCGCGACTCTCCAATTGCGGAGGGGGCTCGGGCTCGGAGCAGAGCCAGCTGGTCGAAGAGGAGATGTGCGTTACCGAACAGGTTGAGCGCAGAGTTCAGGTGGAGCAGGACGGAGACACCCGCGTGGAGGTGTGCAGAGTAAGCCGGTGCTGCAGCCGCAGCGAGGTCGTCGCCCGGAAGTCAGTGGAGGATGAGCTGATGGTGGAAGAAGGGGGCGAGCGTCCACTGTCTGCGATCAGCAGCTCCTCTCGCGTCCTGCAGTCGCTGAAGGAGGACCAGGACGATGACTTGCCGCCGAGCGCCTCACAATGCAGCCGTCGCAATGAACCGTCTCCATCCGAGATCCACCAGGATGACAAACCAGCAAGCAACATGTCTGTTGGTTCTGGGCACTCCGCGGAACACGCCAAGCAAACGGACGGGGAAGAGAAAGGAAGCAGGGCAGTATCGGCAGCCTCTTCCTGCCACTGTGGAGCAGCCACCCCACATTCAACAGCCGGAGCAGAGGGAAGGGACAGAGCTGCCGGCTCCAGAATGAGCAGAGCCTCCTGCAGGTCCAGCAAAGCCAAGATCCCAACCTCAGAGGAAGAGGGAGCTGCAGATGACGAGGATGACGAGATAAGGAGGGCTGTGAGTGGCCTGTCTGGTTGCACAGGACTTTCAGGAGGCTCCAATGCATCCAGCGTGTGTCATCACTGTGGAGGCTGCAAACGTGGCGTCAACTCCGTTTCCAGTGGTAGAGCGTCGCAGAGGTCCCCACATCCCCCCCGAGCCTCTCCAAAGCCCGACACCCCTCTCTTTAACCAAGAGAACACCAGTAATGGCAGCGACGGCGACGGCTCGGATGGTTCAGCCGACTCAACACAATCCAACAAGACCAACCTCACAGACCGTGGCCGCATTTCGGCGATATCGAACGTCCAGGAGGGCAGAGCATCGAGTGCTATGTCTGGGGCATCAGACGTTGAGGCGGCGGGGAAAGAAGAAGAGAGGGCTCCTAGCGCGGCCTCAGCCGCCGTAAGTCACAAGTCCAATAGGTCACACAAGTCTGGCTGTTGTGGAATCGAGCAAAAAGAGGAGAGAAGCCCCAGTGCCATGTCGGCCAGGTCTCACAAATCCACCTGCAGCTGCGCGGGCGAGGGTGCTGACACCAAGACAGGAGAGGAAGCAGAGGGAGATAACGCTGCGGAGAGAGCACTGAGCTCTTTGTCAGCCAGATCCCGTGCGTCTTCCAAGACCAATGCTTCAGTGAAGTTAGGTGTGAAGGCCGCCACCCCAACTGACGACACCGCTGTGGAGGAGGATGACACGGACAGAAGAGCTCCCAGTGCCCTCTCTGTGAAGTCCTGCACGTCAAAAAGGCCCGCTAGTGCCATGTCCGCTAAATCAGCTAAGTCGGCGAAATCAAATGTGTCTGCAAAGTCCGGCACATCTCAGAGGTCCACTTGCAGTCATTGTATAAAAGCGGTTTCTCCAGATGCTAACGCAGCTGATGAAGCTGCTGTGGAAACAGCAGCACCTGAAGAGGCAATGGAGGTAGAGGAGAGAGCAGCGAGTGCCATGTCAGCCAAGTCCCACCTGTCTGCCAAGTCCAATAAATCCAGCAAGTCCAGCAAAGCTTCAGAACGGTCACCCTCTCCCCGATCAGAGCCGGGAGGAGATCTCGAGAAAAGGGCGACAAGTCAAATGTCCAGCAGGTCAGTTAAATCTAACACGTCCGCTAAGTCTTCAAAGTCGTGCAAGGAGACTGCAGCATCACCGAGCTTAAGGGTAGCTGAGGAAGAAGAGAGTGAGGAAAATGAAGAGAGGGCCGCCAGTGCAGCGTCCTCTAAATCCCATAAGTCTGACTGTAATGAGAACGCAGGAGCAAGTTCCGAAGCAGGGGACAATAGAGACGAAAGTGACGAAAACTCCTCTCCAGCCCAAGAACCAACAATGACAGCGGCGGAGGACAGACCCCCCAGTGCCATGTCGGGGAAATCGCACATGTCTGCCAGGTCCTCCAAGTCCCAGAAGTCAAACCGAACCACGGCGTCTGCAAGTCCGAAGGACGCCGATGGTCCTTCCGTTGAGACAAACGAAGGAGAGCAGGAAAATGTAGAGCGAGGTGCGAGCGCCTTGTCTGTGAAGTCAAAATCTTCCCACAAGTCAAATGCCAGCAGGAAATCTGGGTCGTCAAATCCAAATGTTGTCACCATTAACATAACGGAAGGAGCTGGCGAGGAAGGAAATGACACAGCAGAGAGAGCGCCGAGCGCCGCGTCGGTTAAATCAGGGAAGTCTCGCGCTTCATCTGCCTCGTCGCGCAGGTCCAATTGCAATGGGGCAGCAGATGCAGACAAGGAGGTTGCGGAAGAAAGTGCACCAAGCACTAAATCTTCTAAACACTCTCATGGTCAAACTCTCTCACCCAGGAGGTCCCCACAGACCCAGTCACCCAGAGCTCCAGCTACACCCCCCAGCAGTCCTCAGCCTTCTGGGCAAAAGTTGTTGCCCGGCCCTGCCGTTGCAGAGACACGAGGACCCAGTGCCTTGTCAGTTCACTCCATAAAGTCATCCAAATCTGGCAAATCCAAATGTAGCTGTGGAGCCGCTTCAGCAAAGAAAGACAAGGAAGACGAGGAGAAAGGGGAAGATAATGAGGAAGCTTCCGAGCGGGCTGCCAGCATCCTGTCATCCTCAACCAAAAGGCAGAGGAGAGAAACGGGAGGCACCGAGCAACCGCTTAGTCGAAACTCCTCAGGGTCAGTCTCCCTTGGGTTGCCCGAAGACCAAGAAACGGGTGACTCTGACAGTGGCAAGTCCAGTGTTTCCTTTCACGTGAGCGCTGAGAGGAAGTCCCAAGTTAAGACTCCCGATGTCCCCAATAGGAACTTGGAGGGAGGGGGCTCCGCCATGTCTAAAAAGTCCAACAGTAACCGCAGTAAGAGCAATTCGTCTCACAATCTTCCGGCAGTCGATATCCCGACTATCGAAACACCCGCAGAAGAAGGCGGGGAGCAAAAACCAGTGAGAGTAGCCAGTGCGATTTCATCAAAAACCAACAGGTCTCACAAGTCGGGTTGCAAAGCAGCGGCTCAAACGCTCAACGTTAATCCCAAAGAGCAACATGCTGGGACGAGCCCCGCCAAAGCAGGAACTGACCTCGAAACAGGAAGCGTGAAGTCCGATTCAGCGTCAAAAGCTAGCGACAAGCCCTCATCGGCGGGCGCTAAAGTTCGCAGCAAATCAAGTGCTAGCAAAAAAAATGCTAATGCAACTGCTGGAGATTCGGGAAATAATGACTCTGAAAAGCAGGCTGTCAGTAGACCAGCTAGCGAGGCCAAAGAGAACGAAGATGGCGCCCCCTGTCAGCGACCCGGCTCCAGGCCGCGCAGCAAAGTGGAGACGTGCAGCGACAGCATCCTGTCTCACTCTCTGTCCGCCGCTGACCTGCTGAAGGAAGTCTTGGCCGCGACGCGTCCGCACAGCCGCCACTCGAACGCCAGCAAAAAAAGCGACAAGCCCAGGAGCGAGAAGAGCCGCAGAAGCAGGCGCCAGCCGGATCAGGAGGAGCTGAGACTGACGCCTGCCTGCCTGCCCAACGCCTCGCCCAACGAGGTGGTCAGCGACTGGCTGCGGAGCATTCCGGCCGACAGCAGCATGCTGGACCTGGGCGACGAGCTGCGTGAGGAAGAGGAGGAGACGGCGGTGGAGGAGAAACCCGGAGAAGAGGCAGCAAAGAAGGAGGAGAGTCCCGGAGATGAGAAAGTGGAGGATGAGGCGGAGAAAGCTGAGGCTGAGGAGGAGAAGGCCGAGGAAGGTGAAGGCGATGCAGCAGAAGAGGAGAAGAGTTCAGATCCAGCACCAGGCGATGCCGGGGAGGCTGTTCCTCGCCCCATGTTGAGGGACGAGTCTCTGCCCAGGAACTGGCACTCTTCAGCCGCAGTGATGAAAGTCCTGCTGAGCTCTTCTACGGGCCGATGTCAGAGCATGCCGGAGGTGAGCCAGTGACTACGATTTGCGATATAACAATTGTATCAATCAAAGCTATTCATACAATCTAAATTCTTCAAGCATGACTAATAAACGATGATATAAAATGGCTTATTTGACCATGAGGACAATTTATGTTTGTAATATAATCTCTTGTCTCTGCTGCCGTCTGTAGGTGTCTCCAGTTTATGGGCGTAGGCTCAGCACGTCAGCCAGGGGCTTCTTGGACTGTTTGGCCCAGCTCCAGCTCATCGACCCCGGCTGCAACCAGCAGAAGGACCACAACCAGCGGTACGAGGAAATAATGACCATCCTTCAATCCCTCTGGCTCACTGAGCCCAGGGACTTTGATGCCAAGGTGGCAAAGGAGGCGGGAAAAGATCAGGTGACTCCGCCGAGGTCCTCGTCCGGGGTGGGCATGAGCAGTGGCTCTGGCGGATCGGGGAAGGAGAACGGGAATCAGGGTGGAGATGAAACGGAGCAAAACAAAGCAAACGGGGCAGGATCTTTGCAGGAGGACGAAGCAGCGGAGAAGGCTGGAGAAGAAGATGAGAAAGCTGAGGCAGAACCACAGGAAGAAAAGACAGACTTAGCCGAGGAACAGGTGCAGAGCGACGAGCAAAGTACAGTTCTGGACAGCCCCAAAACCACTGAGAACCCCTCATCGTCGGACAAGAGCTCCGCTAACGACAGCTCCAAATCCCCCACCGATAACGAGCGAGAGACGCCGGAGGACTCCAGCTCAGGCACCCCGCCGACTGTCCTGCGAGCCCCTTTGTCGAAAAAGCTCTCCCAAGACCCCGATCCGGTGTGGATCCTGCACCTCCTGAAGAAGCTGGAGAAACAGTTCATGAGCCACTACGTCGACGCCATGGCCGAGTTCAAGGTTCGCTGGGACCTCGACGACAGCCTCATCCTGAACACCATGATGTCCGAGCTGAGGGAGGAGGTGAGCCGGCGCATCCAGAGCAGCATTGAGCGCGAGATGAGGAAGATTCAGAGTCGCGCCGGCAGACTGGGGAGGTCGCCTCAGCCGCCGAAAGGACGGAACCTCTCCGGGGACTCCACCACGACGGAGAAGAGGCGCCAGATGCTGAGGGTAAGTCCAGCACAGATCCCAAATCTTCAGGTGTACCGCTGCTCGAAGCGCAGAAAGATAACGTTTGGTTTCATTTTCAGGTCCTGAAGAAACAGTCCTTGAAAACGGCTGACTCTCTCAGCGACGGAGAGACGACGGGTGACTTCAGCGACCAGCGCAGCGAGGACGAGTACTGCCCCTGCGACGCCTGCGTCCGCAAGAAAATGGCCGCCCGGCCTTTCATGACAAACCCACTGGCAGCCGAGGCACCAGTGATGATGGAGTTTGACCTCCTGAAGATCCTACAGTTGAAAAAAAGCCCGGCGCCTGCAGTCGATCCACCAACACCTGTGGAGGAGGAGAAAGACGGTGGTACCTTGTTCGAGGACAAGGAAGTGAGGAGTTTAGAGGTGCTGCAGGAAGAGGAGGAGGATGAAACCAAAGAGGACATCAGAGCTGCTATTGTTTTAGAAGAGACGATCCCAGAGGAAGATGAGGAGGACACAGAGGGGGAGAGAGAGGAAAGCAGCGCGGGCGACGAGGAGCAGAATGAGGGAGAATCAGGTGGTGAGGAGGCCGGGGAGGAGGAGGCATCAGAGAATGGAGAGGAGGAGGAAGAGGAGGCGCAGTGTCAATGCCAGTGTGCCGGAGCGGAGGAGGAAGAGGAGGGCGAGGAGGAAACAGCAGAAGGAGAGGATGCTGAGGAAACTAGTGACAACACAGGGGAAGATGAGGCAGCGGGTGACGAAGAGAAAGCAGGGGAGGAAGAGGGTGAGAGCGCAGAGGAAGAGGGGGAGACCGGAACTGGGGGAGAGGAAGAAGAGAGCGACAAGGAGACAGTAAGAGAAGTAAAAGCAGGTGAAGGAGAGACCACTGAAAATGGTGACGGGGAGGAGGAGGAGGAGGAGGAGGAAGCAGGGGGGGAAGAGTGCGAGGTGTCTGACTTTAAGCCTGAAGAAGAAGAAGAAGAGGAAACGACAACCGGCAAAGAGAGCGGAGAAGAAGAACCGTCTGGGGAAACGGAAGACGACGACACCGCAAACGAAGGGTCCCCGTCGGCGGAGGAGTCCGCCGAGGGAAACGTCAGCGCTTCGGCAGAGGCGGAGGACGAAGAGGACGATGGCACCGGAGAGGGGGAGTCGAGTGAAGACGCACAGGGAGGAGAGAGTGACCAGCAGGAGAGGGAGGCATCAGAAGAGGAAACAGCCTCACCACAGGTAGGACCAAGACTGTAATAATCAATATCCATCCATCCATGTAGCGTAACTGCTAATGCTGCTGCTAGCCACATGTAACGTAGTTACTAATTACAAAAAAAAAATAGGCCCATGTGAGTAAGTTACAGTTTCTAATAAAAACTCATCTTTATTGCAGAGTTTAAAACATTTGACTGAAACGTAATCAAATGTAACCCTGTAGTGGTTTGACCATAACTACAGACATAAATCGACCATTTAACAACCATAAAAACGTGTTTAACAAGGCGCAGAGCAAAGAGGACAGGGTCACATCAGGGAATGTTCCTCCATTCTTGTTATGAAATACCTATTTAAGCACCACTGAATGTATTTTTAACCGTCTCTGAGTACGTGAACATGACTGCTGGGCTGAAGAGTACCATACCTTAAAGAGGAATCTGACCTACTGAGGCCCTGACCACTAAGTCTAAGCCTGTGGGAAAAGATAATCCAGCGATCCAATTAGACAGACTGAACAAATCTGTTTTGTTTGGGAGCAACGCAGTGCTTCTGCTGTTACTGTCAGCCACAAACTGCCGGTCAAAAGCTCACGCACGTCTTTTTAAATTAAGAATTTGGTTTCCACTGCAGCCTTCCAGCACTGATTATGAGAACTCATTTTGATTCCAACCATTCGTTTTGCTCTTGCTGTGTAATTACTGACTCTTAACTGCCCCAGTAGCATCCAATTTAGTTAATTACGGCCACTCAGAGATAATTTACTGTTGTCTTGTTTAACCCTCGGGGGGGCCAGGGGGTGACGGAGGGAGAGGAGGCCGACGGCGAAGACTCCGACACCGACTGCAAACGTCCAAGTGACGCCAGCGCTGATGAATCCGGACGTGACGTCGCTGAAAACGAGGAGGAGAAAGAGAGCGGAGTCGAGGAGGAGGAGGAGGTGAACAAGAGCAACAAGGAGGATTGCGCTCTGCTCCATCAGTTCACCAGGACCTCCGTGGAGTCTCAGCCCGGCTCCTTAGAGGACATCGACACAGAATCACCCCATCACCCCGTGGACTCCATAGAAGTGCCCAAAATGGCTGCCGACGACGTGTCCAGCGGCGGGGGTGCCGGCCAGAGGAGGAGCCGGTCGCCAGGTAGGGTCAAACGGCGCAAACCCAAGGAGTGCGACGTGGAGCTGGATGACATTTAACTCTCACAGACGACAAACTGTGGATTCAGAGACGTCAGAGGACTCTCACAAACCCCTCGCGGGTACATTTATGTAGGGTAAAAAAAAACTGTCACCGAAAACACTTGAAGCACTTTATCACTCCAGATCTGGTGTAGTTGGAGTCACGTGTAGAATACTGAAACTTGAAATCACCATCCTATCCTATTTAATTATATTTGTTATGGTTATATCTTTATTTTTTTATGTTCATTGTGTGTATGAAGGGGTGTATATTTCTCTTCTGTATATGTATGAATAAGATAAGTTATGACACCTATGGGTGCATCATGTGAACTCATGTTTGTGTTCAGTGGCCCACAGGTTTAATGATTTATTGAATCATATAGCCATAAATATATCAAGTACCTCAGAGTTATGTTAGAACTTCAGTTCAGTTATTATTATTTTGGTCTCATGCTGTATCCTCAGGGATTTGGACAGGCATTGTGCTTTTTAAAAGGTCATCTCCTCACTAGTAGACTACTTAGGCTCTCTACCTGCTTAAATCTGTAGTCTTTAAAGTAGACTTCTGTTTTAAATCTACTAACACTCTGTGATGTAACCTGATTACCTTAAAGGAATCGTTTGTTATGTCATTATTCTCAGTTAGGTGAGAGGATTCATACCATTGTCATGTTAAAGGTTGCAATATGTAAGAATTAGCCACCTGTTGAATTCATACTCCAAAAATAACTGTTAGCTCAGGTAGCTGTGCAGCTAGCTGGACTGCTAGGGGAGTCTTGGTGTTTACACCGCTAGCACAGGAGTTTGGACCGCTGGGAAAAAGAAAGTTTTCATGCCCAGGGCTAGCTGGTTCACATACTAACTTGATACCTTTTTAGACGTTTTAACATATTATTCCTTTAAATATGAAGCTATAAGACAAGAGACTGATAGCTTAGCTTAGCTTAGCCTAACTCTGTCCAAAAGTCACAGAACGGCATGAAATACTGTTTCTTGTTTGTACAAGTTGTGAAAAAAACCAATGGTAAAAATCACAAGTTGTGGTGTAGGCTAGGCTACAAGGAGTTATGTGCTGTGCTAGGCTATATTAGCCAAGTGTAGTTACTCCTTTTAATGTTGTAGTTAGCATGAGGTTGCCATGACACATTCATTGTGCCCCCTACAGTTGCTAGAGTTTTTAACCTCTGGACACAGCTAGGCTAGCTGTTTCCTCTTCTCCCCATGCTTTATACCAGCTAAGCTAAGATAAGATAATTAACTCCGAGCTGTAGCCTCATATTTAGCATAAACAACACCATTCAGTGGAGGCATTCAACTTAATTAATTAGGTTTAAAGGTGTTGGCAGAGGAATTTGTTAGCTATGTACCTTTGTACAAAGCCAGGCTAGCTGTTTTCCTCTGTCTTTATGCTAAGCTAAGCTAACCATCTCTTGGCTTTAGCCTCGTATTTAGTCTTGAGTGTAAACAATTTTCTTATCTAAGCCAGAAAGTTAAGTAACTAAAAAAAAACCATACATTTATTTCAAGTCACAAACTGTATTTTAGTAGTTTTATTGTGTTATGTTTGATAATAACCTTTAAAATGTGTTTTCTTTTCCTCTAAACATGCTAATGTGTAAACTCATTAACTTTACCTCATTATATTTGTGCAGCCCATTTACTGCGCGTACATTTCTTTCACAGGATTCCAGTTGAAAAACTTGCACAAACACAATGTGACCACGTATTTGTGTGTGTCCGACACACCAAAGCAAACGCCAGGAGGCAAACATGAATTTCAGGTTGATGTAAACCTTTCTCTGCTGCTTCAGTTCCAGAGCCTCTCTTAGGTGCGTGTTAGAAGCTGTAGATTCAGGTGGGGTTTGCATAACCAGCCATGTGGAACAACAGCGTGAAGCATGTTACTGATGCCTTACTGTATCCATGGTTATATGAAGGGGGAGATCATGGTTAAGTGGCCGTCTTTTGTTTCCTGACATCTTCTCTCTCTGTGAGTGGCTCTCCAGCACAATCAGAGAGTCTGTTAATGAGGCTGGAATGGATCAAAGCTGCTCGTTAAAAACGCTGGAAAAAATATATACTTTCCATGACCCGAAAGAGTATTTTCTCACATTTAACCCGAATCAAGCTGAGTGAGCTGGGCTCCGGGGCTTACTCCCTAAACTCTACTTTTCACAGTCAGGACAGTGTGGACGAGGCAAAACATCGGTATCTCTTATTGTTTAGTTTGACTAAAGCCTCGTATTTATGGTACTAAAAGGGTGCGTGTGCGTGTGTCTGTGTGTGTGTGTGTCTGTGTGCCTATGCTGCTATTGGTCTGTTTGGCTGTCCATCTTTCTGTGACATCACCAAGAGAACATCATGTACCTAAAGGCAATGAATATATGAATGTAATAATGTTGATATAAATAAAAAATAAATGCAATTGATTATCATGTTATTTCACAAGCCTTGAGTGTTACCTTGCAGTTGAATTTAAAGGAATTGTTCATCTTTTTTTTGTTCGATGAGATGATACGTCTGTACGCTAAATATGAAGCTAAAGCCAAATGATAGTTAGCTTAGCTTGGCATGAAGACTGGAAGGGGGAAACAACTTGAGCTAGCAGCTTCCGCCTGCTTCCACACCTTATGCTAGCTAAGCTAAGCTAATAAGCTCCTGTCTTTAGCTTCAAATCATATTTAGCATACAGACTCACAAAGTACATGAGCATATTTTTCTAAAATGGTTGCTATTCTTCTTCATTTATGTCTACAGGCGATTAGCTTAGCCTAGCATAGAGTCGGCACCCACACAGTACCTGCAGTTTACTAGCCTTCGAGTCATAACACCAGAAGTCATTTTGTAATTTGATTATTGATTAGTCACATTTGGTGACTTTTATTCTTAAATGAAGCACTAAATGCTTCATGCTTTAACTTCCTTTCCCAAAGCAGTAAACTACATGCCCTTTTTTCTTTTTTTACAAATGGTTCACTGTGTTGCAGTTCCTGTTTTGGTCCCAAGGTGGCAAACAATACCACCTTTTTTTTCCTCATCTTTTTTTTTCTGAACAAATTCAGAGGTGTTCATGTCAATATCGAGCATCACGTGCTAATGCCTTCTGATCCAGATCTGATGTGCACTTGACCTTCCTGTGGCTGCCTTCGCTCTGTGCTCCCCTGCTGCGTTTGGCTCAGCCCCAAAGTTGTCTGGAAAGCGGCTCAACTGCTCTGAAGATGCACGCACGCGTCGCGCTAATCCAGCACCTGTGTGTGTGTCTGTGTTTGAGTGTGTCGAGGCCACAGCGGGATTGAGGCTGACAGAACGTTAGAGTCTGTGCCTTCTGAAAACTGTTAGAGAACACGGAGTGAAAGTGTCAGTGAGGCATCAAACATTGGCCCAGGATCAACTTTCAGACTTGAAAACGTTATGCAGTCATGTAATAGTCTGTATTTATGTTTGAAATTAATATAAATGTATATTTGAGATCACTAATCAGTTGTAAATCTAAAGGAAAACATTGATCAGGAGGCTTAAAAATCACAAAAGAACAACGCAAATTTGCACAGTTTTACTTTGTTTACATGTGGCGGACCCTGCCACCTTTCTAGCTTCAAACAGCGTTCTGGGGACCTTATTTTCCTCTGAGAACAGCTTGTTTATTCACTCATTGAGTTTGTATTACTACCTCTTTAATATTGTAAATATTAAAATTCTTCTCCAAAATTTACATAATGCCCCTTTAAAAGACCATCTATTCTGAGAACAGAACAAGCTGACAGTTCGTTTGCAGCTAATCTTGACAAGATTTGCTTGTACTGAGTGTCGAGTCTGCCCCTCGGTGTCGTAACATGGTTTTACAATTAAAGCCACCAGATCCAGGTGACAAGAGCGCTGCACACTGAGGCTCACAATAGCTTATAATAAAAGAGGACGCTGTGTTCCTCTGGAACAACTGTCATAATTGAATATAATTGCATCTAAATATAGCACACATCAGTCCGTGGGACCGACATTAAAGCTGACTGTGATCATGACGGTTTATGTGTGTGGGTGCGCGCCGATGATGCTGCGCCGTGTCGATGGTGACAGGCACGCCTCCACAGCCTCCCTCACGACTGGCTGCTGCTCCAGATGAGTCTCCGCCTCCTGGAGAGAGCGACCAGTCAGCAAGCAGACCAAAGCCAGAGGGACCACCTAGACACAAATAAAACATGTAATACATCAAGTCAATCTTCCAGCACTTTATGCACCTTCCTGCCTCCTCACCTTGGTCCTGTTCCGAGCGGCGAGTGTGTGTGTGTTCACGTCAGACGACGTGATGTCCGCCGTCAGCTCGTCCACTCGGTAGATGGCCTTCAGGAGGGCTTCCTCACACTGATGCTCGGGACAGCCAGACAGTTTCTAAAAAGGAGAAGGAAACTTTAGCTTTCAGTGTTTACTGATGAAGGAAGCTCGACGTCTCGTTTCCCGCTGCAGGGTCAGACGGGCACAAATCATGAGTCTGTACGTCAACACGGATTAAAAGTGAAGCAGGGAAAAGAAAATTCAACTCATGTTGCACCTTTCGAGATCAGACGGCACAACAAAAGACAAAAGAGGCACAAAAGAATGGAAGAATCTGAAGCTGAGGCTTCCAAGCAAAGATGGCTACCCTGGGGCCCGAGACCACCAGGGGGCACAAAGCCCCAGGCTTTCCACCGCCTGTCATTTGGTTCCTGGTCAAGCTGATTCATTTCAAATGTGTTGGGAATTTGCACCACTGAAGTACACCATCAGCTGAGACAGGTAATGCACTGTTGTGTAATCTCGGGGCTCCCTCTTGTGTCAAAATCGAGTTAGAAAAACCTCAATTTTTTTAAAGCTCATGAAGAAAAAAGCACCACGTGAGCTCGATTTGAAGTTGTGTTTCCTGACATCACTACACGCCAGCTGACACACAGGAAGTGGATGCTTTCTGAGTCCCTTTGCAAGACACACCGACCCAATGAATATATTCCATGAGCACAAAACTCATAAAAGGGATAAGAGATGTCTGTTGCTGGGTTGTTATTGGATATACCTGGAGCAAACGCGCGGCTCTGCCGTACAGTTTGCTGTTGGTGACCTGCACGTCGATCATGTGGTTCTGGTAAATCTTCCCCTTTAAGACGTGAGCCCCGGTGCTCACAGCGTTCAGCAGCAGCTTGGTGGACAGCTCCCACTGCTGACGGAGGTGGAGAAATAACAAGAAAAAAAATAAATCATTACAATAAGAAGTAAGAAAAGCCAGAGAATCAATGCGGTCTGAATGAGTCTTTCAACATTTAAACGACAGGCGCGCCTTCTGTCTGTACAGCAGAGTGCCCTGCTGGAGGAGAGAGAGAGTAAATGAGGCAAAACAGTTATTCCTCACGCTCCAGTGAGTCGCTCAATCGATGTGTCCGTGTGTGTGTGTGTGTGTGTGTGTGTGTGTGAGTGTGCTCTACCATGTGGAGCAAGCTCCTTGAAGCAGGTGACGGCCAAGTGATTCTTAGTGAAGATAAACACAGCTTATTGATGTCATTCTGCAAAAAAAACAGTGTATAGATATAGATATATCTAGATATCTAGATAGATAGATAGATAGATAGATAGATAGATATCTAGATAGATAGATAGATAGATAGATAGATAGATACTTGTTGGACAGCAGCTGCAGTGTCCCCATCGACCTGATGGTAAACGGCGTGGAGGTTGGACGTCTTCTCTCTCACTCGGCGTGCCAACTTCACCACGTCGCCGACATCGTCTGCGGAGAAAGAGAGAGAGAGAGAGAGACGTTGATTCGATTTGGACGGAACCCAAAACCGGGGGAGCCAAGTGTGTTCTCTCTCACCGGAGTGCGTGTAGACGAGGAGAACGGCGTCCAGGTCACTCAGAGAGGGCAGGGCGAGGCGCAGGAAGTCCTCGTGCGCGATGCAGAAGTCAGGACCCTGGAGGAGAGGAAGCACACGCAAAGGCTCCGGTTGTTTGGCAGAACAGCGCCCTGTGTTCCAGGTGCAAAGGTGGTCTGAAGTCGGCACCAAAACCAATTCTCCATTTGATTTACGGCTAGCGTCACTTGTTAGCATTCTTTGGGCAGCGTGAACGTGCGCGGGGGATTCGCGGGAAATGACACGGCACGTGATTT
>CAEMYA010000158.1:2619526-2630144 GCA_903131615.1 Diplodus sargus | reverse complement strand
CGGCATGTGATTTTTTTTTTTTTTCGTTTCCTCGACAAAACGGATAAAAATAATGCATGCAAATTTTTTAAAAAAAGGAGCCCGACTCAAGTGGCAGACCGGCTGGATTCAAATCCACCCAGCAGTTTAATTAAAAGACTCAAAGCAGATTAATTGAAAAACAGACATCGTGAAGCAGGTAGAGTCGGACGTGTTTCATAATAATCCCGTTCCGGGTTAATCTACGAGTCGCGTTCCCGCAGAGACATACGTGTCATTACACTGCGCAGCATAAGAGCCGGGGTTCACTTTAATTGGATTTCGCTGGATTTGAGACATGTTAATACTTTGTGGGGCCGCGTGAGGATTTTACAGACATTTTTTTGAGACCCACAGACGAGCCAGAACAGAAATCTCCACTATAGAGGAAGTCTGCAGGAGTGTTAAATCTCCTGTACAGCGGCAGTTATTCATCACTAAAGACCATGTGACACTGTGCTGTGTTACACTACAGCCCCTTTCCTCTTCTTGTTCTAATTACTTGTTCGTTAAATCTTGTTTTAACAGTTGTTAATTCCTCGTTTCCCTCCACCTACCAGTGAAATCAGGGGCCCTTCACTGTTGTCCAGCTCCCTGTATCCTCCACTGATGAAGCCTCGCACATCATTGTAGTCTGTAGTCACACACACACACACACACACACAGGATATACACAGCGTGACTCAAAAATTAAAGAAGAATGGATTCTTCCAAGTGTGATTTCTCGCGGTGCGTGGCGATCCTCTCACCTGCTCCGAACGTGGGGATACACTCGCTGGCGTCGATCAGACCCATCGCAGCCAGGGAGCCCCAGCCCAGGTAACACACCCGCCCGCCGCGCCGCAAGCTGAAACACACAGGGGGCGACACGTGTCGCATCATCTCACACATTGCCATCGCCACCTTTCTCGCTTCAAGCAGCGTTCTGGGGACCTTATTTTCCTCACTTATGGAAAAAAAGCGTTTGCGTTATTGCATTATTACGACTTTCAATCACTTCTCCAAAACTACACAGTGCCCCTTTAAAACTGATCGAAATTCGCTCCCTTCTTATTTCACTGTTTTAGGTCAAATGTTCTCGAACCATCGGCAAACATTTCAAGGTTAGAGTGAAAGCTGCAAAACGGGATGTTCCACCTCCGTCCAGCCGCCTCCAGCAGAGCGGAAATCCCTTCCTCCTGAGCATAAGTGACATCCAGAGTCTGCTCGTACGCTCTCATATGCTGCAGGATGCCCCTGTCGGAGAGACACAAACATAAATGAGTTAATATTTTTCCAATAAACGCCCCCTGCACACACACCTGATGCGTTCGGTAATAATCCAATGACAGAATCTCATTTTTGCAATAACCTCTAGAGGTCAGCAACACACAATAGGAACAAACAAAGACGATGTTCTGAAATACTGTGAACAGAGAGATGCCGTCCTCTGTATTTACATCATCAGCAGTGGCATGTGAGTGCTCAGAGAGATGCTGACACACGTGGCATTTCTAAAATGCACCGATCGGCCCCCAGTAATGTGAAAAGCATGTCTCGTTTTTGTTTTTTTTCTCGCTGGCTTTTTTCTAAGGTGGCTGCTGGAAGGAGAGCTGCCGCTGTCGACGGCTGTCGACACAAAGAGGCACTTAACGAGCTGCGTGTTGTACCTCTGGGCGCTGAGGTGTAGACCAGAGGTGCTGTGAGGGCACTTAATGTCACGGAAGAGCAACAGCGATAGTGCTGTGTAAGATGCTCGGTCGACCTGCCGTCCAGATATGCGAATCCTGCCTTTGTATATTTAGTTTTACTGTAAAAATTCAACATTTTTTGGAGAGTGAAGTCATTTTCTTTGCTGTTGAACGTTAGATGAGAATTCCAATTAACTGAGGGTAAAAAAATATCATAAAACACAACAACATTTCAACTACTTTTGGAAATAAAACATTCATCCAACTGTTCGAGACTTGATTTCTTTCTTTTCTTTGTTTTGGGCTGTTTTTCCCCAAGAATCCCCTCCAGACTAATTGCAGGGGATTCAGATCACCTGAGAGCAGAGTGGTGGTGGTGGTGGTGGTGGTGGTGGAGACCTACTCCTGATTGAGGAGAAGAAGCAGCTTGGGGCGTTTCCCTCCCAGCCAATCAGGGTTTGGCGACGCCCCTTTTTGTGATGGCTTAAAAGAGGTGGGAAAGGCACACAGGTGGCTCTCACACTCATTCTGAATCACTGAGAACTCCATTCCTCTTTAGTTTGGCATCCAGAAACTCTGGTCTGTTTTGGTGTTTACTTGGCTGCCCCACGTCATTCTAGTGAGGAAACTGTGTTAACTCTGGGAACCCCTCGAAACCCTACAGCTATACCCATTTGTTTATTGGTTTATTGTTGTGGACATTGGGCATTTCCCCCCTAGATTTACATGTTTTTTTGTTTAAATTTGTATGTAGGTTGGGCTGGCCTGTAAGCATTTTACTGCCAGTACCGCCACAATGTCACTGTGTTTTGGACATGTCGTGTTTTGTCTTTTGGACATGAAATGTTGTTGTGTTTTCCAAAATGTTGTTGTTCTCTAAAGTTAGCTAACATTAGCATAGACAGGAAGCGGAGGGAAACAGCTAGCCTTGCTCTGTTAACAGTTAAACCATATGCACCTTTCAAGCTTATTAATGTAGATGTTGTTTCTCTTGTATTTAATCTGTGCATTCAATCTGTATTTTTTTTTAACTTTGATAAGGAGTGATGCTAACCGTTTGCCTGTTTACACTCTTTATGCTAGCCAGCTAAGCTAAGTGCATGCTAGTAAGCCTCGTGTTTAACGTACGAATGTGAGAGTGGTATCAATCTTCTCATCGAGGTCTCGGAAGGAAAATGGATGAGTTTGTTCGCCAAATGTAAAAGGTATCATTCTAATTTCAGTCTATCATGTTTCCTCTACATTTTCAGGCTCATTTTGACTATGACACCGAATCTCTTAGCACAGTTTCAGCAGCAGCATGCCAAAACAGCGATGTGCAAAAGGCTCAATATAGTCATGCAGCTGCAGATTAAAGCCTGAGATCCCATGATTTTTTTCCCTCCATGCTCACATGTATGTGACGGGTGTGTTTGTGAAGGTGGCCGCGTGAGCAGCCGACAGGACAACCTCCAGGAGAATCTTAGTGACGCTGCCTCCCTTCATCCTCGAAGAGCCGCTGATAGCTTCCGGCTGAACGCACACGCGCACACACACACACATTCACACACAGAGTCAAGTATGGACACACTGCTCTCTTGAGTATGATGAGAACAAGCAGCTAGATGTTCTTACCCCAACCGCTGGGTTGACGAGGAAGGCCTTTTGACTTTTGGCAAGCTCCTGCATCCTTTGCACCACGCTGCGAAAAGTGAAGGTGCAGCCTGGAATGGGCTCATTCCTAGAACATTATTTTATTCAAACTCGCGAAATATCACTAATTTGCGACAGTTTTGATCATATGACATGAACGGAGCAAGCGTGAAGCACCTGGCCTGATGTGTAGGATTGACGCCAACCAGAACAGGGGTGAACACCTCAGGGTGCTGCAGGCAGAAGTCCAGCTGACCTGCCACAAATGGAGCCTGTGCAGACAGAAGTGAAACCGTGAAGTTATCTGCAAGTTTGCAACGTTCCGATGAACAAATTGACACAGAGTTTAGATTCGGACCAACCGCAGTGACTTACAGACAATCCGCAGGAAATCCCAATGAACAGGACGCGTCGCTTTCCTTCACAGACCTGCGGGAAGGCGAAGATAAGCAATGGTCAAATGTGGAGTATGCTCAAAAGAAAAGTATCACATGACACTCCACCATGTGCCTGACCTTCTTCAGACTGAGCATGCCCATTCTGGGGTCGTCTTCAGGAGCTTCTTGGGAGGATAGCAGAGCTCTGAGGAAAATGAGAGGCAGACAGAGACTTGATTTTAACATATTTAAAGTAAGACTATGTCACTTTTAAAGTAAGAAATCTCACATTTGTCAGCTTTACTTGAGGTGGTATGACCAGTAGATTACAGTGGCTAATGTTAGCGAGCATGAGACGGGTATTTCTGTATGTATCTGATAGTATTTTAGTAATTTTTCTGACTTTATCGCTCGTCTTTGCTTGTACTATGTTATGTATTTTTAATCATGGGTGTAATCTTGTTCAATTTGCCAAAAAGCGTACATACTTGTCTCCTCCTGCAATGATGTACGAATACACAGGACTCTTGTTCCGCTCCCTCAGTGCTCTGTTGAAACTGGACTAACAACACACACCGCCGGAAGCCATTTTTCCATAAAACAAGAGAGATTAGATTAGATGATTGAGTGTCAATAATCTAATCACACTGGCCTAGTCTGACCTGTTCTGCCTTGCTCTGTAATTTCATTTTCAATTCCTGAACATGAAAAAAAAATGATATTTTTGTCATTATGAAACCAAATAACTTGAATAGTGGTCATAATGCACTTGTAATCCGGGCGTACAAAGGGCTAAATCAGGTGGGGAGCATTTCAGGTCAATGTTTACCGCCATGAGGAAAGCTATTCGACCAGAGGTCCCACATCCGCTCAGCACAACAAGGCTGTCCTGAGGATCCTGTCAGACAAACAGAAGACAGGCTTTGACAACAGGCCTGACAGATCGACAGCAATGCAGACAGACTGAGAGTCGGAGAGAAGATACCTGGAGAATGAGCTCCGCCCTCTTTGCAACCTCCATCAGCGTTTCAACCACTTGTTTGCTCAACAGCCTCTGCAACAACAATCATTTCTTTTTTTTCTTTTTTTTTTAGAGTAAATAAACTTCAGTGTGACTCATAGACCATATTCACAAGGCGGCCATTTTTCTCACTGACATCGCTCTCAGGGTGGGAAGCTCAAAATTGTTGTAATTTCACCGCTTCCTGATTGATCAGCAACTGAAAACACTATAGATAGGGAATATGTGGAGTAACATCCTTCCAGTTAGCTTCCATTAGACATCAGCTAACATTAGCATCCAACCACCATGTTTAATATTTGTATACCATAGTACAGGCATAGATTAAATCTAAGATATCAACACACATATTAAACACTTTTAATTAAGCCTAGAAGTGAAATGCGCTGGATGTAATCAAATAGTACTATTAGCTAAGAAGTCGTTTGATTGCTAACGTTAGCTAACGGGTTATCAAACATGTTGTTTTACCTTGAAATATGACCCCATATCCCTCCAGATGTTTACTATTAATCAACTTTTCAGTTGCTGGTCAATCAGGAAGTGGCGAAATGATTATAATTTGATTTGCAGTGAGGAAAATGGCCGCCGTATGAATGTAGTCGATTGTTTATGGATTGCGTATCTTTACCTTGTACGTGTTTCCTGCCTCTTCTTGAAACATCTGGGCATCACTGGCTTGCAGCATCCTCACAATACAAGTGGCAGAAGCGCGGTCGATATCGCGCGTCAGGGGATTTGACTTCTCCGAAATAGGAAGCGACGGCTCATAATCTGAGGACTGAGAAACAGAAAATATCAATTAAAGAAATAATTCGACATATTGGTGGCGTTCCATTACTTCAATTACTCCTTTTAAATTCATACTCATAAACAAACAGAGGGCAGCATCATTAAATCAACCGCTAACTGTAGCTACGTTAACTGGCCTAGTTAGCCGTTCAGCTTGAGGTCCGTAGTGGTAATTCAAAGAACCCGAAGGCATCATAACGTGCTATTTTTTCATGTTTTGTTGATTATCCAAGTTCACATTTGGACATTTTCAACACATTCTTTTTTACATATTGCCCCTTTAATTCAGAGATTGACATTTTTGCATTTTTGGTTTTCATGTTTTTTGAGAGTTAGATGAGAAAATAGACACTACTCTCACGTCTGCACGCTACATATGAAGCTAGAGCCAGCTGTTGGTTAGCCCAGCTTTGCAAAAAGCCTTAGACTCTAATGATATAGCTAGCCTGGCTCTGCCCAAAACAAAAAAACTATATCCACCAACCACTGAAGCTCATTAATGTGTTATCTTTCTTTTGGTTTAATCAGTGTAAGAACAGGTGTGTTAAATAACAGGTTGCTGTTTTTTACCGGTGTGAGGCTTCGTGCCAACCTTTTCTTGGCAGGGCACAGACTTCCTGTCTTTCTGCTCGCCAAGCACTTCCTAGCTGTAGCCTCATATTTACAGTAAAAACATGAGACAACGCCAGTGTTGTCATCTGACTCGAAGGGAAGAAAGCACCTACTTTTCATAATTCTCTTTTAAATCCAAACACCCAGGATTCCTTTACTGCTTCACCTTACCTCCCATTCACGCATAGTGGCAAGGCTACAAGTCCAGTCTGATCCTGCCATCGTGCACGAGTCTGTCCTCGTCTGCCACAAACAGTTTGTCTCAGGAAACGTCCCGCTGTGTCGCCCGCTTCCTTTTTGTCAGTTACGGGGATTTAAAATGAAAACCACAAAGTGCTCGGCTCGATCTGTAGTGACAAAGTTCACTTAAGGACCTTTGAGACCGAGGAGTGAAAGGAAGTATGGATTTCTCTGTTACACACCAGCTCGAATGCCCAGAGTACCTGTGGATTAATAGCACAAGTCATTCCTGCAACTATGTTGTGGGAAACAAGAGAGAAATATAAACTGCAGGAATGAAACATGACCGAGACCTGACTCCTAAATCACAAAATGCACCACAGCAACAAAAAAAACCAAAAAAAAACCAGTCAGAGCATGAAAATCAAACTGAAAAATAAAAAGGTTGAAAAAGAAAAATCCTCCCTGATATGAGCACGCTGGCTCACAATAAATAAAAACCTCGACTGCAGGGTCGACCTCATTTTGTCGACCCTACAGTGTGCAAAAGATCCAACTGACTCTCGGCAGTGTGGAAGCATTTACACCCCAGCAGATTGTGGCGTCTAATACATTTCCTCACTTTCACTGGACTCGATCAAACTGTTTGCTGCAGCGTGCCTCACTCCTCCGAACTCCCACCACTGTCTCTCATAACTGCCGGCCTAATTGCTGTCGGTGACACAGCGGCAAGGACATTCCGTCTACAAAGAGGAGACAAATATTTCTCCTCACACTTCACAACTTCGCCCTCATTTCTTCAGTACGCCGCAAAGGCCTGTGGCTGTCCGTGGAGTGATGCATCCGTACGACTCATTACTGGCTCACGCTGATTATTAATGATAGCAGACATCTGAGGTACAGCTTGTTGTTAACCTCTCTGAGTCAGTCAGCACCCGAGCTGTGCGTAGGGCGCTCGGCAAACTGCGCCTCCGTAGCTTCCTGGCAGCGGCAACACAGAAGTGTCAGAACTGAGTGCAAAAAGTGATTACAATGGATAAAGCTCAGCCACTCTATGACATTCATAAGTTGTATTTATCTAAATGCTAAGCTAAAAACTTATTTAAACATCTAATCAAATATTTTTGGGTGATGTGTACCACTGATTTTTGGTAGCACAACATTTTGGTCGGACAGCACGTCGAACGGATATTCACTTTTACCTCTGTTTTGTTCTCCACCACCTCTCGAGGGAACTATCTGTCTTTTTAGCCGCTAAACGCTAAATGTTTAACAGCTAGCGTTAACTGTAGCAAGTGTTGTGGGTTTTTGCTGAAAACTGGAAGGGACGCTGATGAGCGCGGCGAGAGAGAACCAAGACAGGGAGGTTGAAGGCTCGAAAAACCAAAATAACAAGCTTAAAGACGCTAAAATGCTCAATAGAACTGCAGCGTCAGATGATAGTTATCTGTGGTTTGTCACTAAAACTAACCCATTTCACATTACAAATAGTTAGCTGCATGGCTAACTGAGCTAATTATGGCAGCAGATAGCTGTTGAGCCTCTAAGGTTGCCGCCAATGTATCTGTTTTGTTCTTATGATTAATTTGTCGGCTGCACTTTCTCCATTCCGTTTCACTACCTTTTGCATAGAAATGTGTTGTCAACCTGTTTTTCACTGAAGCTCCTCATCAATAATAAATTCTTCTCGACCTGAGTTGATCCATGTGTTCCCAACGCTCACAAGTCAAATCGAGCTGACCGCAGCGCAGCACGGCACAGTGACCTTGGCACCAAACCATGAAAGGTCATTTGATTTTTTTAAAGAAGCTGCAAGACCTCCTTCCCAGTCCTGATCCTCCTCAGCCTTGCTCTCGATTCTCGACAAATCCTCCCCCCCAAAGGAGCGAGAAAGCCATCGGCTCTTAAGTGGTTCCTCTCGTAATCAGTCATAAAACCCTGGAGGAGGAAGATCTTTGAAGGCGCAGGAGGAAACGACAATCAGACAGACTCTCTGCATTTGATTGAAAATACAACATTTATGTATAATACATGCGATTGCATAAACGTCTCTCCTTTTCTTGGCTTCAAATTCAAATAAGCTTGCGAGTAGATTTTCTTACACTGCCAAAGCATTGAAATGGTGACACATCAATTTCCACTGAAAAGGGTGTAAAAAAACTGCTTCTGTGAGCTGAACAAAATGAACACAGGAGACATGACAGGCCTGTATAATTACTTTTTCATAGCTCCGGTCTGTTAGCTTCTCCGCGGTTTTGGGACACGTTCACATAATCTTGTGCCGAAAATGTCTTTTTATCCCCCTGTGAGATACCTATATTTTCAGACGTTTCTCCTTGTGACATGATGACGTGTCCATACAAGGCCTGCAGTGGAGTCCATTTACTTTATATTGTAAAAGTGCAATATGTAAGAATTATAGTTGGAAACATTAGAGAAATGTAGTGTAAACACCAACACTCCCCCCTGCTGAGTCTGTATCTCTACCGCTAACTGAGCTAGCTACCCAATGGCAGCTACAGTTAGCGGTTTCTCTGTAATATGCTGCCCCCTAGTGGTTTGGAGTGGCCAATTCTTAAATATTGCACCTTTAATGCTGCTCCATCAGGCTCCAATGCACTTATATAAACTTTTACTACATTTTGTATGAGGAACCGTTAAACATGTCGTGTTTGATGAATAATAGAAAATATGCTTAGTCAGAGAGTGGGTTACTGCTACTTACTGCTGGATCTGAATACTTTCTCCACTGCTGTCGGAGTCTATTTAGGTGCTGGAAGTAAGTCATTGTCGTCCGCTGTTGTCCTCCCTACTGTGCTCGCATTATCCTCAACTGTGGGAGCTCTTTTTAGAGGCCAAATAAAGCTCCAATTAACCTTGTGTTTCCATTGTTAGTGCCTCTCTTCAATTTGTCTGACTGAATAGACTAAATGAAACCTCAGGACTCTTCTCTGTAGTTAGCTGTTATTTATAATACGGAGTTTTTTCCCTCCACAAAGCCCCTCGCTGCAGATGCACACATTTCTGACGTTCTTATCTCGCTCTGTCCTCACAGTCAGATTAAAACTCTCATTTGGCGCCTTCCTGATTCCCATCAACTCGGAGAAACATCATTGTTTGGCTCCTTTTTGAGGTTTACTGCTGATCCAGGAGCTGCCGCCTGTACTTTTGTCGTGAATTGCACAAATCTCCAGCACACAAGAAGCATTTGATCTCCAGCTCCCTTTGATTCCTTTGGAGAGGTTTGGTTTTTCTTGCTTTTATATGTCATTTTTGTGCAGGATTTTGCAGCTCTCTTTGGCATATTGAGCTTTATACAAGCAAAGAAAAAACCACAAACAGTTTGAATTTGTTTGGATGTTCATGTTTTCCGGGGAGTGCTAATGTGAACAATGTGCAACCTTGATGTTTTCTGAAAAGCTAAACTCGCATGTGGACAGCAGCCCCTGACATCCACCCAATTTGCTGCTGACACATGCCCCTTCAGGTGTTCAGGTCATATTTCACCGCACGTCTGAAGGATTCCAGCCTTTAGGTCAGCGGTCGGGGTGAGGAAAAGTCCACAGTCTTCCTCTGCTGCTGAATAACTGTCGCTCACACTCATTCTCTCCGGCTCGCGCACACACACACACACACACACACACACAAAAACACACTCAGACGCAGCTATACAACCGTCGACTCGCTCTCCCTGTCCTTCAGCCGCACAGCCACGGTCGTCATGACAACAGAGAGGCTAATCTCCAGTGGACAGAGAGAGAGAGAGAGAGAGAGGGAGAGAGAGAGAGAGAGAGAGGGAGAGGGAGAGAGAGAGAGAGAGGGAGAGCTTGCACAGAAACGTGCCTCTGAGAAAGAGGACCAAGTGTGATAAAGAGATGCAGTGCATGCTTGCATATTTCTGAGAATGTGTGTGTTTTGGACAAAATTGTGTGTGTGTGTGTGTGTGTGTGTGTGTGTGTGTGTCTGTGTGTGAGAGAGATGCTGAATCCATCACTTTCCCTCATTTTTCCTCCTCCTGACCTTCAAAATCCCTCAGAAAATTCCATATCCAGTTCCTCCTCATCACTTCCTGTTCCTTGTAACTCCTAAATGTATCCCTTCTTCTTCTTCTTCTTCTTCTCCTCCTCCTCCTCCTCCTCCTCCTCCTCCTGCTCCTCCTCAATAATCTATCCTCTCCTCTCCTTCCTGAATCCTTATTTCTCCCTTTTCTGTGGCTTTATCCTCCATGTCTTCCTCCTCCTTCTGCTTCTGACACACCCTTTTCTTCCCTTGAACAATTCCTAAATCTTCCACTCATCCTCTCTCCTGCATTCTTT
>CAEMYA010000158.1:2600000-2613380 GCA_903131615.1 Diplodus sargus | reverse complement strand
TGTACTTTGCCAGATGTAGAAATCCACTCAGTATGTATGGATCTAAATGTTATTCATGAAGAATTTCTATCAATACTCAGACCATAATGAAGGTAGAGTTATTTACAGTACAAACTGAGTTGGGATATAAGTCATAGCTTTTGGAGGTGTTATTGTTTTATCTATCAAATAAAGCAAACGTATGAGATTAAGTTAATATTTACTATCATATTTAAAAAAAAAAAAAGGGAAAATCAAATCAACTCTGCTTGGGAACAGGCTGACAGCAGGATCCTCCTCAATGCTGTTATGGCATGTGGCGACGTAGAGAGAAGGGAGGGGATTGTTAACTGCAAAACAGACAGGAAGTTAGCTAAAATGTCGACAACGCTCACATCAGATTCAAAGGGATACTGCTGGGACTGGTGTTACATTTCCAAAATGTTTGGGGACTCGGGAGCAACACATGGGTCAAATATACCTAAGTCAGGCTCCAGAAATGGCAGATATTATACTTCCCATAATGCAACTTAATAGCCCCTTTTCTTTGTTTGTATACAATACATATATATATATATATATATATATATATATATATATATATATATATGCGTATACAACAAGAAGAACAGCAGGTGGGTCGTTATTCCAAGGAATATACAGGTGACTCTAACATGGAGGAATACCACTTAGTTGTATTGTTTTAGTCACCATGTCTTCAGCGAGTAGGCTATTTTGCATCGGGCTACCTGGACCACTAGCCTCATGCTAACTAGCTAATGGCAGCCACAGTTAGAGGCTGATAATGTCCAAAAATAGTGACAGACATTCAGGTTACCATCACATATGATCAAGACAAGCAATTGTTTGGTATTTTTGTTTTGGGAAATTGATCACTGAAACAGAAGCCAATTAACTGGTCAGATGTAGAGAATAATTTATTGTAGTAGCGATATTGGACAAAAGTTACAAGCAGACAAAAAATAAAAACGAAGAGTGAGAAAGAAAGTGACTTAAATAGAAAAATGGTATGGAGGATGAAAACTACAAGACTGAACACTTGTATGGCAGTATTACTAATCAGCACTTTTACCCGTCCCCCCCCTGCAGGTACATCAGGACCCTGTACCTGGGCATCATGTCGCGTCGGCAGAAGGAGCACCAACGGCGCTGGTACTGGGCCATGATGTTCGAGTACGCGGACGTCAACATGCTGCGGCTGCTGGAGACTTTCCTGGAGTCGGCCCCACAGCTGGTCCTGCAGCTCTGCATCATGATCCAGGAGAACCGGGCCGAGACGCTGCAGTGTAGGTGGAGCGCAGACTACACAACCTACGTCCTGCCACATTTACAAACCAAACACCGTGTTTTCATGTTGCCCACGAAGCACACTCACACACACAAACGAACAGCTGCACAAACAGTAATTAGCAATTTGCACACATCACGCTCGGTCATTTGTGGCTGCAGATGGTGCTGCTTTTGGATTTTCACACTGTTTTTTTGCTCAGGTAGTCCAAGAAAGAAAGCACAATCGTAAGTGTTTCGGGGGATGTGCTAGCCAGAGTCCATCAGCCTCCTCGTCCTTACTCATCCAGGCAATGTCTCATCTAGTCGGCCACCCACAGGTGTTATTCATCCCTATCAATCTGCAGATTTGGGACACCTTCTTTAGTTTGATGCAAATATGTGACTCGCACAGGGGGTGGATGTACACAGCAGCAGGGACATCAAAAATAACTTCATATTTCAGCGTCATCACCAAACATTTCTGTTGTGTCACACACGACTTCTTATTTAACAATATGCTCACATTGTTCGCCAAAAACGCCTCCAATGACTCATAATTATTTTGTGCTTTTTGTCTCAGCCGTGACTCTGCTTTGCTCTGATTGTCTCCTCCTCATGTCCTCCTCTCTGTAGGCATCTCCTCCCTTGGCTCCCTTTTGTCTCTCGCCTGGGTTCTGGCCTCCTACCACAAACTCCTGCGAGATTCCCGTGACGACCAGCGCAGCATGAGCTACCGCGGGGCGCTGCTGCACCTCTTCTGGCGCCTCTTCACCATCTCGTCCCGCGTCCTCTCGCTTGCCCTCTTCGCCTCCCTCTTTCACATCTACTTCGGCATCTTCGTGGTGGTGCACTGGTGCGCCATGGCCTTCTGGGTGGTGCACGGAGGCACCGACTTCTGCATGTCAAAGTGGGAGGAGGTGCTCTTCAACATGGTGGTCGGCATCGTCTACATCTTCTGCTGGTTCAATGTAAAGGAGGGCCGGACACGCTACAGGATGGTGGCGTACTACACCGTGGTGCTGGCTGAAAACACCATCCTCACCGGGCTGTGGTGAGTTAGAACAAGTAGCCACGAGTATCATAGAAATACCATCCACCCCGATGCAGTTGTAGAATCAGTCAAAGATCTTTCTCTTCTCCAAAACTACATAGTGCACCTTTAAGTATTGCAAAACCTACTAACTTAAGCTATGCTAAACCTTGCCATGCCTAAGCAAAGCCTCAACTGCTTTCATACACCACAGAGACTGTTTTCTTAAACAAAATTAAAAGTTAAACACCTCTTTAAAAAAGTGTGGGTTTTAAAATCTCAAGAGAGTTAGTTTCCCTGAGGTAACTTGGAGTTTCTTCCAAAAAAAGTGGAAACGGTAGGAAAAAAATCTGTGTCCTGAGGACGTTGGTTAGATGGAACTGCAAACTGTAGGCCATATGGAGAACGCTAATACCCATAACGTTTTCAACAATCTAGAACATCTCTAAATGTTGTCATAGGTGGCTGAAACTGCCTTTTAGGAAGTCTTTCAACTTCCAGTGTTCCATCTTCCCACCTAAGAGTAATGAAAAACTGCCCTGGCCTCCAACTCACATTTTAGAAAATGATCTTGAATGATAAGTTGTTATATTTGTCTTTCCCCATGAACAAGCTCTGTAAAAATAGTATTGTGTGTTCACCCAAAGCCTGATATAATTCCTCATTCCTTATTCCTTTGTGCCATGGCTCTTACTTGTCCAAAACTATAAAAAAAAAACAAAAAAATAAACAAAACACATGAATGAGCCACACTGTTGCACTGGGCGAGACGCATACGGTTGTTTATTTTGATTCCTACCCACTTACGCAGCCCTGCTGCCCAAAAATATTCACCAGAGCACCAAATGTGGATTGATCCGCCGCTGAAAATAGTCCCAAACAAATACTGTTTAGTCCTGTGTGAGCAATGTTTGCTAAACATTGCCAGGCTGTTTCAGAAAGTTATTTGGACACTTTTACAAAGAATAAAGTTTTTATTTGTAACCTGCTTTGAATGTAAGGTAATAGTGTAAACTCAGAAATATCTATTTTTCCAATACGTGCATAGACAAGCTGTCCCAGAACAGTGTTTGAAGCTAGAAAGGTGGCAGGGTCCACCACATGTAAACAAAGTAAATGAAATTGTGTTGTCCTTTCAGGTCAGTTTGGTCATAAAAACAAAAACATTTTGTTTATGTATAAAATCTCTTAATGAGGACTGATGACTATGATGTTTCTCTTCTGATATAGTACTTGTAACCCCCTGTGTCACCGCCATCCTGCAGGTACGCCTACAGAGATCCAGTACTAACTGACTCCTACGCAGTCCCAGCCCTTTGCGGCGTCTACCTGACGTTTGCCGGTGGCGTCCTGATCATGCTGCTGTATTACGGCTTCCTGCATCCTGCCACCACCCACCTCCAGCCGAGCCCCGCCTCGTCCTGCTGCGCCCAGCTTCTCTGGGGCCTGCCCCTGCCCCCGTCAGCCCCGCCCACAGCCCCACCCACCCCGGCCCACATGACAAAGTCACAGACAGAAGAGGATGTGGCCGAGACGTGTCTCCCCGTCTTCCAGGTGAGGTCGGCGCCCCCCACCTCCAAGCCCGAGGGCCCGCTGATAAAGATCGACATGCCCAGGAAGCGTTACCCAGCGTGGGACGCCCACTACGTAGACAGGCGCCTGCGGAGGACTATAAACATCCTGCAGTACATAACGCCAGCCGCTGTGGGTATCCGCTACCGTGACGGACCCCTGCTGTATGAACTCTTACAGTATGAGTCCTCACTCTGACACACAGACATGTCCACACACATAAGCACATTCGCACCATTAAAAGACATGTAGACCTATGGGTGTTCAGATTAAGAGAAGATTTAGAAACCCAGTCTCATACACATAATGTGGCACTTGATGTAAGCACACAGACAAAAGCAATCTAACATACTTTGACGAGCACACACTCACACAAACATTCACACACACACACACACACACATACATTCCTTGCAGGCACCTACGACCTGTGAGTCCCATGGCCATGACTCAACAAGCTGCTTCAGCGAGAGTCCATCTCTTTCTCTCTTTATCCTTCTGTCTCTCTATTTCCAACTCCTCTGATCCCTCCTCATCTGTTCCCGTTGATATAATTTCACACGTCCGCGCTCCGCCATTAAGAAAAACAAACAAAACAGAAAAAACGAGCGCCAAAGTTTCACTCTGGAGTCTTTGACCACCGCATGCTATTTACGTTGCGTTGCTCACACGTTCACGGGTTTCAGTAGAATTAAAAAGACGTGACACAAAGAACGAACAAATGTCACTTTTAATAAAAGGAGTTTGTGATCTTGTCGTTTAGTCTAGTCAAAGGGTAGTGTATATATTTTCTATGTACAGAAGGGATGTTTTTTACGTACCGTTACGTTGTTGGAGACAGAGCAGTAGGGCACGTCGGTTTTTGGAGTTGGTTGGCGAGGTCACCGAGGAGTGTAGCAGAGCATGATGGGAAAGATGGAGATAGATGGAGAGAGTACTGGCAATTTATTGCGCACTGAAAAAAAAATCTAAATATCATCTAAAGATTGCGCTGCAGTATGTTAATGGAATAATTTGACATGTTGGAAAATACATACATTTGTTTACCTGCCAAAAAAATGGAAGCTTAGCCTCGTGGCTACGGCTTCATACTTAACCCGAGTGATAAAAAGAGTGATGTTCGATTTCGAATCTATTTAGATTTTCCAAAATGTCAATTTATTCCTGTAAGAATGCTAACACTTAAGCATACACTATGTTAAGGGAGCGTTGGCTACATGAGCTCAACACAACATGTTGTAGCAGCTCAAAAACAGACCCAAAAGGTTGCTATGTGAAACTATGTTTAAGACAAAATACAGTGCCAACAGTCACAGTACCTAAAAAGTTCTAAAAACAAAACTAACTAAATAGGCTATGATGGGTGAGATAGCTGAGATATTAGAGATACAGTTTTAAATGCTATGAATGAACAGGCTAAGCGCTAAAAAACAACCCTTTTCATTGCCAATATGTTGTAGCTGCTTTCTCCAACTGTAAGCACATTGTATGTTAAGGTGTTAGCATGGAGCTAGAGCTAAAAATCTACTGAGGACAGATGATCTAAATGTTACATTTAAAGCTTTATACTTAACCAAGTGATAAAATAGTGGTGTCAAACTCCTAATCTGTGTCTTTGCCAGAAAGAAAATAATACTATTTCTCATGCTAACACTTGAGCATACAGTACATGATGCAAGAGTTAGCGACACAAGCTGTAAACATTGAAAACATGAGGAAAAAAGACACAAAATGTTGGCTAGCTATGTTTAACATTAAATATTGTGCCAAAATGGCTATGGAGTGAAAGAATACATGGTTTCCCACCAAAAAACTAAACTAGCTTAAGCAATGAACTAGCAATGATAGGTTAGATAGCCAATATTTTGAGATATTAACTGAATAAAGTTTTAAATGTTTTGCATGATATAGTACTAAAAAACAAATCTTTTTCAGTTGCCAAGAGACCTGTGTGTTAGAGCTTCTTTCTCTCACTCAACACATTGTATGCTAAAGTGTTAGCATTGGAGCTAGAGCTAAAGATCTGCTGAGGACAGATGATTTTAATGTTAAGATTCTTATTGCTAAACATGTACTCTCGTCAATGTGCCAATCTCCCACCTGAAGTATAAAAAGCAGGCCATTAAACATAAAAAAATACCATTAAAAGCAGACCAGAGGTTGCTGCTTTCTACTGCTGAGTCAAACAGAACAGACAAGCCTCCATGTTTGTGGAAGAAGTGTTAGCGCCTGCTGATGTTTTCAGTATTAGCTAACTGATTTATGGTAATGTCTTAAGTATCACCATTAAATCACAACTCAAGAACACAGGAAGGAATTCAGGGCAGTATGTGTTTATCACACTCTTTTCCCGGTGCGTGTGTGTAGGGGGTCTTACAGTTGTTCTCCATCATTTCCTGTTATGCTTCGACAGGTCGTCCACAATTGCAAGTGCTTCGTCGCGTCGATTTACTTTGCTAGGCAATGAAAAAAAAGAGAGAGAAATTGTCTCCATATTTTCAACAGACAGAGCGAACGCAAGACTAATTATTTTTGATCTACCAGCACCTACCAGTGTGTGATGTCTTAATCATGTTGGTCCCCCGCTAACAGGGTGCTGCCACTGAAGCTCATATAAAACAATTTTGGATTTCAGTCGTCCAAGCACGCTCGATGAGTCGTGCTGACAAACGTCCAATATCAGCTCCTCCAAAGCCACCCACGGCTGAGCTGTGATGTATGGCTCATTATTTATTTTTTTGTTTGTTTATCCCTGTAATCCAAGCTGTTACATTGGCAGGCGATAACAAATGAGCCAAGATATCAGTCATCGGCCCCCCGTCAGCGGGAACGTTGATCCTGAAATCACACACCTTAACACCGCGTGGCGGCGTGTGAAAACGAAGGGTTTGGAAGGTGGTGAAAGTATCTTCGCCATCCAAAGCTCCACACCCTCTCTCCAGTCCCATGTCTGTGGTAGAGCAGGTGAAACCCGGCCATTTCAAATGGTGCAGTTATAAAAGATGAACAAAAACACACATGCTTCTTCTTATTGCTGCTGTCAAAAAGGATCAGACAGGTCAAGATAAAAAAATACATTGTATTTGCGGGCGTGTGAAGAGTGTTTTAAAGGGGTAATTTAACATTTTTGGGTCTGTCAGGTTGTAGAACAAGTTGCCTTTTCGTAAGGATGAAATCATAATTTAGTGCTGAAACAGCATCTTGATTGGTGAGATAGTTAATTGACAACACCTGTGATGGTTGATAAGTCAGTGATGAGGCAGAAATGCCCCTTTATTCAGCATCTTAATTATGAGAATTCACTCCTTCTCTTTGGTTTATTTCATTATAAATTGAATACTTTTGAATATTAGACATATATAGATCAGTGATTCCCAATCTTTTTGGCTAATGACTCCTAAAGAGAGTACTCTACCGATTCAGCATTGCAAACCTGTAACATGTCTCATGACTCACACTTGGAAAAAAGGGATCAAAATTGATGCAGCAGAACTGTTTCTTTTATTCCCACGAATTCCTCTATTGCCGAAATACTCTTCCCTGTCAAAAACCTGGTGCCTACAATATAGCCTCGAGCTGCTGTCTTCAGCACAACCGATGATAAAAGTGACATCACCTTAGGCAATTTATCAGTAGTGCTCCCCAAGATATGTAAACAAACTTTGATGCTTTAAAATCCTGGCAAAGTCTACATGCAGCCCCTCAGCGCTGCTTGGATTATATCTAGTGATTGGGAACAATACAACAAAAGCCCATTTATTCATTTATTTTATCTGAAAATGTTTAACGGCCTGAAGAGATCAAATTATTTAGTAATTCATAGAGGATAAAGCAAACAACAGCCATGCTCACTATATGTGAGGATATAAGAAAGGTTTTCTGGAGGATCTATTAGAAGAAATGGACTATAATAATTTTGTTAATGTTTTTTTAAGCTTTAATCAATTTAAAGATGCAATATATATAAGAATAGCCAACTGGCAAATTCATACTCCAGACAAATAGGGGGCAGCATATCACCAGATTTACCGCAAACTGCTTCTAACTATAGCTGCCGTTAGCTTAGTTAGCAATGCAACTAGGGGTAGTGTTGGTGTTGTTTACTATCAGAGGAAAGTGTCTATGGGCTTGCTAGTTAGCATGCTAACTTCAGAGGATATCTCTGTGATACAATCAGTAGTCTTCGACACAACCCCAAAACTGACATTTCTTTACATTCTGTTGGTACATTTTAGTTATGTATATGTAAGAATTCTACTTATAAGCATTTAAGAAAATAGCTTAGCTCCAAATATCAACAGAATATGAAGAAATACGTTTTTGAATTGTGTCAAAGATGACTGTGTATTGTGTTGCAGAGATGTCCACTGAAGGTAGCATGCTAACTAGCTCACCTGTCCTTTTACAATTCTGAGCTCCCAGACCTGAACGCTAGCTGCATGGCTAACTAAGCTAACTTACTAAACTAAAATTTACATTTTATGTTTTTTAGTGGCCAACATGGTAGAGGGTTATATGCAGCTAAACATATTCTTTTAACAAAAAAAAAATGATCAACTGATTATTTCAACAAGAAAATAATCATTTGTTGCCTTTGTTTTTACATTTTTGAGGCAAATGTGGCAGGTTAAAAAAGGAGACAACAAAAATGTTAACGTATCCCTTTAAGTTTGATAACGTGAGCGAGCTTACATTACTTTTCCGTGGTGCTAGCCGATTTGAAAAAGAAAAAGTCAAATCAGCTAATTTGCTGCAACCGGGCAAGTAGATCCAACAGAAGCAGCAGCATCGGTGTTCATATGGTGCAACGCGCTCAAGCTACAGTCAATTGGCTGCTAATCCCACTTCATATGGTGCAAATACGAATACACACATGTACTTATGGTGCAATAAGGGCAGATTGTCACTTTGAATTCTATGGTGCAACTTGAGTACTGCCTTCAGTTATCGGCCAAGGCTGTGCCAAAGGCTCCGTCCAAATGGACAACTGCTCTTCCTGTCCTGCAGAAGCTATGCAAGTCTCCGTCGCGAGGAGATGTGCTTAGTCTACACTGTCACAAAACACACATGTACACACATGTACACACATGTACACACACACACACACACACAGGGTTTTCCTCCACTGCAGGGAGATGTGCTAGTTAGCGCACACATGCAGACAACGGGATGCATCCCTACCTCACCGCTTGAACACACACATACACTCACACTCACACACACTAATGTCCAATAATCCCTTACCCCTTTATAATTTGGGAACAATATTCATATGGTGCTATTGAGTAAAGCTGGATGGTTTTTTTGTATCGTCGTGGTTACAGTGGTGTGAAGAATTTAGCCAAATATGTTTAGAGTGTTTCACATTCAGACTGATTGGACGGTTGTGATCCAATCAGTCTGCGTTTCCTCACGTAGAGAGTGTGCATTAAAAACAGCAGCACCTTCCGCCTCGGTGAAACTAATGATGCCTTATCCGCTTCATAAAAGTGGAGGTGGATATTTCTTTTAAGCTATCCGATGAGCTCTCGGAGGGTGGTGCTGATTTTTTTTTTTGCTACACTCTGATCTGGACATGCATTGTACATTAAGAATGGGTTCAGTGTTTTCAGAGCACAGAAATCAAAGAGGAAGACGGTGAACTGTGTTAGCACGTCATCCTAAAAGACTGAACATGTGACATTTAGAGAACATTTTTCTGTTCGTTCCACAAGATCGTGCTCGTGAATTTCTTGCATGAATGTTCTCGATTTTCGAGGGAAATAGAATTGGTCACCGCGCAGGCTTCGAGGGTTTTGAAGAGTCACGGCTTCGTATGTGCTTCTGGGTTGTTAAAGGGAGATTTATGTTGCAGCTGTCCCGCTAGCTTTCTCCCTAGTGCTGACCTCTTGACCTTTTTGACCCAAACCATGGCCCCTTTGCACCCAGAGCTCCAGCCAGTCACGGATCAGGTTCAACACAACCAAATCAGGTCTGACACAACCAAAAAAAAAAAAAAACAGTTCTTTCTTTACACGGAAGTATTCATGTGTGGCATTCAGACTCGACTGTAGCCTCATAATCAAACTGCAGGTATCATCTCTATTGTGTTTTTTTTTTATCGAGAAGTCACAAACCCACACCACGCAGTTGAGTCTAAACGCCACAGATGAAATGTTCCTTTCTTCACACTTAAAACCCCAGAGCCTTAGCCAGGCCCGCTCTGTCAGAACGTAAAAATCCAGTCAGTGTTATTATATGGCTACACATCCACAGCTATGCAAGGTTCTGGGCTTGGAAAACATTTACAAAAAAAAAAAAAATACCACATCACTGTTTTCGCGTAATGCTTGCTCTTATTTTATTTCAGTTGTTTTTTTGAAACGAAGAGGTGAAAACATTTAAAGGGGCATTGTGTAGTATGGAGAAGAAATGACAACCTAAACAAGCTGTTCTCAGAGGAAAATAAGGTCCCCAGAACACTGTTTGAAGCTAGAAAGGTGGCAGGGTCCGCCACATGTAAACAAAGTAAAACAGAATGAAATTGCGGTGTCCTTCAAGGTCAGTTTGTTTATTCGGTCATTAAAACACAGAGTTTGACTGTGAAGATTTTTTTTTTTCTGATTCCCTAAAACTACGTACTGCTCCTTTAACGTGAAACAATGCAAACACCATGTGTTTGGATCTCTTGAAACACTTTTGTTTATGATAATTTGGCATTTGATTTACATTTGATCCCCATCAGGGTTTGTCTGCAGATGGGTTTAAAAATGTGTCGGGAGGAGGGGGAAAAAACTGTGTGATGTACCTTTACGTTTGGAGAGGGGATGCAACCTCCCGACAGAGGAATGTGCAAAAACCAGAAGGGTGTTTTTTATTTTCTTTGGATCAACACACAAATGTTCCACTATCAGGGTCTGCAAAGCATATGAGGCCTGTCGTGTGTGTGTGTGTGTGTGTGTGTGTGCGCGCGTGTGTGTAGGTATGTGTCAGTAATGCTTCATATGCTTTTTATTTTTATTTTTTTCAGACAGTTTTACTTGCCTGGTCCGGAGCTGTGAAATTCTTACTATTACTCATCACATTTTTTTTTTTTGTAGAAATCGAGGCCAGACGCTAAGCTGTTTCTGATCTCAGACCAGTTTCTACCAGATCTGAGTCCAGTGACCATCGAAATCCTTTTAGAGGCGCAGGCGTTTGGTTGTTTTGGCACAAATACTAGAATTCAATCATGGGAAAAAAAAAAAAAAACAAGTCGGAAAAGGATTTCAGTGGTTTGACTCAGGTGTGGACACTATAAGCACAGGGCAGGGTCAAACTAACCTTAATGTGGATGTATCTATAAGATGTACCATGAGCTTTTATTTTCTTGGGGGTCATGCTTTTCTACTGTGTTCTTCAGCTTGGGGGAAAAAAAAAAAAGTAGCTCTAGAGAATTTGATGTGCAAAAAGTACCTTTTTTCTTTTCTCGTGGTTGGCATTTTGATTGTAAATACCTTTTTCTGGTAATCCTCCTCGGTTGGATCTATGTTTCGATGAGTTCGCTTAGATGGCTCTTTCAAATGTACTGATAGTAAATGTTCTTTATAAATATCCAGAATGTAAGACGAGAGGATAAAAATACGGCTTAACTGGAAAACTGTTTTTTCGTAGGAGTCTGTGCCATCGTGTTGTCTTGAGTATAAGCACACTGATATTAGATCTGTAGGCAGGATGGAGTCTCTGGAGGTGATTTGCCAGACAGCCACAACCAAACTTTGGTTCCGTTTCTCTGACCAGACAGGTCATACTTGTCGCTCGTATTCCTGATGAGCGCCGATGATAATTCTTAATTGTTCTGCAAAGAAAGGCCATCAACACAAGCTAAAGAAATCTCTGTAATTGATTTGATTTTAAACCCTCTTGTGTTGTGTTCAAGTGCTCAAAGATTCCCCACTCTCATACCTGTATGCTAAAGCTGTAGCCAGCGATCAGTTAGCTTAACTTCGCACAAAGAGTTGAAACAAGGTGAAACAGCTAGCTAGCTCTGGTAAAAGTTTAAAGAGTTGGACTTAGCCATCTAGCTTGTTGTATCAAAAGTTTAAAGTCGGCCATAGACTGTGTCCGAAGACACTCCCTATTTACGTACAATAGAATAATTATCCACTATTTTGAATGAGAACACAAATTGCGCCTGTCTAAATGTAGGCTATCCACTATATTGTGGTCTCAAAATGTCCACAATGGAAGGAAAAAAACTGTCCAGTTGGCTAGTTAGCTTTTTTTGCTTCGCTAAGCTAACGTATCCTGGGTGTAGCTTCATATGTGGCGTACAAATAGTATTAATCTTCTTATATAACTCTCTTACAATTAAGCGAGTGTGTCTATTTGACAAAGTCAAGTCAAAAACAAGATTTAGGTGGAGTGTGAGAGTGTAAGAAAAAAAAGTTTCACTTGTCTCTTAAACCAAATATCCACACAAAAAAGTTAGCTCAGCTGAAAACTGGAGGCAGTGGGAAACAATTAGCCACCTACCAGCATCTCCATTGTTCTTTTTAACAATGTATACCTTGTTTATTATATACAAAATATGATGAGCAATGCTAGCTTTTAAAAAAAAAATATTTTCAGTTTTAATGCTAAGCTATGTCTCAGCTTTAGCTTTAGCGTAGAGACATGAGAGTGGTTTCAATCTTACCCAAGTATTGGCTCGAGTACCTTCCCCAACGTCAAACTATTCTTTTAAAATGTTGTAGTTTTTTTTTTTAATGGTATATTTTTTAGATAAAGTTACATACAGTGGAGGCAGAAGCCGATAGTTGAGTGAGAGAATATGATTTCTTGGGAACCAACCCTTTAAGAAACAATTTAAGTAATTCAAGAGTCATGTGATTGTTTGGCTCTGGGCGTGGTTAGAAAGCTTGGAAAGGTGGTCCCATTTGCAGGTGCAGCTACATGCCAATAAACAGTTCAGCACATAAGCACATATCTCGAACTTGTCTGGCCGACATCTCCTGACTTCACTGTAGAAAACGATGGCAGCCGTCATCAAACCGTGTTCAAAATACCGCTCCTGCGTCAGCTCATACAATCACTATTCGGGGATCCCCTGGTCTCCGAGGGATTCCCAGAACTCACGCCGAATGTTTTCCGACCAACCACAAACGGGAGAGAAACGAGACGACACCTTGTGGATCTCTTGTTTGTCCGTGTATTCTGTGTCTGCGACAGTGTTCAAAGCATTCGGGGGAAGAGTTGAATGATATTTTCAAATGGCTCCAAGTGGCCAGCGTTAGGAAATGTGTTATTTTTGTTACAATACCTCCTGAAAATAAAGTCTATTTATCTGTGAAGAGACAAAGATTTACAATAATACAGATGACATAGAAATTATGACAGATTTTAAATGATGTAAAACAGATATAAATGAAACTATGTACAGTTCATTTGGTTTTGAACACGATACAGAAAATGTATATGCGTCAGTATTGAGTTTGATTTTATATATTTACCATTTTATTACATTGTAATGTTGTGACTGCGATGGAGAA
>CAEMYA010000158.1:2579143-2599982 GCA_903131615.1 Diplodus sargus | reverse complement strand
AATATAAAGGAATATAAATTAATTTTTCCAAATGTGTGTCGCTTCTCCTTCACATTTAGGGACGCGTGGTGTGGATCACGACAACGAGACGTCAGGTTTTCAATACAGCTTTATTTATTTAACAGGCCAGGCGAGATTTGCATAGTACCATCAGGATTGTTTCACACGTATCAAAAGTGGAGACCTACTGTACAATAGGAACATGAAGGGTCAAACACAAACAGAGTGCAAAGATGCAGCTTAAACACATAAATAGGGACTTGAAGCTTCCATACTGCATTTAACAACATACTACTTGTCTGAATCATTACACTGGAATTGCTTTATAGCACAAAACTATGATGTTTTACAGTATAATGCACAGAATAAGGTGCAGATCAAGATAAAAACACTAATCTCTTGTAAAATCCTCCGAATTATGGGAGAAAACAAACATTTCTTCCAGAAGCACCTAAAAAAGACAATACGAGTAAAGTTGTTTCAGTCAGGCATGTAGAACATCGTCTCATCTGCTAATGGTGATTATATAAAGCTACGTGGAGAATGAAGAACAGAGCATGCTAAAAGAATGGATGTGTGTTTTACTTCTTCAGTGGTTTCAGCAGCAGGAAGCGTAATTAACACACACATGAATAGATGCGTGAGCAATATATACATATCAATAGACACAAGGATGGAGTTGCATGCTAGCAGCACTGCGTTAACAGATGTTTTGGTTATCAAGAAATCCCTTCCCTTCCCCCACAACTATGGTGGCACCTAAAGAAGTTCCTCCCAACTGGCTCTGAGGCTGCTAGCTCTGCTGGTAGCGCTCTCCTTACGCCTATCTGATTGGTTGAAGTGATAGACAAATGGAACATCCAATCACACGCCTGTATTTAAAAAAAAAAGGAGTATTCAAGGAAGACTTCTTCAGATGGTACCCATAAAAATCCCACGAAAAGACCATAATCAATAATGTGTTAGCGAGTCTGTGAATACTACTGTAGACGTAAATCTTACACAAAAAAAAAAACAGGTCAGAAATATATTACTGTGCTTTGTAAAGCACTAAATAGTTTCCCGGAACAGCACAACGCTGAAGTTCTTTAGCGAACGTGACTCAAATAGTAAAAAATAGTGCATTTGTAGGGGAGTACTGACAGCTGCGGATGAATAGTCATTTCCTACTGCTGAATATTTACAGCAGCTGGACGTTGTTAGGTGGATGGAATCGAAATAAACTACATTGCCCACGTTCATTATAATCAAGACATCTTTTACTCTGGGAGACAGCGTGACTCAATGATGGAACAGTGGAGCTGGAGAGCACAAAGGGGGTTTATCAGAGTCTGAATACGCACACAGTGCGTCTTCATAGGACGCACTGATTGTTGGCTTTGGTCTTTTCATAGGATTTGTTGACCGTACAAAAACAGGCACCATCAGATAATTACGTATATAAAAATGATTTGTCGGAGCTTTAAAGGAGCACTACGTAGTTTGGGGGAAGACATTTAAATCAGAAGAGAAAGGTCTTTATTTCTCTTTATGCCTAAACAAACTAAATAAACAAACTCTTGGTTATATGTGGCGGACCCTGCCACCTTTCTAGCTTCAAACAGAACAGTTATGGAAACAACTGATAATTCTGAGTATTGTTTTTGACCTCATTTATATTGTAAACATTAAAATTTGGAGTTTGAATTACTTCTCCAAATCTACATAGTGCCCTTTTAACTCATTATGTCAATTTGACCTTCTATTTTTTCCAAATCCAGCCAATCCAGTGTGTCAATCAGAGGGTGAATATCTCTTTGGAGCGTCTGTTGTGCTTCATAACAACAGTCTTTGGTATAATTCATACACATAATATAAATACAGAATGGATACCTGACACACCTATACTTACTTCCTATCATCACCTATTACATTAGAAGTTAGTAGTTTCACTGCAGATTTCAAATTTCCATCCTTCAGAATGTAAATCTGGATGAAAAGAAAACGTAGGAGCTAACACAGACTCAGATATCAGTGTAACAGATCAACCAAAACAGTAACAAAAGTAAAGTAATAAGGAATATTCTGTTAAGTTTTCCTCATCATGAAAAACTGGGCTTCGGCGTGACAGATAATGAATCTTAAATGAGCCGACTGCTCCCTCTGCTGACATAAAGTAACACTACAAGTACAAAATAAAGTTCTCTATAAAAGACAGTTCCCACAGAAAAATATATATATATATATCTTCATTTAAACTCCCACAAAACAAATTATTAATCTCAATGTTATCAACCTCCTTCCATAAAGTGTCAAATATTTCCTCAAAATAAGTTACATTCCATAACAAAACACCAGTGGCTTCTTGTTGCATTTTCAAGTCTATCATCACAGTAACTTCATAGAGAATCAGTAACAACGATAGCATTCACTCTCTCCCACAGCTGTTTCTACAGCAGTGTACGCCTCCACAGCAGGTTTCAGTCTGTCTGCAGGTTTTTTTGGGGTTTTTTTTTTACTGCACATACATGTATGTACGCACACAAATGCCAGGAGGAAAGGTAAAGGAGTGGGGGTTAACTGCGACACCTACGGCAGCACGAACAGGTGACACAGGTTGACGCGTGGTGACCGGCTCTGGTTGGTTTACTCCAGCAGAGGGTTGTCGTCGTCGTCGTCGTCGATCTGCAGCCTCTGGAAGGGCCGGGGCCCCATCGAGTGGCGTCTTTTAACCAACCAGAACAGAACTGAAGAAAAAAAAAAACGAGACAAAAGTTGGAGTTTCCCCCCGTACAACGGCGAGTTTCAGTTTTGTCTGCGTTTCCAGTGAAACTGAAGCAGAGTTCTGTTGACAAAAGGTCACCGCAGCTCACCACGCAGGTAGAAAACCTCAAGTTTCCTGTGTAAAAACCCTACAGTGTTGTCAACACCGACATTTCACCTAAATCTAAAAAGATCGCTCCGTTTTGAACACACAGTATGGCATTTCACAACCAACATAGGTAGTAATCTATCCTGGGTGCTCTTTTTATTCTTTATTTAATTTAGCTGCAACCAATAGTAGAAAAGTTGATCAAAAGAATGCAAGTTTCTGATAATCCATTCATTGCTTAAGTCATTTATCAAGAAAAAAATGGCAAAAAACATTTACTAGTTGTAGCCTCTTCAATGTGAGGATCCGCACTTGCTATCGTCATCATTTATGACAAATAAATATACTATACTATAAACATACTGTTGCAAAACACTGCGACTTACCGGTGATCGTACTGAGGAGCAGCAGGACGCCCACCACCAGGCCAACCATCACAGGAAGCTTCGAGGGGGTCTCCGCAGCCAGCAGTGACCGGGCCTGGGCCAGGGTGCCGTTGTTGGGCCGCGGGGGCACCGACAGCAGGTGGCACATGAGCGGGTAAATGTCCACGCTCCGTAAGGACTGCATCCGAAAGTTCTGGCGGAAGCTGGGCCCCGTCGCTGCCAGGAAGGGGTGCATGCTGTGCAGGGAGTTGTCGTAGCCGTGGTTGCCCACTGAGGGAGGGAAGGACAGTGAGAGCAGTGCGGGTTAGGATCCTTTGCGGTGGAGGTTTGCTTGTAAATAGGAATATTTCAATGCTGTGCTGGTGTCCGAACATTTCACAAACACTACTGTAAAGACTTTTAGTGTCTGTATTTGACATTAAAGGTGCAATACGTAAGAATTTTAACTTTCAATTATTAACTAGAATTATCAACAGAATGTGAAGCAAGAACAGTTTTGATGTTATCAGGTCTGCAGAGCATGTGACCACTGAGAGCAGCACAGACGACTTTGCTATCACAGATCTGAGAGAACGATTGAGAGACGTACATCTCTCCAGCTTGTCCCCTCGCTGCACTATAGTCCAGCCCTCGTCCGCAATCAGTATGATTCGCGGGATGCGCTCGCTGTTCTTGTAATGCAGCCTGTCGGGGATGTCCTCCTTCATGTATGCGGTCATATTAGGATGGCAGCCGTTCAGATGTTTGAAGACGGCATTTGGGTCTGCAAAACACATCGCGCAGAAACACTGTGAGCAACACATCTGATCAGGTAATAATACAAAATTCAGAATAGCTTGTTTTTTTTCTAGAGACGATTAAATGATGATTCGATCACCTGAACGTGGGATGATGGTGGCGACAGGCGTGAGCTCGATGCCCGTGTAGTTGTCCGGATGGAGGCAGTCGTCCAGCCGGATCAGGCGGTCAGGAGAGCACTGAGCCATGCCGTGGTCGCTGGTTACGATGACGTTGATGTGACCCCAGAGGCCGGCCTTCTTCAGCTCCGAAATCATCAGGCCGATGTCGTCGTCCACCTGATCGCGTGCAGAGAGCCGCAGCCATCAACAACTGCTGCCACTGAGCCAATTTTGTTTCCCGTGCATAATGCTTTACTTGCAGGGTGAACATAAAGGCCAGCACCCCACAGGCCAGACTCAGTTCATTATAAACCTTTGCTCGACTGGTTTATTATTGAACGTCACAAAACATTTACTAACCTCTTTCAGCACTTTGCTCATTTCAGTGGTGTTGTCTGGGCCGAATCTGTGACCTGACTGGTCTGGCTCCTCCCAGTAGAGAACTGCAAACATGGCTCCTTGCTCCTGGTGAAACAGGGTTCGCGACACAGAGTGTAAGACAACATCTATTCTCTCCAGACCTTCAAAATAACAATCCCTTTTCCTCTGAAGTGGCATGAACACAGATTTGGCATAATGTAGCTAAAAGAGTTACCTTTCCGTCCGTCTGCATCCACTTTGTCACGTTCCCCAACCGCTCCCGGAATGTCACGGCAGCGTTGTAGGGCATGAAGTGCGTCGCCGTGCGGTTCCTGATGACGATGTGGGAGCCGGGCCACATCATGGCCGCCGTCTTGTAGCCAGAGTCCAGCGCCGTGAGCCAGAGGGGCTCCGCCTGGTTCCACCACATCGGGTCGTTGCTGTGGGTGGCGAAGGTCTTGTTGCTGGCGGGATCGTACATGTTGCTGGCCAGGATGCCGTGAGACTCAGCGTATAACCCCGTCACCTGGGAAGGAAAACCACGGCAGACATTGTCGGTTTTGTTTTGAACGGGTCATAATTCAAATCCCTCCTTCAAACAGCAGGAGCGGCATGTTTACCAGGCTGTAGTGGTTGGGAAACGTCTTGGTGATGAAGACGTTGGCGAGCTCCTCCACCAGGACCCCCTGGCTGTACAGGCGCGTCAGGTTGGGCATGGGGTACGTCTTCAGGTAGTCTGCCCGGAAACCGTCGAACGAAACGAGCAGCAGTGGAGGAGGACGCTGCTGAGGAGTGTTGTCTCCTGTGGCAAAAGCTCCGATGCCACACAGGAAGCCCAGCAGTATTTTTAGTAACATCCTGGAAAGGTGCAAAGATAAACAGTTATCGAGAAGACAGAGAGTTTCCGGCCATGTTGGCAGCTCTGCGAGGCAGAGCTTAAAGGTAAAGCGACAAAAGAAAACAAAAAGGAGAACTGAGAACAACTGCCTGCCTGTCGAGACAGCAACATAACCAACCGATTCTCATTCTCATTTTCAGATACACACAGAGAGAAATTGACTCCCTTAATGCATCGCTGAATTGCTCAATTTTGTGTTGTAGGAAGTCAAACACGGTGGTTTCTTGATTCATGATGCACAAGCAAATTACAACCAATCATGTGTGATGCATGGACGCACATTTGTGTGCTGCACGGACGCACATTTGAGTGCTGTGAGTCACGCAGTTTGTCCGAGCAGTGGAGGAACTGGTTGTGGCGCATGCTCACTGCGGTTTTGAGGTTTCTGTCCGATTTTTCTTGTGTGTGCCAACTGGATCGTGCGTTTTTCAGAGTTTTCACTCTATCAACAAAGGTTAAAGAGGATGTAAACCTCTTATTTATACAACATAAAACAGAATTTGTCTTAAAAAGGTTATTCGAGGAAGTCTTTTAGAAAAACTTTATTATCAGAGTTGGATCTACTTGGGCCACTTCTCTCTTTAAGGCTCCAGGTGCGACAGCCTTTTTCATTTAGTTAAATGTGTATTTTATTTACAAGGACAAATAACTTCTACGTCAGATCAGACAAGAGCTTACCTTACACGCACACACAGCCACAGTTTGACTGGCCCATTATGGAAGATCCTCCAGGCTCTTTTCTTACTCTGCACACTTCTAATCAAGTATAACTGGTTTACTGTCTCAATTGAGGTGGTTAAGTAACTCAATTCAGCTCAGTGGTCTCGGAGACACATGAAGCTGAAGCCGATCTAAATAAATTAAATTGACTGTGGAAACACTTTGGATTCAGCTGCAAGACAGAGATGCACTGGATCTAAAATGAGATGAGATTAGACAGATAGTATCTAATCTATCCCTGTCAGTCTCTATATTTGATTACTTTAATCTGTCACTCCTGCCTTGAAAGGAACCTCATAGTTATGTTGAAGTAAAATCCCATGTGTGTGTTACTTTGCACTGTCTCTCACTAAATTCCAATTTGCATATTAACACGCACGCCAGTTGAAAGACCCATCTAACTGGGCTGTCAACATTCTCCAGCAACACTTCAACCAGGAAGTCGCCGTCCTCGACGAAATAAAAATAACCGAAGACATGTTAAGAATAATTACATTAATGAAAACGCAAGAAAAATACAGAATGAAAACGCAGAATGGCAGGTGTGTAATGATGAGCAACATAAATAATTTTATTTTCACTCCCAGCGAAAGGAGCCGGTTAGCTGTTTGCTAAGCTAGCTTGCGACTGTTACACCGGTCACATTACGCGAAATGTTTGTTTTTAATCACCTTACCTGTTCGAGGTGTGACAGGCAGCCGTCCTCCAGACAGTACTGTTGGATAACTTTTCCCTTCAACCTATTTTCTTGGCAACATCGTCAATGGACTTCCTGAATGTACGCCAACACCGACGTGTTGTGGAGCGAGCGAAGATTATTTTCATAAACTTCCGTGCGGGCATTTCAAAATAAATCCCTCCTCGAAGCTTAACATACGGAAATACAAATAAATATATCACGTCTCATATATAGTTATGTTTCCAATAGCGACAGCAGTAAAGTTGGTATTTTATGATTAAGATGACCTACCAAGATGTAGATATTTTATATACGTTTAGTAACACCATGCCTTTACTTTGACGTAGCAGCGGCGCGCCTACGTTCTTGTTGTCGCCGCCTTGACGTAACAGTCGACAGACGCATGAACTTAATTGGCAATTAAAGCAGCCAATCAGCGTTCACGAATAGTCAGCCTGTCACACATGGGTTGCGTACAAAATGATAACAGCTGCTGTGCCTTTGTTGAAAAATATGAAATCTTTAAATGTTGCAGAAGATGAATTATAATCAGAATAGCCCGATATGGCTGTAGCTTTTAGTTGAGCCACCTCACAATACCTCATTGAGAAAGTGTTGTGGTTGATTTTGCTTTATCAGAAGCGCATGATCAGCTCCAACACAATACCTCTCAGCATTACATTAGAGCATTGTCTTGGAATTTACCAGGCGCGCACATTGTTCCCATCCCATGCAATTCCATGACAAGCTGATCCAAAAGTACAAACTTTTATCTCTGAATCTTATACACAAGAATACAAAGTTCAAATCATGACAGACGTAGCAGTGTAGCATTAGATCTTTACTCTCAGGTTAATAAGTCAGCTATTACAGCTATGGATATCATGAGGGCTGTCTTTACGATAAGCTTGAAACATATTTGATAGATGCGTGTTGATAAAAAACGGTGCGTCGAGTTTGACAGATGTGGGTATTTACCAGACAGAGAGCGTTTAATGAAAGGCACTGTTACGTTGCATTTTGGGGGATGTAGAATTAAGATTTACAAGAAACTAACTGCTCATTGTCTAAAATTGCAGATGTTGAACCTACTTTGAAGTACCCAAAAAAAGTCCAGATCTGCTTGCCTGTGTACAGTCTCTGCAATCCTCTCAGTAGAGGTGCTACTGATTTAGGCCGATGGTATTATTTGTGTGTGGCTTTGGTATGTTTCTGATAGTTGGTTAAAGGTGCAATATGTGCAAATTTTAGTTGAAAACATTCAAAAGTTAAAGGTGCACTATGTCGTTTTGGGGGAAGAAATTGACTGTTAACAAAACAAACAAACTGTCTTTTCTTTCACATCTGAATAAACAAACTGAGCTAAAGGACAACACAGTTCTAAACGGTTTTACTTTGTTTATATGTGGCGGACCCTGCCACCTTTCTATCTTCAAACAGTGTTCTGGTGACTTTATTTATTATTCCTCTGAGAACAGCTCGTTTTATTCAGTTGTGGATACAATAAATATTTCTGAGTTTGTATCATTACCTCATTAATATTGTAAATATGAAAATTCAGAGTTTGATTTCTTCTCCAAAACTACACAGTGACCCGTTAGCTAAAATCATCAGTGGAAGCGGAATACCACATCTGATGTTACGACGTTTTTGTATCGTGTTGCAAAGATATAAATACTGAAGTTAGCATGCTAACTAGCTAGCCCCAAGTTCCTGTGCTAGTGGTGTAGACACCAACACTCCCCTGGTTCTCTGAAGTCTTACTTCTGACTCTAAGGCTGCATGGCCAGCTGAGCTAACTCGCTAACATATAAAAAGTTAGTGGCTAATTGAGCAATATGCTGATCTCTGTTTGTTTTGATTGCGACAGGTCGTCAATTCTTACATATTGCACCTTTAAAAATATTGAAGATGCCACAATAAAAGATGGACTTTGTCTCTTCTTGGCTACTAATAATTAACTCTTTGCTGCTTTTATCGCTACAATAGCAGTAATATGCCATGTGTATTCAAGTTGTATTCTCCTTTAAGGATCACCCCTGTCCTTTCCTTGGCATCGCCTATCTGTCTCCCCATGTCCAAAGTCCTGGGCTGCTTGATAAGGTGTGCACCACTGGCATCACGGTCACTCTGCTCCACACCTCGACGCGCTCCACCATCTCAAGGCGAACCCACCGCTCGACCTCTTCAACCACAATGGACCCCTGTGAGGAGAACGTGTACGAGAACCCAGAGGCCACCTACCAGAACGAGTCGTCAGGTATTTATGACTCGACCTACGAGACACCGTACGAAGAGCCCTCTGACCTGACGGGAGGGTATGTGAACACTGGACGGGCGGCCAGTCCACCTGCCCTGCCCCCGCCTCGCATCACCACTGAGGAGAGGCGAGGCAGCTCCTCTTCTTCCTCTTCTTCGTCCTCATCGTCCTCATCGTCTCATTCCTCGCACGCGGAGGATGAAGAGAAAGGTGAGGCGGAGGACTGGACGAGGGAGGAAGTCAAAGAGGAAGACTCGTCATCAGAAGAGGAGAAAGTAGAGGTGGAGGAGGTGGTGGAGGTGAAGGAGGTGGAGGAGGTGGAGCACAGCAGCGCAGTGCTGAGCTGGGAGATGGGGTCTCCCGAGGCCGACGTGGACGGGGAAAGGGCATCACGCAGGTCCTCATCCTCGTCGTCGTCGTCTTCATCGGCCTCCGAGAAGGAGGAAGCTGAGGAGAAGGCGGAGGAGTCCGGAGAGGGGGAGCTGAAAGTCACACTCTACGTGAAGGTGAGGAAGAGGAGGGTCGGATTTATGACATTCTCCGATTTGCTTTTAGTTTAAACTCTGGCTGTGCACATATTTGCACACACACACACACAAAGACATGCAGCTTTGCAGGCCCAAACCTATAAAGCCTCGTAAATCTCAGCCATAATCAGGCTCATATCCCTTGCTCATGAGCAGGTGTGCAAGGTCAGTGTCTGTGAGGAATGTGATTGTGGCACATCCAGAGTTGGACTTCATGCCCCACTGTTCGGGCCCTGCACACACCTGACCGGGCTGTTCAGCACACACACTTCTATTTATAGGTCGTCATGTTTAGTCATTCCTGCATGTGTGTGTGTGTGTGTGTGTGTGTGTGTGTGTGTGTGTGTGAGCCTCAGAGTGAGCATGTGTGGGTGTGCGTGTGTGTGTGTGTGTGTTACTGTGGTTCTAAATATAAGTTAAGTTGAACTGACAAGAATGTTCTGACTCAGTGCTGGGATAGTTGGGGATGGTTCCTGTCGCACGGCCATGTGATCTATCTATCTATCCATCTATCTATCTATCTATCTATCTATTCGTTGAATGAACTTATTACATAATGTGGGCAATCCTCACAACAGTCCACTTGCACTGGAACATCATAAATAAGACACTTTGAAACTATACCTAGTATAGATTAGAACAATAAAACTGAGGTCATTGCGGCAGAGTGAGAGTGATGGAGGTTTGTCGTTGGCAGCGCCAAGCTAAATGGGCTCCAAACTATTTTCAGTGCTGCCTTTTTCAAGTGTTTCCTCAAAGTGTTAGCATTGCGTTTGCACTGGAGCCTTTATTTAACGACTTAGTAGCATACTTATTCGATATAAAGACAAATCTCGTCACTTTACCTCGGTTAAAACAGTATCAGTAGGCTATGATTCAAGTGTTAGCTAGCTAGCATTTAAGTAGCAATATCATGTGGCACCCCTTTATATAAGGTTTATAAGTTAACAAATCATTCATCATACTTATACTTTATAGATCATGTAGAAGCTTTATAGAAATATCTTACCAGGTTGTGACACTTGCTTAAGCTTTTTGGCTAGCTTTTTAATTAGCTGAATTCCTCGCCTGGCATTTTGGCCTTAATACATTCATGAACAATTTATATAAAGTTGTTATTGCTAACATTACACCAATGTGATAGTCCATCTCCCCCTTCAATTGCTTTCACGCTACAACAGCGCTGTTGTTTCCAATCACCTTCCCCCTTAAGTGGTTGCCAGATTGTGCACTGGCTAGCGTTGTTAACACTAATGTTGCTAACACTAGCTAGCAAACATTAGTACAGTATACTGAGCACATGAGGTAAAACTCAGAATTCTTACACAGAGATGAATAAAACAATCATTTTGGACCTGACAAACATTTTAAAAGTACTGATTCACAATCTTCACCTTTCTCCAAGCTCTGAAGATGTATTATTACTATTAAAAATGTATTTGTTCCTGTCACAATTTTAACAATATGGCCTTGAACTTAGTTGCATGTACAATTGCTGACATTGTGGATTACTGATCTATGAATCACGAGTAAATTAATAACCATGAACAAGGCCATTAATTACACCTCATAAACCTTACGTAAACATTTCTTCACTGGAGTGTGGCAATGGAACAGTAAATTACACTGTATATAAATGTAGTCAATTATATCGTAAATTTTGTTAGTGCTCTAGTATCTTAAAGTCTTGTTGAAACAGAATCTTTTTTCTTTCACTGAAAACACATCTATTAAGCTGCCCGTCTTTGAGCTTAAATGTCTAACAGGTCACATGGTCTAAAATTTTTAAAAATGGATTTAAGGATATCTGGTTTCATGCTTCGTGATTACCTGAAACATAGTTTTTCAGTTTTTCGCAAATGTTGACCAAACAGGAGGAAATAGCGCATTTCTTAGGGACTACTTTCAGCTGCGGATCAATCGACATTTCGTGCATTTAGGGGATCGGTACAGTGTATTTGGGATTGATTCCAAATAATCTGCAGTGCCCAGGTTCCTCATGATTAAGTTTTACGTCGCCAACTGCAGTAGTGTGGCTCATTGATTAGTTTTTTAAAATAGGAATACAGAATATCACCACATTTATCTTGGACCATTTCACTGCTCTGTTCTGCCAAAGCCACCATGGTTGAGAACTTTATTACATTACTACACAGCATGGGACCTACGGGTGCTGATGAGTCTGAGATGGAGACGATGACTCTCTATGATTCAAAGTCACCCGGTTGTGATGTCAATCAGGGCTCTAAGAGGTGGGAGGAGCAGGGCACCCTTGGGTGACTCGGTCTGCCCTTTCCCTCCTCGCTGCGTTAACGCTTTCAGTGACACCCCCCCTCCCCACCCCACCCAAGGGGGTTATTTTTGCCCGTCACTGTCACGCCCCACTGCTGAGGCCTTGGGTACAAATTGGACCTCTCTCTCGCACACACACACACACACACACACACTCTCTCTCTCGCTCTTTTCCCTACACACACTTCTCTTTGGCGTTCGTCCTCAGCTGACACTCTGGCACAGCTGCTATGGGACCCAGCAGACTTCACCACATGGACCTGGAGTAAAAATCTGCTGTAAACTGAAACGGCTTATACACACACACCAACACACACACACGCATCTACACACTTGTGGAAGCAACACACACAAGCAAAGCGTGTTTTTCTTGACCATGACGGATACTGCAGCCGAGGAGGACAAGGACCCTGATATTGAGCTATTTGTCAAGGTGGGGAGTTTGTGTGTGTGTGTGTGTGTGTGTGTGTGTGTGTTTGTGTGTGTGTTTGTGTGTGTTTTGCACACTAGCTCAGTTTTTCTTCTCACTTCTAAATGAGATTCCTACACAAACTTCACTATCTCACCCTACATTCTGCCCGTAACAGATATTTTTGTGTATGACAAAATATTCACTTGCATCTGTGAAATACTGAGTTGTGCGCGTTGTGTGTGTGTGTCGGGGATCGCTCTCCTTTAAGCGTGTGCATGCCATGTTGTTGTTGTTGTGTGCTGATTTTCCGTGTGTTAACCTGACACCCACGTGCATAGACAATCTCTCTCTTTCTCTCTCCCATGAATTATTGCTGCAGTCCTTTCAGCGTTGGGCACGGCAACTTTAAATGGTCGAATGTTATGATACAATAAGTATCATTATGTATTTATGTGTATGCCTGTGTGCACCTTTGCACTGGTTTTAGCATGTCCAATTGTTCGCTGACCAACACAGTTTGAACATACGGCTCTCTTACAGTCATTCACTGAAAAAAAGGCAGCATATATTGTGACAGTCTGTTGAAATGTGTACTCGTTTTCATGGTTGACCTTCATTTTGAGGGAAGTTGAGGAGGGAAATTTGTTCAATTTAAAAAATATATATATTTAAGGAATTAGTATAAAAAGTTGGAAAATGCACTTTTTTTGGGAGAGTTGGATGAAAAGGTCAACACCACTTTCATATGTGCATGCTTAATATGAAGCTACAGCCAGCAGCTACATTCAAATCAGGGGTAAACAGCTCCTAGAACCAACGAACTCTGCCTGCCATCACCTATAAAGGAAATTATTTAGTTATTTCTAGTTTCTAGTGCTTTGTCTACAAAAATGCAAATGAATATGATAATAATAATAGTAATAACTAAAAAATTATCTTAATCCTCAATTCATCTTTATACTAAGCTAAGCTAACTGGCCTCTGGCTGTACCTTACCACTTTAACGTATAGATATGAGAGTGTTAATAATTTTCTCATCTATGTCTTGGCAAAAAATGTATATGAGTTTCTGTTTGCTCTGTTTTCTTTTCAGTACACACATTTTGTTTTAGCTCCTCAACCACAATTGATTCATACTTAACATTTTTGCTTACCATTTTAAAATGCACACGGCCGATATTTTTATTAGGCTGCAATTGATTTAAACTGTCTACATTTATAAAGCTAATGTAACACTGACTGCTTTTTCTAATGAACTTGTCTACTGTACTGAAATGAATGGACAGCATTGAGGTGTAGAAATGCTTCATTTAAATGTACAAAACACCGCAGCATGTTTTATACTGTGGTAAGCTCTTATGTGAATTATACATGATTTCTAGTAAACGGGCTAAAATGTGTTTTCTCTACACAACAAATCTGCCAAATGGGGTCCGATGACCTCACTTGGTTCCTCAGGAATTTCATAAAACACATGACTTCTTTTGATTGACAGAAGAGTATCATGGCGGTACAGGAGGCTATATGATTTCTATAACTGATACACTACTTCAGTATTACAGGAACAAGAAGTCCAAACGGGCAGTGATGCGGCTAATGGAAGCAGTGTGGATTATTCATGTTGGACTCGGTGTCTGATTTCAGTGTCCTGTTGCAGCTTTGCATGCACACACACATACTCAAGCACACACACACACACACACACACACACACACACACACACTCACACACACACACACACACACACATTCATTCTACAGTATTTGATCATAGGCCAATTATAAATGCGAGTACAGTTTGTACGCACATAAGCCCAACTTCAAACAAACTACTTCAAACTATAAAGCATCGATTCTTCTTCTTGAACAAGTTGCGACTTGACTAATTGATTCATTATTTACTCGGCCATTTGTCAGGGATGTGTGCATTGTGTATCCTTGAGAATCAGTGTATTGCAGTTATTAAGGCGTGTGTGCGTGTATGAAAAGAGGAGTAGATCAGCATATGAGGGCTATATGAAGGAATATGTGTGTCTAAACTCTTTTTTAATTCCTCATGTATCAATATTGGTGTGTAACCATTTTTTGTGTATGTGTGTGTGTGCAGGCTGGGAGTGATGGCGAGAGCATCGGAAACTGTCCCTTCTCGCAGCGCCTCTTTATGATCCTCTGGCTGAAAGGCGTCGTCTTCAATGTCACCACTGTAGACCTCAAGAGGTAATGCTAATATCAAATTATGGCTCTATATGATTACAGTAAAACACTCAGAATAGAGGTTAGAAGATCAATATTAGCTCTAGCTTTACATAGTCCTGGTGGGCCAACTGAAGAAATGTTTGTTAAAGCTGCAATGATCAATATTTTTTGGACTGTATTAACACTGAATCAAAGGTCAAACTTTTAAATCCGCAGAGAATTATCATCAAAATTTGCAATTCCCATTAGCCCTATGGAGCGTTTTGGCACCTTTCAGCTCATTGTTTTAGTCTTCTGGAAGACATCTTTACTGTTCCAGTTCACACTTTATTAAGACTTTTTCCAGCTCCAGCAGGTAGATGTTATCAGTAAAGAAGCTTTAATAGACCTACTGTAAGCTATCAAACAGCAGGCAAAGTTAGCGGCAAGTTGGTTAGCATAGTGTATGCTAATGCTACCATGTTAGCACACTATGACTATATGCATAAAATGGTAAATGTGACAGGCTATAAATATACCCAGTGGATGCAAAATACATGAAAACAGTGTTAAATTTTATTTCAATGAGCTAAACTAGATGTTTAGTTTAAGCTACAGTAGCAATCTAGCACTTTAGAAAGGTACATTTTCATCTCCAGGTAAAAGATTCTCTTCTTGTCCAACCTGAGGTTTGAGATCGGATACCTTTTTGAAAGTAATAACCTAATTTCTTTCAGCCAAATATTGTGGTTTTCATGGCTTTACCCTTATTTGAATCACATAGCTGCAGCCTATGGTGATATATGGAAAATTCATAAAACATATTGCAAACATACGTAGTTATTTCAGTTGTGTACATTTCTTTCTAGAATTGCATGGACCTACTGTAGCTTTCTGTGCGACTAAGCAGCTAACAGATAGCTTACGAGCAACTTTCACATATGCATTTAATTATGCTGTGGCTCCAAGTGCTGCTTGGAGAATTACATGAAGGCAATAAAGGAATTCTCAGTGGGTCACATTTAAAAAACAATTTAGTTTAAAGAGGACTTTTTATTGGGAAATGAGGCCCAAGGTAGTTAGCGTTTTGCAGCAATAGCTACCTTGGCTGAATAGATAAAGAAAAAACGGCCGTTTATTTACTGGTGAATATTATCAGTGATATTGAAATAGCATTCCATTACACATTTATAGTGGAGGTTGTAAAGAGGTTCCACTCTGTTTAGGAAACCTGCTGACCTTCACAACCTGGCTCCGGGGACACACCCACCCTTCCTCACCTTCCAGGGGGAGGTCCTTACTGACGTCAACAAAATAGAGGAGTACCTGGAGGCGATGCTCGCTCCACCAAAGTAGGCATCACAGTCACACACAAGAATAAGAAACAAAGTGAGCAACATCCCGACTAACAGCATGTTCACGTTCTGTGATTTAGGTATCCCAAACTTGCAGCAAAGAATCGTGAATCCAACACGGCAGGAAATGACACGTTTGCCAGGTTCTCTGCTTATGTCAAAAACACAAGACCGGATAAAAATCGAGGTAAGCAACAAATCAGTGTGTTAACATTTATCTATAAGGATCTCAACAGAATGCACTGGTGTATCAACTTTGCTGACCTTGTGACCTGGATGTGTTCTCCAGCATTGGAGCAGAGTCTAGACAAGGCCCTGGCTAAACTGGATGAGTATCTGATGAGCCCCCTTCCCGACGAGGGTCATTCAGGAGAATCCAGACGCAAATACCTGGACGGAGATGAACTGACGCTGGCTGACTGCAACCTTCTGCCCAAACTCCATGTTATCAAGGTAACCCGCTTTGACGTTCTTCATGTTGATCCTGCGAATCTGTCTTTGACTGTAACTCACTTGAGAATATCTTCTTTTTGCCAGGTGGTTGCGAAGAAATACAGAAAGTATGACATCCCGTCTGAATTCAGGGGGGTGTGGCGCTACCTTAACAACGCCTACGACCGAGACGAGTTCACCAACACGTGCGCTTCTAATGTGGAAATCGAGCTAGCCTATGAGGATGTTGCGAAGAGGTTGGGGAAATGAATGCATCACAGCCACAGTTATTTTAGTACCCTTCCGCCTTTTTTTTTTCTTTAAATACCAGTAAATCATATGTCAGGCTGCATAGCATCTCAAGTCTGATGCCTTTGTAAAAATACAGACTTAAAACAAATGGAAGAAGGTGTTTATTATGTGGTAATGATAATTGTACTGTTGATATTTCTCCAAAGAATGATGTGATTTTCATTTATTGAGAGAAAAAGTTCTCCCTGTGGCCTTTCCAAAACCAATATTACAAGAGGAAAAAGTGAAAAGAATGGATTAAAAAGTGTTTATCTGCTTTAAAGTAAACTGCAACCGTAAGCATGTCCGGCTAACTAGCTTACTGCCAAGCAAAGCATTATTTCTAAGGCCAACGGCCACATTGTTCACCAACTATATTTGCTTGTGGGGCTGCACTTGATGTGAAAAGAGCCCTTTTTAAAAACTAGCTCCTGGATGCTAACAGACGTGAGGGAGACTCTGTCCGGATCCTCATTGGATTTGTTTACACTCAAGCAACCCTAGACGATGTTATCCAAGAATCGTTAGCTGTGTTTGCTAAACACATCAGCAATTCCAAATCCTCAAAGCTATTTCTGTCCTAACTTTTAAAGTGAATCCATTTGATTTACATTATAAGGTGTGTAAGCTAATTTAGCCAAACAGTGTTATTATAGAAATTAAATCATCTTCTTAAAGTCTTTTAGCATTATATCGTCTATGTGACTATTAAGTGCTCATGAAATAACCTTTTTAAAAGATTCTGGTTTTAAAGGGGCAATATGTAACAATTTGGCCACATTTGGACAGCATATCACCAGAGAAAACACCAACTGCTGTTAACTGTAGCTGCCCTTAGCTTGTTAGCTCAGTTAGCTGTGCCTATAGCTCGGGGGTCAGGGGACTGCCATAGGGGCTTTGGACCAGGATGTGCCGGTGCAAGCTGGTTTCACATGCTAACAACACAGAATACATAGACATCATAATTTAAAAACTGCTATTTAATCAAATTCTGTTGGTAATTTTAGTTAGTCTTTTAATGTTTCAAGTGGAATTCTTGCACATAGCCCCTTTAAAAAGAGTAGTTGTCCACCTCTGTCTGAAATAAACGAGCCATTGTTTTAGAGACTACCCAGAACTGTCAGTGGTAAAAACATCTACCAGCTTTTGAATTAGAAACTGCTTGTATGAGAGAATGGAAAGCTTGACAGGCGTAGTGGCCAGGAGTGTTCAGGGACATGTCAAAAGCTATGAGGTGAAGTATTATGCCTTTCTGCTCACAATTAATCTGCTTATTAAACCTTAGGAATTTAATGTCATGAGTTTCTTTTTACATAATGTATTATTGATAATAGGAAACATAAAGCAGGGTTTGATTACTTGGCCTGTCTTTCCTCTGTGGCTTTTGTTGTATTGTTATATTGCAGGGTTGAATTAGACAAGAAAGGGTTGTTGGAAAAATACTGTTAAGAATGTGTTTCAGCCAAAGTAATTTTAAGTCTTTTATTGGTGCAGTGTCAGCCCTGCAGACTTTATAGACGTGGCGCCCTCCATTTCTTAACGAGGCGATGACTGACCTGTTCAATTTCGTGTTTATTCGTCCGCCTCAGCGGTGCAACAAAGATTACTTATCTCCTCCAAAATCCCACTTTTACAACTTCGCACCACAGTTTATGCCTTGCGCTATCAATCCTCGTTCGAAAACGGTCACAGTCTCACAGTATATTTCTCAGATTAACAGTACACAGTTAAGTCATTCAGTTTGATGAAAAGCAAAGGCGCCCAACAAACCCGGTTTCACCCCAGCTGCTGTGTTGTCATGCTATTTAATGAATGTAATTTTAATCATGAGTGCCTTAGTGGGAATCAAGCTCTCTCTCTCTTTCTCCTCTGCCTTCAGCTCTTTGTGTCTGTACAGTAAATTATGTTTGAATATAATATGAATGTGAATTATTGATGTCATCAGAGGGCTTCTCGTGCCCCACGGAGCCGTGTGATTATAATACAAATTTAATATTTCTGTAAATGATTGTAGCTCAACTATATTAATATTCTGTCTGATGATTAGAACCATGAACCCACTGTGTATATGCTTATTTGAATAATAAATCTATTTTCTCAGAGACTAAGCTTGGGAGGTTGTGTTTTTCTACGCTGGAAAGTGTCTCACTGATGTATGAATGTGGTTTATCCAGACAGGAAAACGGATATTGACTGTGCGTCTCCCGACAAAGTCGTTATTGTGTTACATTGTGCAAATGCTCCCAAAGAAAACACCAATATGAGGAACCCTTCTAACTGATTTGTTTATGGAAATACATGTATATGCAAAGTGATCTTAGGCGTGTCATGCTGATAAGTAACTCTTTCTCATCTATGAAATATGCTCATGCCGAGACACGTACATCTAGCAGTGTCCAGCACACTTGACCTCACACCACATCACGAGTTCCCATAAACAGACGCCGAAACAAAAGGGAATCTTGAATGCAAAGACCTGAAGGATGAACAATGCGTGTCCCTGCAGGCGCTGAGCTTTTCTTCCACCTTTTGCTTTCAGTTGTTTGTTATCTCCTCACAGCAGGTCCCACTTCTCTTTCCTGTGGTTGTTGACGTAGAAACTTTCTTCTATTTGCACCTCACAGTTATCTATTTTCAATGGTCTGAATACAGCTTTATACAGTGGCACCAGTAGACCATCAGTAAGACATTACATCTAAATATCACAATGATTACAAGTCAAGGCAGAAAATGAAAATAAGGCATGCATACCAGGAGTTAAAAAGTCAAAAATTAAGAAAAGGTGGCTGTAGCATTGGACAGCCAGCAGGTGGTAGTAAACACAAAGCTTTTACTGGTCTGTAAAGAACTGAATATATAGTTAGGGATCGTCCTTTTTTATGTCTCTGCTTTCTGTGTTGCAACCCTAATGTGGCACACAGTCCTATCCACCACTCAGGTCTGGTAGTGATCAGAGATTAAAGCAAGCTTTAGATAATAAAATTAGAAAGCAACTCTGTTTCAACTATCATCTAAATGTTGTGTTAGCCCTGCTACTGTATCTTGTGGTTGGCTTATTATCATGGAGATGTAACATTAATGGGGAAGGTTGATTCTGTCAATCAACCCAACAGATTGTTATTGCCGATGAGCTGAAACTGATCCTATGATTCACCATTGTCATACATAGCCACAACTGGATACTGGATCAACTGAAATCAGCGGGGTTATTAAATATATGAATCAATTCATTCAGAAAGTATAAAAAAAAAATAATCTTCAGTTCATTTGTATATGTCACAAAACATGGATCTGCTCTTGAGAATAAAATGTTTACCTTTCAATCAAATACGACAACAACAATAAAATGAAGCCACATTTTTCAGCAAATACCACATTTTACAATATATTCAACTAACTGCTCAGGCATTCGCAACATTTATCATAGTCAGCTGCCTTTAAATCACACAGAGCAATAAAAGAAAATAACAGCAACTAAGAATATGCTTTGTTTTTATCTACTGCGTATGAGGTTATTTTTCATTCTAACTCTCGTATATAAAATTGTGTGTAAATAATACCCCTTAACATTATTCTTCGTTTTTCTGCGGGGCGTGAACACGCACGCGGTCCCTAAACGGTCACTCTCGCTCTGCAAGTGGGCAGAGCGAACACACACAGTGGGCTCGTGCGCTTCGCCTGGAATCTCATCTTCCCAGTCCGCCCGACACAACGACGTCCCCGCTCGCCCTCTGCCTGGATTTTAACCGTTATTCTCACTTTGTGACACCACCGTGGGCTGCCGACGGGAACCGACACAGAGGTGAGTCTCTTTCTGTCAGCGTGACCGCTCCGGAGCTCGTTTTCTGTCCCATTGTTCAGGAAATAACGCTGGGAGAAGAGGCGCAGTGTTTAGCTGTGCGTGCTCGGGAGTGGGCGACTTGTCATTGCGGCGGTGTGTGTGTGTGTGTGTGTGTGTGTGTTTGTGTGTTTGTGTATGTATGTTTTGTTGTGAAATGTGCGGTGGTCGACAGAGGCTGCTAGTTGAATTAGCCGTCTGGAGCCTCTAAACAAAGCTAACGGAGGCTGAAGCTGCGGTAGCCTCCATACGAGTCGGTTAGCCCCGTTGGTAACAGAGCTGGATGGCTAACGTCAACGCTAGCTGATTTGTTTCGTTTAGGGCATCAGACGTTAACCGCCGCAGCGAGCAAGGGGGTCCCAGTGTTATTACACGGCAGGTTTAGCTAGCTTGTAAAAGAAGGGATAGTATCTCAGCGTGATAAAGCAAAAAAAAAAACAAAAAAACCCTGACAGAATATTGATA
>CAEMYA010000158.1:2520267-2579127 GCA_903131615.1 Diplodus sargus | reverse complement strand
AAAAAACCCTGGCAGAATATTGATATCGTGTCCTCTGGTAGTATAGCATCACCCGAGCAGGAACACGTCTCGAACAGGTTGTTTAGGGAAGAAAAAAAAAGCTCCAAGTCATTGCCAGCTACTTGCAGTCAGGTGCGCGTTTACAGCCATGTTCGGTTAATGATACACTTCAGAGCTATGCTCTGTAATATACCACAACAATAGCTCCAAGATGCTTTACCCAACCATGTGGTCGATATTCATCAAGGAGGTAGCAGGTATCGGCTGCAGGCAGTGAGTGTCAACAGGCACAACTGGTAACGACAGTAACGAGGCAGTTCACCTGCACAAACTGGGAAGCCAGGCGTTTTTTCCCCCCTCTCGGCTACCACAGATGATGTTGCGTTTAGGTGACACAGACTGTGGAAGTTAATCGTGTTAAATGTCCTGCAGGCCCACAATGCTACAGAAATGCTTAGCTGGAAAACTGTTAGGAGCTGTAATTTTGTCTAGAATTACATTTTTAAATGAATCTAGGTTGACTATGAAAGAAAAAAGCCTGTGGTACTTCGCTCTAACTTATATAGTTTAATTATGAGCTTCACGATTTCCAACCAGTTGTTGGGCTGCAACTAAAGATTAATATTGATTATTTTTTAATATTAGTGGATTGATCGTTTAGTCAGTGTTGAAAAATTGTGAAAAATTCTCAAAATATTTTCCTTGATCTCAGTGACATCCCTAAATTGGGGCCAATGCCGAACCAGTTATTATTAACCAAGGAGACCAACAAATAATATTTAAAGTGTTTGGATGGAAAATTGCAATTGAAAAAGAAATAAACAACCTGACCTGAAAGGACAACACAATTTCATACTGTTTTACTTTGTTTATATTTGGCGGACCCTGCCACCTTCCTAGTTTCAAACAGTATTCTGAACCTTATTTTCCTCTGAGAACGGCTTGTTTATTCAGTTGTCGAAAAATAGATATTTATGAGATTGTATCATTACCTCATCAATGTTGTAAATGTTAAAATTTAATTTGATTTCTCCTCTAAAGCTACATAATGCCCCTCTTGATAGGAAAAACGCTGAATATCTGCTCAGGCAGTTAATCTGTCTGACTCTAGTTGAAATTGCATCTTTCCAACCAACAGTCCAAAACCCAAGGACTCATCATTTACTATCATAAATGACAAAGAATAACAACAAATCCTTACATGTAAGAAGCTGGAACCAGCAAATGTTTGACATTTTTGCTTGGAAAAAATAACCAAAAGCAATTAAACGGTCATCAAATAGGAATGGCATCATATTTTTGTTGATCAACAAATCACCTAATTGTTTGTAGCTCTAATGTAGATAATGAATTAAAAGGGGCGTGAGGATGGACCCCTGGGGAACCCCACAAAAGGCATCAATTATTCAACTAATTGTTGCAGCTATAGTTTGTTGAGGACCGGCCAGATTAGTAACAGTGTAATCAGTCAGTAACAAGGATAAAGGGAGAGTGATACGCTTGATGTTCTGCCCTGGTGTGTATTAGGTCACTCTGGCTCATTGCTGAAACACTTAACTCACCAGTGCAGTCCAGTAATTTCCAGTCTGCGCCACAAGTAGTCTCGTGTAATCAGGTTATGGCATGCTGATTTGATTACATGAGATGTGGCCTATCCTGTGTCATTATCATGCAGGCTCCAAATGCAATTTTGTGGAATTTCAACAAGCAGCTTGTCAAAAGGTCCTAATGTCTTTTGAAAGTGGTTTTGGTGGGTGATCAAGAACACCGAGTTCAGGACTAATTTCCCTACTGTGCCAGTAAGGTCTATCGTATCTAATTCCATGTGAAAACTCCCTGCTTATGATCATGGACTGTAGGCTGCGAGCTAATGCTGACTGTAGTGACCATCCCGAGGTGAGCCACCAACGGCCCCTGGCTTTATAAAGAGCTCTTTCAGCCACCTTTTTGCTGGAGCCCTTTGGGATTATAAATCCTGAGGAAAAGGAGCTTTGCTTCGGTGGCATGCTTCACTGGCAAGAAATCGTTTGGGGGTTGTGTGTGTGTGTATTTGAGGGGGGTGTGTAGCCAGCAGAGGCAGTGAAGGGGTGAGGAAGGAGGGATTGAAGATGGAGGGATCGGGGAGAACTGGACTGTGGTGATGGATGCCATGCAGAGAAGTGGAACACTTGGCCTTTCTGTGATTAAAGGGCCCCTGTTCTTTCAGCACAAACACACACACTCACACACCTGTCTTCTCTTACTTGAGGTCAGACTGAGGTAAAAAAAAAAATCAGCTTTTTGGGAAGAACATTGTGCCATGTTTCGTTGCACTTTAGCCAGAAACCTCACTCTACCTTGGCACTCCGCTCTGAAGAGGCTCTCTTCCATCACGCAAAACACATTCGCTCCTTTACAGTCGCTCTACTGTTTGCAGCTCTGCAGTGTGAAGCACTCATTTATTCGTGCTGCACATCTGAGCTGTAGAGAGATGTTCATTGGCAGGGCAAGTCACAAAGCCTACTGTAAATCCTCTTGAAAAGCTGTTTTAACATCCAGGGCAATGACTAAAAAACTGAAGAGGTAATAAAAGGAAGATTAGGGATTTTCAAAGGGCCTTTAGTGTAACCTCAAACATTAATCACATCCTCAATTTCATGCCTGTTTTTTTGTCTCTGGGACTGGTGAAAGATTTCACTCATAGTCTGAATATTGAACCAAACTACATTAAAAAAGCAGAATGACAGTGTGAGGTATTTAGTATTGTAATGCTGTTGCCTAGTTAGCTGCTTCTTGCAAAGACTTGCCAAACCTGGAATACGCGATGACAAAAAATGCCAGCAGTTCATCATGAAGTACTGTCCCCAGCTTTTGATGAGTTTTAATGTTGGATAATCTTAATTAATCAGCACATACAAAGTAATTATGAAATTATTAAATTGTCTTGTTTGTTCAGTTTACCAGTCATGAAAACAAGAGTTTGTTTATGTAGTTTGTTTAGGCATGAAAAAATCTGTCTTCTAAATAAAATGTCTTCCCCAAAACTACATAGTGCTCCTTTAAGAAGCAGGAATCTGAGAATTTTGACATTTTGAATTGTTTTCAGTTGCGTAGTCATTGCAGCTCTAAACTGGTTTGACAACCCTGTTGTTTGGACAGGTCCTGTTGTGTGGTTAAAGTGTGTAATGTGTGCCTCATTCAGTTATTCTTCATAAATGGGAAACTGCTTCCACAGAAAGATGAAGCAGTGTTGTGGCTGGAGTGTGGGTTTTTATTTTTCATGCCACGAGGGTATAATGTGACAACATTTAGCCAACATAGACTCCTTTTTTAAGGGTTTTAAAAGGTTGCGATTGCATGAAGAGTGAAAACCAGAATTAGGATTAGTTTTATGTTTCAGTAGTGCTTTCATCTTAACATGTTGTGCAGAGGTTTCAGTGTAAGATATGCGGCCTGATTTTATTTGATCAAAAGTGGTCATCTTCTGCATCCTGATAAGGCTGACTTGTAGGGATGTCCCGATCCGATCTATAGGATCGGGATCGGGGCCGATCTGGGATTTTTTCCGCTGATCGGAATCGGCAATTTTGAACGTGGACCCAGGCCCGATTTATTATTATTTTTTTTTTAAAAACGTCTGAGCACAATTAGTGGCAGAACTCAGACGCGCGCGTAACGTTACTCTGGCAAACCTGTGGATAAAATGTCAGCAGTGTGGCAATAACTTAAATTAGAAAGCGAAAGTAGTCCAACGGCGTCATGTAACATCTGCAGTACGACCGTTTCGCGGAGCTGCATTTAATATTACTCAATTGCTACGCAACAAACACTCAAAGAATACAACGTGTTCACTCGAGAGTACAGGCAAAGACACCGAAGCAACAAACACTCGCGGATACTTTCAAAAGGAAGAGAAATGTCCTCGAGACAGCGACATGGCCACAAATATTACGGAGAGGTAATTAAATTAATCGCTCTGGATAACCAGTTCATCTCCGTGGTAGAGGATCAGGGTTTTTGAATCCCCGGTATGTCCTACCATCTCTTTACACGCATTACATTACATCGACTCCACATTCGAGTTACAACGCGCCGGTATGCGCACTAGTTTCGTGGGTCTCATACAGTAAAGCATGTAAAACAGGCGATAGAGGAGATGCTGAACGCTGTGAAATAGACAAGCAACGCGTCCACGTCGTTTTACATGACAGCATAGGGAATATGTAAAAAGCAGTGGATGATATGGAGGAACCAAATGTGGGCTGCGTCTCACACACTTCAGCTGCTGTACACGAGGGTCTGCTGTCACAGTGCAGCGTCACAGACTCACCTGCTAACACAAGGAAGGTGGAGGCCAATGTTGTAATAGCATGCAGAATCAGAAAGAGCCATATAAAGGTGTATACATTGTTTCAACAACATAAAAAAATACACAGCTTGGATACAGGTTAACAAAGCTGTATTATCCAGGAAAATATTAGTTCAGGCTAAGTATCGGATCGGGACTCGGTATCGGCAGATACTAGATATTAAAGGACTCGGATCGGGATCGGGGTAAAAAAAACCTGATCGGGACATCCCTACTGACTTGTGTTATCAAAACAGCAGAGCTTTTATGTGGTGTTGACAGGAAAAAAAGGAAGTGCCACGTCTGCCGTCAGCACCTCATAAGCAATTCCCAGCCACACTTGTTGCCTGGCTTGTCTTCAACATGCAGGTCATGTTCACGGTGGTCTCGTCCTCTCCCTCTCATCTAATGGCATGTTGTGGCAGGTTTGACCTGTTGGAGCTCAGCCTGAACGAAGTAATGCCTCAGTTTTGTCTGTGTAGATGACTTTAGAAGGTGTTTCCAACAGGCATGTCTTACAGTTGGAGAGCTTGAGTTTTGTCTATGCGTTTGCCAGATGTAAAAAGCAGTTCCAGTGACATGAGTGTTGCAGCTCCTGAGTATTCACCAAGAAGTGTTGGTCATCAGTGTGTCTCAAAAATGAGACCCACAGTAAATTGTTGCCCCTGTTGTTTCCTTTGTATTTTGGCTTTATTTCTTGCCAATAACCAAAGGACTCTGTGCTAAATTCTGCTCAGTACAAACAAGGACTATATGTCCACAATAACAAGACAGCTACAGACACAGTACGAATAATGAAAGAAGATTTTTTTGGATCACCTCCGACTTGGCTTCCTTTTCTTTGACAGTGGAGTGAAATTCAGCATTTTTTGTTTCTCCCAACTCCCAAAAGTGCTGAGCAGATTCCTTTTGTGAGGACAGCCATGAGTTCACTGATTCTCACTGTTTTTTGCAGGTACTTTGAGTGTTAAAACTGTCCAGGGACTCAACCCTCCCCTGCAGTAAATATTGATAGGATTTAAGCTTCCAGGATGTGGTAGGACTTCTTGATGTGGAGGTCAAGGTTGTCAGGTGCGGTGGTCCACAATGATGAGTGATGTGAGGATGTGTCGCCAAGCTTGAGCCCCCCTCCTGTAAGGATAACCCACATAGCAGTTTCTCATTTACTTTTTTTGTGTGATGATGCTTAAAATGATGAAGATTATGGAATTTAACTCTTCACAAATTTAGCTAGAATTTTCACCAAACTCATTCATGAAACTTTTCAGTTAACATTTTTCTTTTTGGACTCTGGTCACATTCTGATGGTGATATTTTGCAAGCAACACATCCTCAACTTCACCTTTATCCCCTATCCTAACCTATCCTCCCAGTAAAAGAACAGGTTTTGTCAGCTGACAGCACACATTCATTTTGAGATCACATTTGTTTGATGTCTCTTGTAAATGAGGGTATGCTTGTGTTTATGTAAGTTAGGGTTTTACGTCCTGTAGAAGCCACTTCACCTTCCGCCATGATCTTATCTACTGATTTACTGGGTGACTCACCAACCAAAACTTGTGTTTTTCCCCCCATTCCCTTCACCCTCCTCTAAAGCCAGTTTATTTATGAAACTTCTTTTGTCTTTGAAACAATTTTGTATGTCAACATTTCCATGACAACCTTGAAATTGGTAGCCTTTAAAACTATTTGAGCCCATCAATGACTCAATAAACTATACATTAACATTGATCTTGTCTTCTGTCACATTTGAGATTAGCTTCCTGGACTTGGCTGTAGGCAAAGCCTGCCCCAAACCACGACATTTGCTCCTGATATCTGGTTACGAGCTGGATTCACACCAGTGAGGTGGTGAAGCTGCTGCAGCAGCAGTGCCTGTTCCTCTAGAGGGCCTAATGAATAATTAAGAGGTGGGCCATATGTGAAGAAGGCCATTAAGATGCAGAGTCACACTGGTCTCCATGGTAGCAGGGCCATATTATCAGGATCACGTCTCCTTTGGCCAGGCAACAGGCGAACTAGCCCAGCCTTAGTGTGGGAGAGGGTGGACGTCGACTGGAAGGAGGAATTTCACTTGTCTTGAACGAGAGTTTGAAGTGACGCTTGAAAATAGTCCCAAAGCCTTAGCCTCTCGGATGGTTGTCAGTACATCACAAAAACAACAAGTGTCTCAGGTGAAGTTGTGATTGTGTGGAGCTTGGTAGAAATAATAGATTTATAGAAGTTTAATCTGCAGCAGTTTTAATAAATAATATTTCAGGCAATTGATGAGCAAAAATGTAAAATATCCACCGGTTCCAGCTTCTAGAATTTAAATATACATAGTTGTTCAGACCTCTGTGATGTAAAGAGAATATCTTTGGGTTTCTTTTAAATTAACCCATTTAGAACTGTTTAGATAAGTAACCACGATGACATGTGTGTCAGTATGCAAATTCAGAGGCAATAGGGCCTAAAACAGTTTGTACTTTGATCCTTACTAAGGAGTGGCTGCAACGTAGCAACCATGCATTGTTGTCACAATTCAACATGCCCCTTGTCCTCATTTGTTTGTGATGCAAAAGGTCCATTTGTAGTTTCAACTAATAACACTTCCAATGAGTAATTTCTTCAATAGCTCCTTGGAAAATGGATGAACAAATAAATCTCTGAGATTTGCTTTCAGAGGTCCCCATCTGGACATGCAGCGCTGCTGATACAGGGTGGCAATGGGTTACTGTACATGTCGGTCCGTGTGACTTCATGCCCACAGCTGTAAAAAGCCATTGTGAGCATGAGCAGGACTGAAAGGGAGCAATGTATCATTTTCACCAAATGAACTGAGCAACAGCAGACAAACACTGTCTTTATGGGTTGTGTTTTGTTATGTTTTCAACTAATCAGTTAAGCGTTTGGTTCACCAAACATTCAACAACGATAGAAAATACAAGGGATGATTGAGTATACATTATCTGTATCTGGATTACCAACTAAGTTATTATTATAGCCACATCTGCGATCAGAATGGGTCGGGCAAAAAAATATAAGTGGGTGGTGCTTCAACTGGAAGAAGAAATTTAAATCCAAAATTGATATGGGTTGATTTAAAGTTGCTGTATTTATTTATTTTTATTGAAAAACAAGTATTTACAGAACAGCCTCAGAACTGAGCTTCAGATCCATGTTGTTGACCTTTAGAGCAAGATGACTGTTTACGGAACAAGTTTTTTTCCAGCTATTTCAGTCCGGCGTAAGGATATAGCAACATTTTTCTTGGATATAGAGGTGTCAATAATTGTGATACTATAGATTGAATTCATGACATTGTGTAAATTATGCGGCAAAGATCTTTCTTGTGCATATTTTACATTTTTTTTAAAAGTTAATCTGGTTGCATTCTCACTAGTAAATGATTGAATTTGGTAGGTTATTTATTTGCTTGAGACAAAACACACAATAAACAAAATTTTAAAATATTTGATTGGCAGCAAAAATTGGAGATAATTGTTGCAGTCTGGATTGTTTCATATAGACTGACAAGTAGGAGTGCTGGTCATCACCAGCGGAGAGGTCTGAACTTACCTGAGTGCGAGAAGATTAGCTCTGTGAAAGCCTATATATATTCAGGGGAAAATGGATACTTTTTCCAGGTTAATCCATAATTGATAACCGAGGCTACATCTAGAGCTTATTTCACTGCTTTCTGTGGTTATGCAACAAGCTCTTAGTGTATGTTATTTCAGTTCAGTAGAACGCTCTCTCTTTTGGACCTGGAGTAATGCACTGGAATTAATCTGGACGTCTCTAAGCCTGCTTCACCTTTATAGAACATCTCCTAAACTGCACTTTTAAGGAAGTTATTTTCAGCTCCGATCACAGATGCAAAGCAAATGGACAGAGTCTTTACCTCGCTTTGCCATCTGGCCCCGGTCTTAACAATTCCGCATATGACAGAACAAGGTCAAAGGTTGTGTGATTAGGATTCCGCTGGAGAGATATTAAAGCCTGAGATGATTATTTTGACAATGATGCTATAGCATTGTTGACTATAAATCCCTGCAACTTCACCATAAACCAGTTTCATCTGCGTACACAGGGAAGATAAACCCCTGATAGCTGCAACATAGATGGATACCGCTTGTTGGAAACATTCATCCTAGATATTGCTACTGTCTCAAGCACCAAGAAATTGCCTTAACTTTGTCTGGAATTTTAGCCAAATCATAGGCTGTGTTTATTTTTGTTTCTTAGCAATCGTACGTCTGTCTCCCGCTTTGCAGAGACTGTTAGTCACTTTTGAGTTATTGTAGTATGATTGCCATGGAAATCTTCTTGCATCTGTCCCTTGAATTGTGCTTTTTAGCAACATTATCATTTATTTATTTCCAATTTTTGCATTCATAACGCAGCTCTTGACAGAAAAACGAGCCACCAGCTGTTTGACCTTCCAGATGCGTGTACTTAATGTGTAAATCACTTGTCATACCTTGATAATAAACAGATGTTCTCCCTTAAAAAGCAATCAGCAGTGGCGGTAAAGATTTATGTGTGTTTTAATATGTGTATTTAATTTAGATTGATTTGTTTTTTCACTTTAGCACTGCTAAGTTTTTTCTGCTGGTTGGCATTTCACCTCGATTCAACACAAAATTCAGAAAGAGCACAGCATGAAAGCTGCAAATAGGACCCAATACACCTTTTTAAAACCAAATCTTTACTGTCACATTTCCTCATTATGGGTTTGATTTCCTTCTCTAAAACTACATAGTGCCTCTTTTTAAATGTGTTATGTGAACATTTTTTATCATGTCTAAGCAGATCAGAACCTCCTCTTTTCACATCTGGTTGGTCGTATCTATACTACAGGGTGGTCGATACTAAACTGAACAGCAAGTGCAGTTTTAGGGCTGTAATTTCAGCTCCGTTGTCCCAAACAAGAACAAGTCTTTTCTAGAAGAATTGGTAGGACAGTTATTTCTCCCAGGCCTGAATGATTCAATTGCTTCTGTCTTCACCGCCTCTTGAACCCGCGGGCCTGTTTGCACCACTACTTCTCCCAACAATGAAAAAAGCATTCAGCAGGTTGTTACGTTATCATCCCTGGTTGCAAAGGATCATATATTCTGCAACCTCAGCTGGCTGTCAACACAGTGGGCTGTTGCTGCTGAGAGCCAGAGGGCTCCCTGCCAGACAAATTAAGATCCTGAATTAGAAACCAGAAGGTAACTGAGAGTATATCTGTGCACTGCTGGAGGGGCTGAATGCATCGTCCCTTTCTCTCTGGATCTGGAAAGTTTCCTAACAAAGGAGTGATGTTGCGTGATCGGTTACAGTGTTAAATGAGAAGAATGGACACAGGAAATCAGGCCGGCTCCGACTGAGATTGTGTGTATTCCGAAGCTGAAGCGGCTTGAGTCTGTGTACTGTGTAGGTTTTGGCTCGTGCTTTGTCCAGCAATGTACCACAGGGCAGTCTGAGCAGTGGTCCTCTCTGATAAACAGCCCCAGAACCTCCCGTCAATGCCAGCCTGCTCCCGCTCTACTCCTCGCGAGCAATTCCCAAGCAATGAGAGACATCCGATGTTATCGCCGCTGCAGATTGCGCGGCGCTACTGCCAAGGGCTCTTCTCATAATTTGACAGTACCGTGCAGGGATTTTTTTTTTCTCCTCAACCTTGTTTTGCACACATCATGGTGTGTTCAATAAAAAGAAAAGAAGCAGGAATCAGTGCTTTGTTAAAATGTATACTCTCTGTCCTATTAGCTTTTGTCTTAAATGGCTGAACAATTATGGTGTCATAACCCGCTGTGAGATTCCAGCCCGGTTGGAAGCTGCTTGCAGCTGTCTCTGACCTATTTTTGAAGCTGATGGATGTAAGGTGAAAAGAGTCTTTTGTGTCGTTGCCTTTTGTGTTTCTTGGGAGAGCGCGGATGATTTTCTGATAGGAACGCCTTTGCTGTGCCTCATATCTCAACACTGACCTCTGAGATCAATAAATCCATTGATAGAAAAAAGGACAGGTGAAAAAAGTCCATTGTCATCGTGGGGTTTTCACAGTATTGCGTCCATGCAGGCGGCTGTGGTCTTGACCTGGTTAGAGCTGCTTTGAAAGAGCAGAAGAGAGCCGCAGTTCAAAAGCAAGGCTGCAGAAATCCCCTCCCCACACTTAGCCTCATTTACAGCGACAGCGGTTGAATGCAGATGAGAGAACATCTTTTCCTTTTGGATCCATTGCGTGTCAGAAAGTTTTTTTTTTCTTCCCCTTTTTTTGTTTAATGCTGAAAGCCAGAAGCATTTATTTAGCTATCCGTAGATTGCCTTCAGGTTGTCAGTTAAGGCTTGTTTAACAATTTAACAGCTGCATGAGTGCTGCAGGGCTCTCATTCTGTGTTTGGGGTAAAAGATTGGATGGCTGTCTTGTCATTGGCCTGGTTGGGTTCATTCAACATGGTCGCCTTTGTTCTGACAAATCAGAAGCTGGAACACAGTTGAGAAATATGGACGTGTTTTTAGGAGTTGTACCTATTTATAGGTATTTATGCATATCCTCTGATCAAACATATATATTGATAAAATGTTTCTTGTTGCTCCAAATATGTGTTTTAAATGTACATAGTCAAGTAGCCTTTGTAGTTTTAGGGTTGTGTGAGACAAAAGGAAACCATGACATGCCACCGCAGAGCAGAGAAAAAGTTGCAGACAGGAAAGGACGTAGACCTCGTGGTTTTGTAATTTTTGAAATGACTCAGTCGGTAACTGTGTGGCTGTTCAGCCTCTTTGCACATGTTATTTCAAGCGCCTCGTATCTACAAAAATTCCAAATGATATTTACAACACTTTCATTTACAGTGAACTCCAACTCATTATAAGGCTTTGAGGGTTTGCGTGAGTCGCCACATTGTACATTTTGTCAGTCATGCGGGACCTTCCAACTGTACATCTGTATGTACTACTGTTGTGCTGCCTCACCCATACAGATAACTCAATGGTTTACTAATCAAGGACTAGAAAAATGGCCCCTTCAGCCAGGTGCACCTCCTGTATGTGTTGAATTTGCCCAATGAAATGGGGAACAAACACTAACCTCAATGTAACTTCAGCTGCTATTACCACAGGGGCCAGATAGAGTGTATTTCCCTAAACTGTTTTCTGACAAAGTCAGAGTTTGGCTTCAGCGTAAAGGTGCCACATCCGATAAGTGTAAACGCTTCTGTCTTTCCAAGAAACACATTACTCCAACCCCGTCAGGTTCATAACCGAGAAATAGTTATGGTTGTTTTTCAAGAAAATACCAAATAGTCTTTGACTCCAGTTTGTACAAATTGAGTTTTGGATCGTAAGTTGCACAAAACCAGCTATTTTTCTACATTACCATTGGCATTCAACAGTTTAATCGTTAATTAGAAGAATAGTTTGTTTCAGTCCTGGTTTTACTTTGGGTTGAGTCACTGCTGTGAAAAACAAATTAAGTAAAACTTTGTTTCACCTTGTTTTTGACCTTTGCCTCCTACATATTTATTTCCTTAAGTGGGAGTAAAGAGGGGCATCTTCCTTTGTTTATCTTGCAGGAAAAAGCCCGTTGAACATTTTTGCAAAAGACTGAAGTGTAATAACAGAAAAGGCACGCATTGAAGAATTCTATTTGTGTTCCCGCTTGTCAGTGAGGAAGACAAATGTGGGCTATCCAAATGTTTATATTTTGAGGGAACTCTAAACCCCCTTGCATAAACTCCATACAGCCCCATCAATCATGAAGATCACAGTGTGTGGGTGAGACAAAACTGTTGTGTGTGGGTGAGACAAAACTGTTGTGTGTAGCTGCTCTTTCTAAAGTCAGAGAAGCATTGAACTTTAAATTACTGATCTTGTTTTTAGCCAGTGTTCTCCCTTAAAGTCTGTATTGCTTCCACACCAGATATATTCTACACCACCACACTTCAGGCACTTATTTCTCCTTTTTAGAAAGAGAAGATTTTAGTTGGCCCTGTGCCGTATGTGTTGTTAAAATCCAGATTCATACATTATAGAAAAAACGCACTCGTACTCATCTCGGCTCACTGTGTGCATACCGTAGGAGCTCTTACACACAGCAAGCTCCAGTTCAGCTACACTGTGCCTCTGTGCTGTGTGGTCTGCTGCAGTTATGAACTGTCTGGAGATCTGAACCACACCCCCTTCCCCTTCAATATCTCCTCTACCCATCTATGACTGATTCCTCATTTTGTAAAAACAGTTCAAATGTACTTCATGAAGCCTAATTGTCATGCTTTATCTCCTCTAGTACCTGGTCTTTGGCTGTGAAAGTCTTTTTCACCCTTTAAAAATCCATGGCACACACGCAGCACCTTGCATAGCAGGACAGTGTGCAGGAACATTTAATGAATAATTAACTGATTGACAGGAAATTGACCCACAACATGTGATTTGTTGTGTTCTTTTTTTAAAGGGGTCCTATGTAGTTTTGAAGAAGAAATTCAAACTCAGAATTGTAATATTTATGATATAAACCAGATAGTGCACCTATATATCATTGTAGATGTAATATTTCTGGTTATTGTACAGTTTGAAAAAATAAGGCATATGACGATGTTGTTCTGAGGTCCTGGTACACTGCAAAAACTCAAAATCTTACGAATTTCATTCGTCCAATTTCTAGTCAGAATGTCTTATTGTATTTGATGCATTGTTATGTTTCAGTTAGATACATCAACCTGTTTTCAGACTCTATCTAACTAAATGTTCTTTTATATAAAGCATTTCTAAAGTGTGATGCGCCTTTTTCTTTTCTTTTTTTTTTACTTTTGTACTGTCTTCAGTGCACTGTGATTTATGGCTAGCACTGCTTACTCACTGTCTAATTATCAGTGTTTTTATTGTAATCATGTCTATGTGGGATTGAGTTGGGAGAGGGAACTCCCTCGTTATCTCTAATTAGCAGACTAACCCTTCATCTGTCTTTGCTCTCTGTGTTTTCTTCGGCAGGATGCAACAGGTTGGACTCAGTCCACTGAGGACGAGGATGGGTCAAAGAAGGAAATCACGCTGGTGAGGCAGACGAGCCATACACCTTAACCCAAAACACAAAGCAGCTACACCAACTGACACAGCCATGCCCCGCCTGCCCTCCTGATTCATCCCCAGTCCCTAAGCCTTCCCTCGGTCAAATCCTAGTCGCAACAGCCCCCAACATCTCCCTGTCAAGTCAGCATGGCGACACCCTTCCTGTGGAAGCTGTCATCCCAGAAGCTGGGCTTCTTCCTGGTCAGCTTTGGCTTCATCTGGGGCATGATGCTGCTGCATTTCACCATCCAGCAGCGAGCCAGCCATGAGAACAGCGCTGTACTGAGGCAGCAGATCCTGGACCTCAGCAAGCGCTACATCAAGGCCCTGGCTGAGGAAAACCAAAGTGTCATGGACGGGCCCTATGTGGGGACCATGACCGCTTACGGTGAGTAGCCTGTAGCTACAGTTGTTTTCAAACTGTATGGTGGGAGTGGTGTGAGGCAGAGACACTGCATGAGATGGAAAAAGACAGCTCCATGAAGGTAGTCTCAAAGATACAGGAAGTTAGTTATTCTACTGATTCAGTTCACTCACCTACACAGCAACGGCTTGAGCTGCAGCAGTGGCAGTGACAGAAAGCTCACGGAGGCTATTAAGATCCCGATTGCTGCAATTTGAACCAAAAATGTTTCCTCTCTGAGTCATTCTCAAATCTGAACATAAGTGATGCATATAAAGTCTGTGTCTGTGTGATAAACACTTTCCAAAGATCATTATCTTCAAGAAAATTATTGCATTTTTTTTGTTATATATTGATTCTGATATTTGAAACTGCTTCAATACTTATTCTGTACACAATCGATATATGAATACCAGCTGCATGTTCTCTCTCTCACCTCCTCTCACCCACTATTCACTCTTGTTTTGTGATGGTGTTCTCATCAAAGATGGCAAGTGCAGAGCCTCCGTGACTGGTTTTGGTTGACAAAGAAAACAGCGGAGCGCTGTTAGGAAATGCTTTGCATTTGAGGCGAATAGACAAGCAAAGTCTGTGGTTACAAGCCTGCCCACATGCAAATGGTGCCACAGATCAGCGCTCACAGAAGGTGCTAATGCAACAAATTCATCAAAGCTTCAGGGCTATCAGGCCAGAGGAATCTCAGACAGTAGCTTTTCAGTTGATAGGATAACATTTTGGCTGTGGTGTTACATGTTACATGTATCTTTAAATAGAAATCTAACCTTCTTGTGTCGTTTAATGTTGTGTCAACTTTTCCCTGTTCTATTGCAATTGGTATTGATTACTGATATTTTTCAAGCCCTTAAATTGTTTCCAGCAATTCCAGCATTGTGATAAAACTACTCTGCTGTCCATCTCAAGTAAGAGTCCACAAATTCACTCAGAAATCAGAAAAAAGAAGCTCCTTATGACTTTAACAGAACTTAGCTTAGAATCATCAAGATTTTGACATTTTCCTCTGTATTGTAGTAATCAAGTGTTATCTGTGCAGACATAACTACACTGCCAACTGGACCTGTTAAAAGCCAGTTCAGCATACTTCTAATATACTTATTTTATATTGATATACATACTTTTAAATGGCTTCACATATGTTTGTACAGCCATACAGGGTTCTGTGATCTGCTTTATTCTATGTGGTCCAAGTGGGAAAAGCCTGACGATACAAGCATATAGTAATAATTGCCTAGCATTTTTGGAAAGAGCTAGATGCTGGGTCATGTGAAGTGTACAGGTTTCTTTTTTTTCTGCTATTATCATAGCGAATGGTATTTATTGATGTTGCATGAGCCACAGCTTCTTGATGTCGTCTTTCCCTCTTTTTTTTACATCTTCTTTAAACCAAATCGAAATGGTTCCACTCGTCTACCTCCTGAGCAGGCACAGCCTTCCCTCTATTCAAACGAACGTGTCTGGGAAAGTTAACGCTGATACAGCTGCATTGGAGCATAATACTGTAATAGCACAGGTCCAGAAGAGCCATCAATAAGTTATTCATGCCATTAATAGACCTGTACGGCTCAATGGGAGGCTTCATTAGAAACCTGAGATTGGAATTGATTGTTCTCTAATGCCCAGAGAAACAACAGGATACAGTAAAGCTCCAGGAGATTAAATCAGATCCCGCAGAACAGAAAGAAGAAGCTGAAGTACACAAAGAAACAAGGTACATGCAAACATGTGGTCAAACCACCAGCAGACTGTATGTTTTACTGGCAACTGGTAGTGCATGAGCAGCCTGAAGGAAATCAAACCTCAACATCTGTGCATTTTCAATCAATCCAGTACTAATGTGTAATTCACTGTGACCTGGTGTTAATAACTCAAGATGAAGATGCATAAAGCAAAGAGGAGAAACTCTGCCTAAATACTACATTTACATGTGAGGAATCCTCCTCGTTAATCATGTGATTAATGTGAGCCGAGAGCTCAGTCCATATAATCTCCTCTAACATCATCCACAGTTTCCAGGGACCAGCGTCCTGCCCAGTTAGTTTTGTCCTCTCATATGATGGATTGATTTTTCACAGTGCTGTCGGAGCAGCAGCTGACTGCCGTCCAATATCATATCAAAATCCATTTCATGTCCTTGATTAGATCGGGAGGCAGCAGGATACTTGGGCTTCCTGCGCTCACTCACTTGGCCGATGATTTGCCCTGATATGATTTGTAATGAGTTTAAGGGGAAACGGGGTTTCCTCCTGTGCTACCCATAAATGACCCATAAAATCTTAATGCATCTGAATTTAATATTGTCTCCTGAAGAGACCAGTTGGAGCACAATTGGGACATTGCCTCATTAGTTAGGGCAGATTGGAAGGAACCCACCTGTTGAAAAGCCTGAAATAGATGTTTAGACACAGTCGGTGTGATTTTTGGTTACTGCTAAATAAAGTGTCTCAAGCTTATTTATTTTGTTATCTTTGTTCGACATTGTGTTGTCACCTTTTTTCTCTTTTTAAAAAAAAACATAGTCTCACAGATTGTTATGACCCAAATGCATCTTATTGATGAATATTTATTGCATTTATTGGGATGACTTCCTGCATCATCTTCAGTCTTCTCCTTTTCAACATTACACACCTTACTAAATCATAATGCCAAAAATGTATCTATATATTCTAATATTGTGCACAATTTAAGAAATATTGGGAGAACAACCCAAACGACCAACAAAAGTTAGCATGCAAAACCTGTTAGCCTAGGTCATCCTCTCTCATAATACTCTCTACTCTGAGTCCAGACCATTAACTGCACAGCTAGCTGAGCTAAGTCACTGGTATCAACTGCAGTTGGGAACAGCGAGCGGTTACTCTGGTGATGCCCGCTATTTGTTTTTGTCGTAGTATGAATTTGAGGTGGTCATTTCAAACATACTGCACCTTTAACCTTGATCCGTGACTCATACTGTCCTGTATTGTAGTTGTGGAATCCTTTGTCATTGAGCCTTGCACCCAAGCTGACCTGGATGTATCAAGCGCTCATCACAGTACATCATAATCATCACCTGAGGAGGAAATGTATTAGGAAATTTACACAGGAAAACAAATGCATGCTATTACTTTTTGGAATTTGATTCTAAATATTTAATTGGATGGAAAATCACCTTGTGTCTTTCAGTGGCTCAGTTTGCTACACAAGGTTTTATTGTCGATGCAGCAGTGAAAATAGCCCTATGAATTAGTCCTTCGAACATGAAAACAAATTAATTTTGGAATTGATTGTCATTTTGTTCCCAGGATATTGTTATTATATTGCTTCTCTTTTTGTCCATGGTTTCTTTTTAAGTGATAGCGCATCATGCCGGTGATGATGTTGGTTTTCTCTCTATTGAAGCTTGCTAAGGATGAACACAGTCTCGATTGGGTCTGGTTACGCTCGAGTCTTTGTCAAATTGGGTCTCTTTTCTTTCTGAGACGATTTTGCATTTAGCATGTCCTCACAGTTTGAGCTGCTGGAGGACCATTGACTAATTCCATTGAATAGATTCTTGTCTGTGCTACATTTTCACTGCAAACATCTCTCTCCATGAAGCCTCTCAAGGCGCTGTCATCCCATCTCCCTCCTCCCCAGAAAAGTCAGACATGTCAAAGATATGATCTTTCCTGTCCCACCTCTCCTGAAACTGAGCCACGAAGCTAGGCGTGACCGGCCACCCGACACGGCGCCTTATTACCACACACTTCAGCGGCTATTGTGGATTTCTTTTGTGGAGTGGACACACAGTGCTCTTGTACTCTCTAGTACTAGGGCTGCTCTGTAGGGCCAATATCAGAATTCAGAACAATTCAGCTGCCCACAGTGGGGTCTGGGTGTGGTGTGAGCTTATATTTCCACTCTAATCCTCTCCGTCCTCAGTGGGATGGAAGGTTATTGTGCGCTCCTTCTGCTTCTGTCTCCTCTTTGTTATATTACGTTGGTGAGATATGGAGACAACTGCCAGTCTGGGTGGAAGCGTCACAGATGACAATAATCAAAAGGGATCAGTGATGAATGCCTTGGGCTTATTTTCCTCTGTAATCACTTCTTTCTCATGCTCAAGGGTTTAATAAAAAATCCCAGGTCATTGTGCGTCTGGATTATTATCTTTTATGACATTTTTATTATTATTAAAAGCAAAGTGAAGTTTGGTGTGTTTTCTGCCTCAGGATTTCTTTTGTAACCGCATCACCTTGATGAGGCATATTGAGACAGGCAGAAATGCATCCTGAGGTGTGCTATTACTCATCTGGTTAGCTGGCAGCACTGTTAGTAAAGCAGTCATGGCACTGTAATGCTTCCACTTGTGCTTCTGTAAACTCACAGATAAATGCTCAAGAAGTCATATTTGATTATAAGAGCTTCTTTGCTTTCAGTGTCACTTTGGGTGATATTTCTCATTTGTTGTCTTGATTTGGTTCTTGATTTTTGTAGAAACCTACTAAAACTTGACAGCCCGCACATACTGATTTATTTCCACCGGCAAACACAGTTTACACATAGAATAATCTCAACCCTAAGGCCCATTAACAGCCCATTTTGGAAGGTAAGAAAAGTAATATTCTGATGTCATTGTTTTGCAATGCCGAACAGTGGACAATTTGCCGGTCATCTCGAGAGCAGGCCTCGAGTCTCCTCAGATATTAAAATAGGCGCTAACCACCTATTCTAAATCTAAATGGTTGCTTTATTTCGGGAGCTGGGTTAAAAACAATCTCATGAGCCAGATTTAAATCCATCCAAGTCAACTGGATTAAACTAAAAAATAAATAAATAAATATCTAGTCTGGGCTGGAATGTGGACTTAAGTTAGAACAGTACTTATGGCCTCATTATACTTCTTCAGTCACAGCACAAGAACCCAGGCTGATAAAGGCTTACTGTGTATTATCAGATAAAAATATAGTGCCTTACAAGTCTTGAATACAAGATCAGTACATCTCATGCCTTCAAAAAGATGGTGTTACATCAAAAGACAGAAGAAAGAAATGAAGCCAATCATACATACAAGAAGAAGTTGACGTTGGCTAAGATATTAAACAAGCTGAGTGAACCTCTCACATGTGCAGTCTGGAGTCAGCGGGCACAGGCCAATGTGCCAGAGGTGAACAGAGGGGGGCATTAACTCTGGGCTCACCCTTTTTTTTCCCTAATTATGTTCAGCCCGATAGCTTGGCAAGGCCGCCGCTCCAAAGCTTTCCGTTTGGTTTCTTCCCGGTCTCGCTCCTCCACTCCCTGTACATCTGCTCCTCCCAGCGCACACAGCTCGTCCAAATCAGACGAATGCTCTGCCGTTTTCTCTCCGCACGAATCAGGCTGGTGCGCTCTGCCAGGGCTCGTTGTGCCCTTGCCAATCTCTCTGACGTGATGAAAGCTGGCGTGTCAAATGCAGCACGGTGAGGGAAAATGTGGCGCTTGTATGCGATAGACAAGCTGCAATTATCATCATCTGAGGAGAGCAAGCGTGATGCACGCGGAATCAGTTCTGCACACATGAAAGCCAATGCATTGATACATCATATACTCTGACTTTCTGATATTAAGAAATAAGATATTGCACTGTACGTAACAGTTCCAGCAACTTAAACTTCGCATTTCTCTGTAAATGTCATTACAATCGCTGAGGGCTAAAGAATCGGACAAATACCACAATGCCATGGCTTAACATTTAGATGTATGCCTATCTGTCTGTCCGTCTGGAAATGCGAAGACCCAAATGGAACACTGAGGTCACTCACAAAGCCGCCCGAGGCTCCAGTTTTACATTTAAACGAGCCTCAAGCTGACAGCCGTAAATCCACTGATATGTTGTAGTTGGAGATGAACAGTTCCCCTGTTGTACATGTTCAGACGCTCACTGGTAGCAATAAAAGAAGAAGAAGTGGACGCTTTATCTTTGTCAGAATGAATTGCCCTGTTAATCAGACACATATAAGATTCTGTTTAATAAGTCTCACATGCTCTCTTCAGAAGTATTGCATGAACATCACACTGATGCTTCGATTGTAGAAGACTAAAACTTAGTTTTGTATCTTCTGTTCCTATTACCGCACTTTTTATGTGTAAAATATCAGATACTGTTGCGATGAATGTTGTGATTTACTAATGTCATTGTAGTGAAAGGGTTAGATCTTGAAACAGGGATTTTTGTCAGGTAGGCTTTTTAGCTTTAGGCTAATCAGAGTCTGCCTGATCTACTATTGAGTACTATTGAACCAATCAGAAATCATTCGTGATGAGGGGTGTTATCGCCTTCTTTCGGACAGTTCAAGGTACAGTTCAGGTATCTAGATGGAACTGGAAGTAGAAATGGTGGAAATGAGTTTCAAGACTTTACCCTTAGCTTTCAACTGTTTTTAAAGATGACTTATACAATGTTAATGTAAGGCAGCAGTGCACATAGTATGCCAGAATTTCTTTATGTGTGGATTTGTTGTGGAAATTCATAAATCCCTGATGTGTGTGATTTGGGAATTTATCGACTAGTGAGCCAGCAAAACAGAACCAGGTGCAGAAATAGTGCTGTGTCTCTTGTCAGATGTGCCAGTTATTTGGTGGAGAACTAAAAAAACATGATTCACATTCTTTCTTGCAGATTTGAAGAAGACCCTTGCGGTGCTGCTGGATAACATCATGCTGAGGCTGGGCAAGCTTGAGACCAAGGTGGAAAACATCTATAACGGCACAGGGGGCAACCTGACAAACGGCACCAGCACCGCCACACCCAGTGCCACCAACTCTGAAAAAGTTAACGTGGCAGGTATGTTTTGCATTTTCTTGCTTTTGCTTCGTGGAGTATTCATGTGCATGTTGTGGTGGGCAGGTTAGGATTTGTACACTTCTTCGGTGAAGGCAAAAATCTCGTCCCGAAGGATTGACACTCTAATAGAAAAGGAACAAAAGAGTGGATACCCCTCTCCAGTTCCTTAGAGGAAGAGTTTATTCCAGTGAAATGTGACTCATGTTTGGACAAGTTTCTACATTTTTTTTTTCCTCCTGAAAAACCCTGTTATTTAGATATGAAAGTACACATTGAGCATATAGTAGCTCAGGCCAATTAAAGAAATTAAGATAAGCAGATTGTGGCTGCTTTCTACGTGCCTCATTTAATTTCAAAACCCTTAGTGAAAAACATTCCCAAGGCATACAACCAGCTAAAGTCTGCCAGTATTGCACACTGCACGCCAGGCACTTTATAGGACCAGACCGCATCCTTGGACATAATTCAAATAAGGCCTCTGTTCACGCTGCATGACCCCTTTATTAGTTTTCATTGATTTTCCTGCCAGCTTTCAGATGATGAATTCAGCCCAGTTGAGAGAGCGAGGTGTTGGTTTTTCTTGGATCCTGGGAGTTGCTCTCAGTTGTTTGAGCAGCATTAGACAGTATGTATGAGGAGTCTGTGCTCTGAAGCAATATATGTAGACTTGGATTAGGCTGATTAAGTTGTACAAAGTCGCATTTGAATGGATCCAATCCTAATGACAGCTGCTGCCATTTATTATCAGATATTTATGCCGCCTTTGGAATATCTTCTCTTCATAGATCTTTAGTTGAATTGCAGTGAGTGTAATGAATGCACATGAAAAGCGATCGTTATTAGAATATATACAACGTATTCTCATCCTTCTGACTGTTATCATGATTCGGTATGCAAACCTGACTTCCTGTTTCCTGGAAACCTTTTTCTATTACTGGCAAACCAACAGTACCACATCGTTTCACATTGTCTGGTGCACCAAGCATAGTGCCTAGCTTGCTCCATCCGGTTGATGCTATTACACTTTTCTAGTCTATTGAACACTCAAAGTGCTTTACAACACTGTTCACATTCATGCATTCTTACACTAATGACAGAAACTTCTCTGGAGCAATTTGGTGTCCAAGCATTCTTCACCATGCAGCCGGCATTTACTAAATATTAAAGGACGAGGATCGGAGTTAAAAAAAACCTGATCGGGACATCCCTATTTATGATGGTTAAGTCCTAATAAAGCGTCTCCGGTGCCTTTAAAACCAGATCATTTTCTGTAAAAATAAGTTATGACTGTCAGCAGAGCTGAAACAATATGTTGATTCACTGATTAAAAATCAACCAGTAATGAATTGGCAACAATTCTGAAAATCCATTAATCATTCTTCCAAACACAAACGCCAAAAATTCGCTCAAATAAAAGTATTTGCTGGGTCTTGTTGGTCTTCCCTCGCAGTAAACAGAGTTTTTGGACTGATACTTGACAAAAGTATTGCTTTATTGTTGTTTATTCACATTTTATAGACAGAACAGTTAACCCGTTTAATCAGAACAGCAACCCATAATGAAAATAAGTTTATCAGATTTTTTATGTTATCAGATAAAAAAAATAAACAATCGTATAAAGGTTGCAGTCAGGCCACCTACACTCAAAAAACAATTGTCTTAAACAGTAACTTGAATCATTTTAATTGATTTTATTACACAAGTAGATATCTCTGCTGCACAGTGAATAGACATCATTGAAATAATGTCAAAACTCTTATTTTTTTCGCGTTCTGTTGATATTTTTAAACTAAGATTCACTCATGGCACCTTTTTAAATGTGACCCTTTGTAGTGAACTTTTGTAGTAGATTTAGATGGGAAATTTAAAGTCACTGTTTTAGGCTAACTATTTTCTTGAGGGTTGTCTCCTCAGTGTGTTCTCTGCTCGTCATCTGGCAATTGTGGACTTTGATCTAATATACCATTGTTGAGGCACTCGTGGCTTGAGCCCCTGTGTTGGGGACTGATAGCACCTGGACCTGTGACACATGTCAATAGACCTGCAGTGTCCTGCTCACTTAAATCACCCAGCTCTCCTGAGAGACAACATTTGGATACTGAATGTGGGTCAAGCTGACAAAGCGACAACCACATCTCTCTTGGCAATGAACTAAAGGCCCCATCACTCCGGAGTCTCTACTGGAGCATGTCTCCTGTCTTGGAGTGGGTGGCAAGCAGCGCCGTTGCCAGCTCCGCTATCCTCCTCCCTGACTGGAAGGCAATTACAGAGATAAGAATCGGGACAGTGAGGGGAACACGCCTGGCTTTCATAGAGAGAGAGCTATCAAGATGGAGCAGAGCGGCAGCCCAGGGAATGCACTGTTTTCACCTCGATTGTATATATTTTCTGAGCCAAGGACTCTTGCACGGTAAACCACTGCAGAAGAGGGGCGCAGTGAGATTTCAGTACAGCCAAGAACGAATACCACAAAGATTGTGACGTGATGGAAATATGGCGTTTGATGTAATGATTTGAAGAAGGTTACAGTCTTATCATTCCTCTCTGATATGATGTTTTGTTTTGCTGCCATTTTTTTATTTCATCAGGCTTGAGTGGATGTTCAATTCACGCTTGGATATGAACACGATATACCAGCTTTTCTAGTATGGCCAAGCATAATGACATTTTTGGGTGATTTTTTATTTGTAATTATTTGACTTTATCTTGTTTTCACTAGTTTATTTTTAAATGGTCTTTATTTTTATGGCAGAAAATGCATGGTAGAGCTCATATACTGTACATGCACATATAGCTGACAATCCAGTGTATTTCATTTTTAAGAAATGCAAAGTACATTGTGGATATACCTCTTCATTTCCTCCCCCCGTGCTGGCTCTCTGAAATCCCACAATGCACAAATGTTGTTGAGGCTATTTTGAAAGAAAAACATTAATGAACGCCACAAATGTTTTGGGACTCTTCCCAAAGCCTCTGATGATTTGCTTACAGTGCTGGAACAGCAAAAATCGGATTGCATTTCAAACAAACGTTTTAAACATACATTGAATATCCTTTCACTTCACTGTCTACATATTATAGCCCTTTTCATCAGAAAGTCGAGCGTCACATTTTGCCTCTGCTTCTTCCTTTTGCTGATGTGAACTAACAGCTGTGCACACATTGTAGAACACTGCCTCTTTTATTAAGATTGGTCATCTCACAAAAATGTGGCCCGCTCATATTGCTTTACAGCCGAGCTCAATTGTGTACGCTGTAAAATCTGCATACATGGTGTAGACATGCTACGTGTTTATTGCTGCAACGCAGGCTCCTTCTCAGCACTGAACTATCTTCGGCCTTGTGTGTTGTTACGTTTAGCCGGAGAACAGCAGGCACCGAAACCCCTTATAGGATGAAAACAAGTCGATCTGGCCTTGGTTGCTGCTCAGCAGGAGGCAGATGGGACTCGTTCCAACAGCAGTATGTGATGCCTTGTCTCGCCATGTCTCGCTGATGTGGCTAATCAACCTCCCCGGCAGTGTTTCATCTGTGGGCCGGCCCATGCCGTGGAAATGTGATCTCCACCTACACACGCACAGGCGTGGAGACAGATGTAATGAATGATCAGGTGGTGATTTGCGGCCACCCTCGATTTCCTCTTTCTCCATTTTTGTACCCTCTATGATGTATTTCTCCAGCCCTCGCAACTGTTTAAAGTTATCAACATCTCTTACATCTCAGCCACACCACCAGTGACATTGTACTGGTTTGCTGTGTCCAGTATTTCTCACACGGTTCGCCTTTTTGGTAAACAGAGACCTGTGCTTTCACAGCTCAGGGCGTCTTCGCTGCTTTGTCTCTTCCAGCTATTGATCCATTCGCATCTCCGTTTGCCATTCGCAGTGAAAGATGAGATCCAAGGTCTCAGTGTCAACAAAGGAAAGGGACAAGGACGGGGTCTCTGCTGAGGATTGCAGGTGTCCTTGTTGCCTTGTAAATTTCATTGATGCTTGCAATTCATTTTCATTTTAAACATTCAGCGGATGCCCTTACAGTATCAAACTTAACTTTTGTGTTATACTGCAGGATACTTTTCCTTCAAAACCTGAACAATTGAATCACCATACAATCACCATTTTAATACTGAAAACATGTTGAGAGACTGTGGTCTCCATTATGCTCTGGAAGGCTTGTTTACTTCTTCAGTGTACAGATCAATACTAATAAAGTACACACAAACACACAAGCCCACTCAGTGCTAATAAGTTGCTGAGAGCTGCTGTCTGCTCCCACACACTTTCAAACACTCATCACTTTACGGGCCTAATGTACATTTTTTCAGCAACATAATTGAATGCAGAATTGGAATTAGCTTTGTAGCAGTGGTGATTTATACTTCTATACTAGTGTTTTATTTTCACCTTTTTTTCAACTTGTTTTGCCACAAGGTTACTGAAGTATGAAGTTGATTAGAGGAATAAGTTATATCTGCTTTTATTTTTTGCGCAGATTAAAGTTGAAATCTTGAAATGTTTTAGCCCCGGTTGATCTGGCAGGGTCAGCTGTGACAAATGCAAAATGTTTTCTGTGGCTGCTTCATAATTAAATTTTACATTCAAAGAGGTTCTTTTAATCAAAACGGTGCCAACAAAAGCTGTAATTTGATATCTTGGAATAATGGGAGTTGTCCTCATTGTTTAAACAATCACCATTGCTGATGAAAATCTATCTGACATGATTCAGGCAGAGATGTTCTGGCCAGGGTAATGCATTAAATCTCTTGATTACTCACTCTGATATATCACCAAATTAAATTTAGTTACCCTGATTAGTTATGGATTACTGTGGGTTATGGTTAGAGACCTTTGGGATAATGTGATGCACAACTCAACAAATGTTTTTCAGCACGTTAATTTGGAAATGTCACATATATTATCTTGAAAATCTAAATGGGAATGTTATGTTTCCTAAATTCCTTGTGTGTGAAAGCAGTTTGAATCCAGTATGCAAAGGGCAGACCCTGCCATTACCTATGAAAAAACAACAGTGATGAGAAATAATATATTGAATTGCTGTTGGTGAAAAATGACCATAAATAATGTTAAATTTGGGTTGAATATCATGAAAATCTTGAGCACAGTAAAGTGAGAACCTGTAATTAGATCAACCAGACCTGAATCTTCACGCCTTTGATTTACAAACTGGAGAGGAATTGTTTCTCTCCTCCAGATCTTCCACATATTATGCTCACCCGCGTGGTTGATAGCTCGACATGACGCAGCAGGAGGGGACAAGCACAGACAAGCTCTTCAACTGCGTCTGTCAGAGAGTGTGCATATTTTCTATCCGCGCATTGAATCCCTTGCAGAAAACCAAACCACGAATTCAAGAGCGAATTGGTGCCACGATCTTGTGTCGTGCTCTTGCAGTTCCCTAGAGACCCCTCCCATACGGAGAGTCTCTTATAGTTGAGTTGTAAACAAACGGCAAGAAAGTGCCGACAGCTTTGCTTTCATTAAGTTTCCTGCCTGGAGCTGCGTAGAGCGCGAGAATGCTTCCTGAGGTGTTGTTGACAGGGCTTGTTATTTTTCACACATTAATGCTTAAATCACACTCCTCCTGGAAGTAAAATTTAGAAACATTTCATCATACCTCAAAAATATAGGCACAAGAATTTCAGTATATACAACATATTTTAATTGTAGGTCTGCAACCGTCTTAGGTGGTGTTGTTTATCTTGGCGGCAGAAAGGTAAACAGAGAATACACACTATTACTGGCAACCTGTCATTCAAAAGTTCATACCAGAGACACCGGTTTGACTGCAGTTGAGCAGATTCACTCACATTAAAGGTCTGTAAGTGATAACAGATTGTTACAATACTTAGTCACTCTCCAAAAATATACTTTCTGTCAGACATTTAAACAGAGATGTGGGCTTAAGTTTGTCTAGATCCTTATCTCGTTGTGTCACGCTTTCATATCAGCAACTGGAAAGCTGGAAAAAATAATAGTCCATGGAGCCATTTTCATGTTAAATCATATTTTAAGCATTTAAACAGCGGAAGAAAAATTCCACTGACCCGTTGTAGCAGAGGACGCTGCTCCTTACCAAAGACCAAATTTAACAGTTGAACCAAAAGAATTAAACTAAAACATATTTCTCAGTCAATAACACACACACTGCAGTAGATATGGCCTCTAACCAGAAGTTAGTTAATTAAGTTATTATTAAAGGAGCATTGCGTAGTTTTGGGGAAGACATTTTAATCAGAAGAGAGCTTGTTTATTCAGTTTTTGAAAGTTGAATTTTTCTTGGTTAGTATTATTAACTTAGTCATTTCTGAATTTGTATTTCTTCTCCAAAACTAGTGCTCCTTTAAACTTTTGCATTACATTTTGCACATAAGATGCCCAGTGTGCTAGTGATTCTTGTGAGTGAACAGAAACACCTTAGACTCTCCTTAACAGCTATATTTTCAAACTTTGAGGGTGTCTGAACTTGTCCCTTTGCGTGTGAAATAAAGATTTTTAACCCTGACACTGCAGTGTTTTGCACTGCAACAGAGGGCCAGAGCTCGCCGCAGGAAAAACAATGCTAATCATCTGAAGAAAATCAATTTGAATCAGTCAAATCGCAGGTGAGTTGAGGCCACTCTAGGAAAACACACACATGCAGTATGTCCATAGAGCAGGGCTCCCAGCTACACACATCCTCTCTCTCTCCCCACAGGCAGGCTCGTCCCTCTCGAGGTTGCGGCGAGATTGAGGAAGCAGGGGTGGGATGGGAGGAACATCTGGGGCTAAGACACCATTGGCTAGGACACGTGCACCCCACTTTTTCACAGTGTCACTCTCGGCTTATGTTTTCCCTCCTTCCTAAGCTCAAGTCGATGACTCTTTTGCAGGGAATTTCAGAAATATTGAGCAATTTCAGGGTGTGTTTTGCACATGGAACGTAAGGGTTTCCACACTAATGTGTACCATTCTTTCCCCCGTGCACTCTTTCTCATTGTATTCCCTACCACCCTTCTCTGTCCTTGTTCTCCACATACTGTATGGCTCTGCTTCTCTTTGTATGCGGCACTCAAACTCCCTCTGCATCCACTTTCCTCCATTGTCTCCTCCTTTCTCTGTGCTAGTATTGTTGTCGTGCTGGTTAAAGCCAGAGCCTCGCTCCTGTCAGAATGTGATCTGCATTGCCTCCTTTTCCCAAATATCAGCCATTCCCCCAGGTTTTTTTTTCACTCTCACATGTGAACATTACATACACAAACATCCACAGCACCTCCAGCTTTCATCTTTACATTCACTGCCGATGATTTTTCTCCTGGATCCAAAATTGAAGATGGAGAACAGCAGATGAAGGTGCAATTGAACCGAGAGTGGAATGCAAAGACGCACTGATGCACAGACTGACAGCTGTCTGCCAGCACATAGATGCATAGTTCTGTTTTAAGCTCACACGTGTATTCACACTTCGCAAGGAGCTTAAGGTTATGAGCGAGATAATATTTTTGGTTCTGCATTATGCAGCTCCGTGTCTCCCGGGCTGCTTCACTAATGACAACACGCAGAATATTTTGAGCTCCAGTGCAGTGCCCGAGAGTTAAAGTGAAACAGATTGAGCTTTTGCTCATTTCATTGTTTACAGGAAACGCAAATGTCTCGCTGGTGACCGAACAGGTAATTTCAATAACACCTGCATGTAGCTGTTTTTAGTTTTGAAAATGCTGTTCACCATTCTCAGTTTCACCCAATGCCCCTTTCATCACAACAACAAGTTCTTTGGCGACACAACACTAAAAAGTCCGCCACGTCTCACAGCTTAAACCCACAGCTTTCCACCATTTGTCACAAATCAACAGTGGAACATTAGTCATTGCTCTGCAATGATGAGAGCTAATCAAGGTTCTCTGGCTGCCGCGTGTGTCCTTGCACTGCTCTTGGTGCAAAAATTTGAATCTTCTCCTTCGGAGAGAACAGAGGGCCGATCAGATTGCATTGGGCACAAAAGAGGGATTGATTGCAGCCAGACAACAGACGTTGTGCTCTTTGCAGCAGAGGAAGGGAGAGAAAGAGGAAGCTCGATGTGAGCTGGAGAGCAGGGCTACATGGGGAAATTTGGATTTTTGTAGCCTCCAGGACTTGTGTGGACCAGAGGCTGTGCGGAACATGTGTTTTGACTAGCTCCAAACACGTGCCTCTCATGCTGAGAAGCTCCTCTGGTGTGTGTGTTACACTGCTGTGTGCCTTCAGGTGGCATAGCCTGGACGAGTGGGTTTTGGGTAAAATTAAGTTGCGAGGTTCCACCGAATGTGAACAGTAAAATCTTGCCATAGACACCCATAAGAGAAACAGTAAGGCTACTGTGTGTTTCTGCATGAGCCATTTTCATGTTCCTCTCCCCCCCTACGAGTTAATGGAAGTGAAAGGGCAGTCATCTTGTGATCTAGTGTCTGTATGCTCAGGTTTTCGGCTAAAGGCGGGTACACACTACAGGATAATCGGGGCGATTTTTGTCCCGATTTTCCCCTTATGATCAAAGCCAGCAAAGGCCCGATCATCTGATGTTTGCAGTGGACATAGTGTCTGATTTTCCTGTGGCGTGGGGTGTGTTAAGAGTGATTTTGTCCGGTCAGATCCGCTCGGAAGGCGTCGGAAGGAGAGATTGTAAATAATGAACGTGTTTAATATTTGCGACTAGAAATCCTGTAGTGTGTGGGGTGTTCCGAGCGAGCCGAGCACGCACAGCGTGTGATGTCACGTGTACCGGACCAACAGCCAATCAAGACGCGAGCTGAATCAGCTGACAGAAGACGGACACCTCCTGTGTTTCTCCATCAGCCTTTTATTTACCTGTTGCCATGGTGACTCGCAGTACCGGGGGCCAGAGTGCACAGCGCTGCTCTCGAAGCTATCTGTAGTACTTGTGACAATTTTTACTCACCTCCAACTCGCGCTGTAACGCATACAGCCCACACTCTCACCGTCTCCATGACTTTTTCCATAGTTGTTTTTTTTTGGTTTTGTTGTTTTCAGCCAGTAATAGGCCTAAAACAACCACCACTGCATCTTCCGGTTCGTCCGCCATGTTTGTTTACACTGAAGTTACGTTTGACCACGCAAGATTTGTCATATTGAGCGTGAAGATCCTGATACTCTACTGAAGAATCAGTTAGTGTGTGGTGTGCACTACGGAGAACAACACACGCTATAAGATCAGCAGAGAGAGATCTTGTGCGATCTGTCTTTTGTTATCATCAAGTGTGTCGTCTCCTAATCTGTGAAGGTTTGAAAAACAAGTACAAGTTTTAAAGCTGTGAAAGCGTCCCTTATTTAATAGGAGAAAAAAGATGCTCCTTACAAATCCAGAACTTGCCAGAGAATCGTCAAGTTTTCATCAGTATCAAATTAATTCAGAGATGGTTGTCTTTAAGTCGATGGATACACTGGAAACAGGAACTGCATATAGCTCATTCAGCATACTTTTAAAGGTGCAAAATTGTAAACAAAGAAACCAAGGCTAAAAATAAATTAAACTGACTCAATGGCAACATTATGCTTTTTGCTGGATAAATGTAGTCATCATTCCTAAAGGACACTGACGTGGACAAAAGCACTAAGCTTGCAACGAGGGACAATTGAAGAGAAATAAAGACATTATTACACATCAGTAAAATCACTTATTGTGGTTATTACATCAGTGATGGAAGAAGCAGCTTCTTGCACGGCCGTGTTTCCACTAGGCCTGCCCCTAACAATTCATTAATTTCGTTGATAGAATATGAGAGAACAGTGAAAAATGCCTGCTATATTTTTCTTTGGTTGTGTTCAAATGTCTTGTTTTGTAATAACCAACAGTCCAAACCTCAGTTAAGTATCAAGTATCGTGAAGAAAAGCCCAAAATCCTCACTTTGGAGTAGTGGTTTTTGTTTGACTAATCAGCTGATTAACTAATCAGGGCAGTTCTAGGTTTAAAACAGGACTTTTTACTTAAATTTGCCACACTAACAGACTCATGATAATGAGTTTGTTAGGGGGAAAAAATCCAATTATTATTAATAAGAACTGCACATTATACAATATAAATGCAACATGTTGGTCACATGCACCTCGCCAAACCTTGTTTCAAGCCTTTTTTGGACGGACAGACTAATTGACTCATTTATGTCGCAAGAAAGTGCCAAAATGTCACCAAGGAAACCATTACTGCATGTGTTGAAAAAGCCAGTTGTATGAAAGTGAATATAAGGCCTATAAAATAATTTTTCCTATAGATTTTCTCATTCGGCATCAGAAGCGTGACTATCTCCCCACCTCCTTTCACCTGCACAGCTGTTGATACCCTGTAGCTGAGAGGAGATCATCCATCAGCCGGCCTGCTTGCAGTCTAATTGATAAGCTGCTGCAGAGATTCATACACACACAAACTCACACTCCGATCCCTCTGCCTCTTCTTGCAAAGTGCATCCAAAATTAGCGTTTCAAAGCCACTGGATCAGAGTAGACGGAGATGAGGAAAGCTGAACTTTTCACCTTCAATTTTTTTCATCTCTCATTCCCTTTAAATCACGTTTGTCATTGCTGAGATTTCTCTGTTAAGAAAATTGTCACACTCAGTTTGTTTGAGTTTCATCAAACCTGCCTTTTTTTTTTTGCTTCAGTGTACTTGAGAATTATACCAATGAGAGCTGGTGAAGGACGAGGAAAAAAAGAATGCCAGAGAACTACACAAGAGAGAATAACATAAACCAGATGTCCTCAATCTAATTCGGGAGTTGTCAAATGTCAGATTACCTCATGGACTTGGACAAACGCACTCACACAAGGACGGAGAGGGAAAAATTACCCTGTGTATGTGTGTAGTATCACTTATTGTTCAGAGATCGTGCTATTTAAGGGCTATCAGATGGCCAACAGTGTGTGCTAGGAACAGGCTAATGGTGACCTCAGTACTGTGAGAGGCTCTTGGATGTCTTACGCAACTTTGAATGATCTCATCTGTTTTCTGCCTCTGGTTTTCTCTGTACGTTTCAAGTCTCTTTTTAATGTGCATTTTACCTCATTATCTTTCTTTTTATATGCTGTTCCCCCTCTATTATATCATGACATATCATTCACCTTATGGTTGTGTCTTTTCTTTAAAAATTGAGCACAAACTGTTCTTAGAATTATTTGAAGACTTTAGCTGTCATTTCTGTTTGCACCTCTTTTCCATGATTTCTTTGTTCCGGTGTTTGCTAGACAGAGGTTGGGTTTGGTCTTAGCTAATCGCCTCCTGTCAGCCAGGAATTGTGTCGGTCACACCTCACATCACCCTTTTCAGTCACACTGTATGTCGATGTCTCAATGTGCTAATGCTGCTTGACGCTCTGCCAAGGTGTTTTACTTTAAACATAAAGCAAAGCAGCCAGTGTTTGGACAAGCCACTGAATGTAAATGGATGTGAAGAGAAAGAGGCAGGTGAAGGTATGGCCGGATTGTTGTCCATCTTTGTCGTAGGTGAATGATGAGGAATCATCTCCCTTTGAAACAGCAGCACCTCTCCTGCGTTTGATTATGTAGGGAGCTATATTTAGCCGCTCCTTGGCAGCAGCTTCTTCTGCTTGATTAAAGCAAGGAGAAGATTTGCCTGGTGGCTTTGGCGCTCGCTGGACAACTGGCTGAATGACAGTGTGAATGACAGGCTGCCTGAGTTGGTTGGTTGGTTGGTTGGTTGGCTGGCTGGTGGACTGACTGGATGAATGGGTGTGTGAAGGATGAGATAACAGCAACTCATTCTTGCGTGCTACACAGAACAGCCACTTTACCAAATAATGAATTTCAAGTCAGGTCTCTTTTCAATAAATCACCACAATTTGATTTAAAAAAAAAAACGGAGGACACAAAGGCGATTAAACCAAAGAAGGACAAAAAGAACAGGTTGGGACAAAAAGAGCTACCTGAAGTTTGATCGACTATGATTTGATTAAACATGAGCGGCGGCTTTAAAGAGAAGCTGCTTCCTGTTTTGTTCTTTGCTAACGAGAAAGACAGAGGACAGATAACACAGTCCTCACCATCAAAGCTTAGATAATATTTGACACACTGGGTGTGAGAACAGACATGGTGACAGATGCAACCAAATCTTTTTTCACATTCGTTCTCTCACACGCTCAATTTTCACTTTCATGTGCAGCAAAATGCTTGCATTGTTAGAGCCTAGCTGTGGTGAAGAGCGACAGCAGCACTGCAAAACTGGCAGGCTGAGGTTGATGAAACACAGAGTTCAGTCATGAAAGGTTAATGGTGCAGTATGTAAGAAATGGCCACATATCACCAGAGTAAAAGCTAACTGCTGCTAAATTGATTGTTTTAGATACATCCATTACTGTAACTACTGTTGGGTTGTTAGCTCAGCAGTACAGCTATTCGACTACCGGGGGGGTGTTGCTGTTCTCGCCGAGTGCTCGGGAGCTTTGGAGCAACAGGAGCATGGTTAGCATGCTAACTTCAGTAGAAGTGCATGCTAACTTCATCTCTTCGACACAGCTCATAGATGACTGACACAATGTTGGAAGAGAGTAATTTCTTCACATTCTGTCGATACTTTAATATATCAGCTGATACTGATCTATTTGTCTGGGTCAGCCCTGGGTGTCTCTAGAAAAAAGACTTCAATCATCTCATTTGTTGCATGACTTCTTTAGCTCTTTGAAACAATAAGAAGCCTTTTATTGTGTATTGTATTAATCTTGTGACTGGCTGACTCCATTAGGAATGGCTTTACTGGCCTCCCACCTCTTCTCTTTTTAACTTCACAGCATTCAAATCATATTACTCACCAACAGTGTTAACAGTCATGGAAAAATAACACTTTCCTTGTTACTCAGTTCAAAATTGGCATTATTAGTTGGCTTGTTATAGCCCTCTGCTTAGGCTGAAATTGAGATTAGTTTTCTATTGTCCCTCCAAACTAAGCTGTCGTGTTCATCAATCATGGGAACAAACAGTGCTGATGTCGAATTTATGTGTCAGCTTTTTGATAAAATCAAAGTGGTGGGAGTACTTCCACTTTTCTGTCATTTCCCCTTTCTTGCAGTATTCATTCAAAGATGATAGACTCAGATGATTTTGATAACGTAGCTGCTATAACACACAGCACTGAACAGTGTGTGAGCCAGGTTTGTCTGGAAGGGGGTCCAGTGAACCTATTAGGACTTATCAGTGGGATTACTGATCCATCCCAGGGGGACAAAACACAATACCTTGAAAGCTGTACACTTGTGGAGTTCTGCAAGTAGGACTGATAGTATTGATGTTCTACATAATGTATTACAGATAACCATTGTAACGTTTTGATCGCACAGAAGAAATATGACTTTAAAGGAAGTTATAAGGACAAATCCCTGCTTTTATCCATTGTACTTGTGCAGCTTGGTTTACCCACCAAATTAACTGTAATTGACTACAGATGAGGAAATCTAAACATGAGATGAGCGCAAACATCCCTTATCCTGCTTTAGATTTATGAGCGCAAAAAGGTCATAGTCAACACATTCACTTCATGTTTTGAAGGGCATAAAACCCTCACATAATCAATAAATGGACCCCATATCCCCTCGTCTCCTTCCCTAGATCATGACCGAAGCAGAGGGAGGAAACGTGTGTGGGTGGCTTTCCATCTAGCTGGTGACATTTTTAAGTTGCAGTACTCTGTGGCGTGTCATCACCACTTATTCTTCCCTGATACACACAGCTGAGGGAGCGAGCCAGAGTGTGTCAGTGAAATATGTTTTCCTCACTAATGTAGGTGATGGAGGCAGAGCAGAAAGCGGGGCAGAGGAAAAAAAGTTTACCAGTAGATTCTCTGTTTTCTGCAGCAGCTTGTTGGTGCAAATAAACAGAATCACAGATGATTATCAAGTTGGAGCCTCCACCCCCACCACCCCCGACAGAAGCCTGACCCAGTACTGGAGCCGCTGATTAGCTTCATACACACACCTCTAAAACACCACCCACCACCTCATTACATCAGTCTGGTGTTTGCCTCTAAGCTTTTATCTATTCACCGCACAGTCTACCATGATGCATTATTTATATTCTGGCTATAAAGGTCAGTGGTGATGACGTTAACGTCTCTGAATGGGGATATCAAAAAGGTGATTATATGGAAGGGAAACCTGCGTGCAAGCCTTGAATGTTAATCTTGTGGTGATACTGAACACAGTGAGGAAAAGATATCCAAGTGACTCTCTCACTGCAGTTGTGTACATTTTGTTTATTGGAGAAATGCCTAAATTGTTTTTGCATCATTGCGGACTGGACTGGCCAAGCTCTCTGCTCTTTGCGGTTTCCGTCGTTATGGAGTTGAGATTGCCAAGTCAAAGGTGATTCTGCTGGCTGACAGTCACCCCTGACCACAGAGTAATGGGCAGTCTCCAGCTGTCAATCCCACACTTACTTATAACGACCAGCCTGACGTGCGCACATTTGACCACTTAGTTACAACCATGCTAGCAGCGCTGGAAGGCTGTACTTATCCATAGTGGTACTTTGAGCTAAATGCTAATGGGAACATCCTCACGATGACAATGCAACCTGCTGAGGTTATCAGAACACAAAGTACTGCTGAGTAGCAACCTTTTCAGAAGATAGACTCAAAACGCGAACCAAGAAATGTCTACCTCACAGTGGTGCCTCATCCTGAATATAATTACAAAACTTGCTGGCAAACCATCCAATAGTTAGTGAGATATTTCAGTCAGGAGCTGACATGTAATTGGTGGACCAACAGACTGACCGACATTGCCATACCTATTGTATTGCTGAAAACAACGATGTAGCATCAGTGATGAAATCTATAAATCTAAAGACGTTTGGAAGCCTCAGTTTGGCTCTGTAGAGATGCTTGTGCTGAAAAATCTGTCTTTTTTAAACAGAATTCTGTACAGCCTGATTTTCTTTGTCTTTGTTTTAAAACCAATATTTAGTAGCAATTAGATAAACATGCCACATCCTTTTTAACCTTGCTCCACTGCTCTATTGTACTATTGCACTATTCATGCATTTGTATGTCCCCTTGTTATTGCACATGAGGAAACACATGAGCAACTTCCAGCTTTTAAACCACAGCCATGAGAAGAAAATATTGAGGCTAGAGAGCAGAGGCTATCACCTTTGCTGTACAAAAACGGCTTTAAAATGCCATGTCCTCTATCTTCCGCTGTATCTGTCTATTGAGCTGGACAGCAAATTGACACCATTGTACAGCCAAATGACCCTATATCTATGCCAGGGGATGGCAGTTTTTTTTCTACAAGCTACTTCTGTACAAGCTACTTTGGCAGGCAGCCACTCTGCATGTTTGGAAGTTCCTTTCAGTCCTAAAGAAAGCTATTTAGCAGTGCTATACTAGTAATACTGAAAATGGCAGGTGAAATTTGCATTTGTTTATCTAGATCGATCAGACATAGCTGTTCAGACCAAACTATGTGTTGTATAAATTAAGTTAGCTCCTCATATGAAAGCTCATTGTATCTGTTCTTTCTTGTCCCATTAAGCCCTACAATACCAAGAAAAAACACAAAATGGCTGTTTGGTAGACACATACACATTTTTAAGGGTTATAACATAAATTTGTTTACCAGGAAAGCTTGGTCAGTTAAACAATGAATTAGTCAACAAAGTGAATAAAGGAATCTTGGGAAAATGGTCGAAGCTGGAAGTAAACGTGATACAGCTGCCCGTTGCTGCAGTTCAGTTCAGTGCGTTTTCATCTGTTGGGAATTATTCTTCAGCACACTCACATAGAGCAACTTGAAGTTAGGTTACACACTTATTTCTTTTTCCTGGATGATGGCCTCATTGGCTTGAAGTGATCCCTTACTCTAACCTCTCATCAGTGCAGAGATGTTACTCACATGATATTTAGAAAGCCAATCACTGGACTCTCCCCAGATTCACACAAAGATGCTTTAAACCTCTGAAGGGAAAGACAGTAGAAACTTGTGTTCCTGAAATGTTGAAGTTGCATCTGCCTCAGTCCAGTGTGAGGCTCATACATCCTGTAAAAGCTACAGACAGTTAAAGAATTTTGCAGCCGACTGACTTAACCTTATTGATTTTCTCTCTCTCCCTCTCTCCCCTGTCTTTGTCCAGACCTCCTAAATGGAGCCCAGGAGAAGTGCGAGCTGCCGGCTCTGGAAGGTTTCCCTCACTGCGAGAGCAAGCTCAAGGTGAATCGCATACTGTGCAAACACACATAAAGACAGACTCTTCATCTCACTCTGTGTCTTGTCTTTTACACTGCTTTCATATCTTTGAAGAGGTCAGCTTGGAGTAAGTCAGGGAAGAACTAGGTAGGCAGCCTGAGCAAGAAAAGAGCACCAGCTGCAGCAAACAAATTGAATCGAAATTGTACCTAGACACCCACACAGTTTGACTGACAAATGATCTTCTGGGAAGAGTAGAACGAAAACAGCAAAAGTATAAACTAGGATTTTTAAAAAAAAATTTTTTTAGACCATTATATCGCTTGAGCATCAAGAGTGTAGCCTCTACACAGAGTGGTAATAAATTGTGTTGATTTGATATGCAGGACTTTTCAGGAAAGTGGTGCAGACTGTGCGTTTGTGCAGTTTGATATTTATCAAAATGGAAGGCAGAATTCTGCGTAGATCTGAAACAATCAGGTAGCATGCCAGCTCTGATCATATAGCAGAAATGCGAGCGTTTGGAATATATTTCTGAAGCTGACAAGTTCAATCAAAGCGGTATTGAGATGTTTTGGACCACTTGGAGGAAGAGATATTGAAAAAATACGGAGACAAATGTAAAAAATGTGAATCTTCTACCTTATTAGGCAATAGATAGGAGCACAGATCAAGAACGTGTCTTCTGAAAGATGAAACTTAATCACTGAGCTACTTTGTTGACTTACTGACCCTTTTCCTATTGCTGCAATGATTGCAGGTAAACTTTGGCAACAAGACACATTGGCATGTTATTTTACATGCATATTATACACATGTAAAATAACCTGCCAATGTTTCTTGTTGCTAAAGTGGTCTCTTTCCAGCAGAAGTTACATAAGCTTGTTTTTGTCATGGTGGTTTCCTTTATTCATCCACAATTTATGTAAATAATTTAAATTGATACTTCATTAGGGTCTAATTTTCATTTTTAAGACTCTGTCCTACTTAAAGGTACGCTGTTGAGTTTTCATAAAAAACAAACACGTTTTTGTTTATATTCATCATTCACCAAAACATATTGTGTGTATCCTTGAGACCTAACAAGCATGTAAAATTGATTTCAATCCTTAAACATTTTCAAAACTTATTCATTCTTCTTCTTCTGTGCCTGCTATGTTTTGATGTGTCTATCATGTGCAGATTGCCTCCCTGTGTTCATGAAACAAACTAATTTGAAACCTAATGACACAAATATTGCTACATAGCACTACTAGTGGTCAAAAACTCTACATGGCGCCTTTAATATTTCTCATAATTACTTCCTTGCCTCAAGAAATGAAAATGTTATCATCTCATTAGCAAACTATTACCCATTTACTCATCCAGTGTATTACTGCAGTTATCTTTCTGGTCACCTGACCGATATATGACCCATATTCACTCACCTTTTAGCTCCTGAGTTACAACACAAATACAAACAGCCCCATAATAGCAGTGTGCACTGTGCGGAAAGTCCAGTGGCAGGCAGGTTTAATTTCACTTGTCGGGACAATGGGGCCCTAGCGAGTCAACAACAGATGCAGATGCATACTCGCAAACCACGCACACACTCACAGATGCATGCACGATTTCAGTCCAACGTTTCTGTTTTTCTGTGTGCGGCGGGTCTCCCTGGAGCTGATAGGGCCCTATCATACACACCATCTGCTCAGCCAGTCCCAATCCTCCACTGATACTGTCAGCATTTCCAACTGGGCGCCAGCCGATGCCAAAGCTCACTCTCCACACTCTCCAGGACATAGAAACTGTACATGAGCCCGGTTTCAGAAAGGCCTTATAATACAGATAACTGGTTTTCCACAGCAGTTTAACTATGTGTACACAGTTTGTAACATCTGACAAATCCATTTCCCAGTTTAAAGAGCTCTGCGCTTGTCGTTTAAACAAATAAAGTACAATCTTCATGCCTTTACCATCCAAGCGACTCTGATCCAAGCCCATCTGCCAGGTCTCCCCTCTGTGAACAGCTTGAAAAACTCGATTTTCACATTTCCCTGGGTGCCTGCTCCCTTAGGTTACTGTAAGTCAGCGTGCATGATGTGTTCGAGTCCATGAACTAAGCAGGAAAGCTGTCAGTCCACATCTTTGCTCGGCAGCGCTTTCAATTTGCATGTCTCCCAGAATGTCATTGATGGCAGTGCCATGGAAATCTACCAAGATAGGGATCAAATTGGAAGAGAAAACATAGAGGGACACTTTTCCTTTCAGGGTCCATGTACAAATGCAACTTCTTCTTCTATCCTTTTTGTTGTTTTTGAGAACATTTATTGAGGATGCATGTTCTTCCTTCTCAGTCAAGAAGGCCATTTTCACATTGATATATTCCCACACAGTCACACTTGAGTGCTACTCCAGAACAAACTCCCTCTCTTCCTGTTGGCCGCTGAGCAGCTTCACTGGATGACTTGCACATGTGTTTGATGAAAGGGAAATTATCTCTCTTTTATTTTCAAAGCCCAGATTTTCCATTTGACTCTTGAGAATGAAGGCAATGACTTATAATCCTGAGCCACTAAAACAGCCTGGACTATTTTCATGAGGATAGTGAAAACTAGACAGGTAGCTAGTGCTTTAAATTTTACAACTGTGCATTATGTATTCTCCTTGCATCCTAAGCTACTCACAAACCACAGTGTCTGGAATCAACCTGACTTTTTTTTTTGTATCCTCAGAAAGAGCTCCATTATTAGAATGAAAAAGCTCCAAATGGCAGTTGTTTGGCTGTCAATGTGATTGCCTGAGTAGAGTTACTTTATGGTCACTGATAAAACTCACAGTGGGCTCGTATATTTTACTGATATTAAAGTTTGGGTGAGCTAAGGGGGTGATTTGGGTGAGAAGTGGATTTAATCTTGCCTTTTCCTCTTTTTTTCCCCCCCTCAGTGGATGAAAGAGATGTGGCGCTCTGATTCGTGCTACGGCAACTACGGCGTGGATGGATCCACCTGCTCCTTCTTCATTTACCTCAGTGAGGTGAGCCCCGAGTGTGTGTTCATTGAAGTTAATGAGTGTCTAACTTACATGTGTACTGTATGTGCCCCAAAAAAATACTCAGGGAGGCAAACAGTGTCTGCATTTTACCACATTTTCCCATGTTCTGAGCCATCCCAGCATCAAAAGGATTTATACCATCACCTCTTGAGGTATAGGTGAGCTCAGGTTAGCATGCTAAGTTTGATAGATATATCTGTAACACTTTACCTAACATTTGCATTTAACATTTTAATAATTTACCCTCTGTTATGGTGGTAACAGTACAGTGCGTACAAGATCAGAGGCTGCTGGGATTTCTGCAAGGTACCAGCACAGACAACCCAGAAAAATGGATTGTTCAGGGGCAGAGCGCCTTGACAATCCTGCTGTAACCTGAGAATGATCACATAAGAAAAGAGCGCTAAAAATAAGTTAATATGAGAGGTAGAGGGGATTTCATTTTTAATGAGAGCAAATTAGAGTGTGTTGAGGGGGACGGTGTGGGAGAAGAGGAGATGATTCAGTGGGAAGGGAGGGGGTATGAGGTGCTTCTTGAAGAGATGAGTTTTCAGCCTCCGAGGAAAGACGTGAAATGACTTTGCTTCCCTGTCTGAGTCTCCACACATCTTCTGCGAGGAGGAGAAAAACAGCCAGACCAGCAGGGAGGAGTGGTGCATTATTGACAAGCACTAACATATAGAAGCTTGTGTTCCTTCAAGGGATGCTTTGAGTCTCTCAATTTTGCATGATTTTTCTTGTCCAACATGGCCAGAATTAATTTGTAAAGATGAAATGAATCTTATGGAAATGGATCACGTTAGGGGGAAAGGTTTTAATATTGTCCTTTAAGCTTCTCTGTAATGGCTTTCATTCTTCCCTGAATCTAAATGAGAAAATGATCTGATAATGATCTGACATCACACATTACCCCTCACCATGTGAATACAAAACGTATGCTCGTGAGACTCTTTAAACTCTCATTCTCAGATGTGTAAAAACAGCTCTGCTTCCCGCTGTGATTTATCATTTCAAAGATCCTCCATAGATCATAGCCGTGATTACTCTGCTGCTCAAGTATGATTCGTTAGCGCATTCCTCTCTTCTACTGGAAAAATTATAATAAGTTGTTTCATCAAGTATTGATTTAAGTGAGAATATTCAGTTGGAGAGCTTCTTGTTTTTTGTTTTCTTTAAAAGAAAAGTTAGATTTCTGTCATGGCTTCAGCTCTGGAGAGGTCAGTAGCCTGTTATGAATATTGTATTCAAGCTGAAAGCTTTGCAGTGAACTAAGAAGGAGCTCAGAAAGCCTGGTCGGTGCTGTATGAAAATAGAAGTGAGATGGACAACAGAAAAATCCATTAGGAGGAGAAAAACTATTCTCTCTACTGCTCGGGACACAAACAAACACATTTACTGTAAAGACTCAGGACAAATGCATTTTCTATCCAACAGTTCTTTGCCTCCACTCCTGGTCATCAGATCTCACAGTTGCCATGGCGATAAGCATGCATTTCCATTTAGTAACAGCTGCGATCGGACTTGTCTGTTAAAAGCGCAGACACACATGCACAGGCGCTCAAATACACACGTTTTTTCATGTATAATTCATACTTGTCGACCACTGCATTAACCTTGCAGAGGGGCAAACCGGAGGGGGCAGCATATCATGATGGATGTCAGCTGCAGAAGGTCAGGGCTCAACTAGCATGGCGTGAGCGTGAAGGAGAATAAACTCATGCACTTTGTTTCTGGTAGCTTTTCTTTCAGCCTCTTGTTGCTGAGTTAGGCAAAACACACACTTCTCCCTTGACACTCTCTGTGGTCAAACTGCAGGAAGGAAGTGCTGAGACAGACGCTGAGGAAGAGAGAGACACGCAATTTACATTAAGTAAGATGTCAGGAATGAGTGGTATCAAACAAATGAGCAACCTGGGAGTGGATGTCGTCCTCCTTTCGTCTTGTGTGGGCGTTTTATAATGGTCATACTGGCTCTGAGCTGCGCTGCATATAAGCATTTACGTACCTATACTACCTATTATTTGCCTGTTTTCCCTGCTGTTGTGGGGACATTTCCCTGAATAAAAAAGTTAATCCACTGGGTCTTTACTTCCGTAGATGGTGGGAATAGATTAAGACAATTGTGTTTGTTTTTTTCTGCAGACAACAACATAGAAATTAGGGTGCTTTATGTACCTTCTATGTGCTTGTGTTACCAAAGTTGCCGTTAGCAAGGTAAACAGAATTTACTGGATGTAACTCAATATCTATATGTACAAATTAAGCTATTTAATTGCATGTTGTCTGTTATTTTGCTACAACGGTTACAATGGCAATGATGGTATTGAAGAATCCATGTCGTAGCAGAGTGACTGGTGTTGGTGATGAAACCGGTGTACTGCTGGTATCCAAATACAGAAAAAGTGACTAAGTAGCTCTCTTTTTCTCAACAACAGGAACTTCTTTTCTCTCAGCGGCCTCCTGCTTAATAGTTGTGTTTTTGTCCTGACGTTTAATGGATGGCAGCAGGTCCAGTCCAGTAAGATCTTCCTGCTGCAGCCTGTAATACCTATAATGCTTTCCTGTTTACAGAAATAATCAAGGCATTGATTTTTCACAACATTCAAACTTTTGGCTATATACCTAATTTTCCTCACATATTGCTGCCTTCTTGCATTTCCAAAGTTGTTTCTGCTCCAACCCTTATTCCAAATTCAGCAGCAGAAAACAATTACACACACCAAAACATCCTGAAGTCAGATCTTATTTAGCAGCAGTTCATATAAACTGCAGCTCAGCAAATATTTGCACCTCTGGCAGTAATTTGCAGCAGGCTTACTAAATATCCTCTCATGACTCTAAGAAGACTGGTTACTAAACGTGCATTAGCAGAGTTAGTCCTGTGTGAATCTTTGTGTTTTGTTCTTTAGTTTTGCCTTGAGTAAACTAAATAGGTTGGCTTTTTCTTCTGTTGTTCAGGTGGAGAACTGGTGTCCACGCCTGCCATGGAGGACAAAGACCCTGAATGAAGAAAAAGACAAGAAGGGACAGGTGAGAAAACACAGCAAACGGCTCCCGTTTACTGTTAACTACAAAACACAATAAAGTCTTTGGCTGCTCTTTCAAACAGCAAATGTTGTTTTCACACATTGTTGTTACATAAACAGGTTTGTTCTACTTGCAGTTGCTGTCTTTGTGAAACTGTACCTACTGTAATGTCCAAAATCAATGCTTTGCAGCAAAACTCTTGTGGACAATGAAGCTTTATTTCAAAAGGTGTCAGATTACATTTCAAGTGTCACAGTCACCATCCAAGTGGCTTGAATGTATTCATTTCAATTCAAGAGACGCTTTTATGTGTGTGTGTGTGTGTGTGTGTGTGTGTGTGTGTGTGCGTGTGTGTCTGTGTGTGTGTGTGTATGTGTGTGTGACAACTCCAGACTTTTGTGACAGCAAGTTTCCCATTAGCATACATTTTTAAACTTGAGTCCCTCTCGATGTTAAGTCCCACTCCATCATCCTGTTTAATGTGCAGACACCACAGCAGAAAATGACATTTAATGGGATATTTAATTTCAAGAAACACTCAGGGTAATATGAGTATAGTTTTTAATATTTAATTGTTTAAAATATCCTCAAATGGCATTAAAGCGTGAGTGGTAATTTCCCCTTCACTGTGTATGATATTTTAAAAGAGCAAATGAGCGAGCAAGCTGAGGCTGATCCACACTGTCAACGTGCCTCGACGGCATAAAAAAGTCGAGCACTTCTCGCAGACCAAAGCCAGAGTGACGGGACCTTGGGACAAATCTGGAATAATGATCTTCTATCCCTGCCAATGCGGCAGCTCACTCAAATCCCACTTAGAACGCTTCTTCAGGCCGATAGGCTCGCGCACAGTCCTCGAAAACACACCCCCTCCCCTCTGCTGCGGGTGAATCAATATTAAGCACTCTTCATCCCCCTCTCTGGATGCATCAACAGCGCTGAGCCCTCGCTGGTGGGGAGATGCCATTTGACAGGCTTTGGAGATTTTAATTCAGGCCCAGATTTTAATAGGCTCAGTCTGTGGAAGTGATTTCCTGTCGTGATGAGGGATGCTAATGCCCTGCAACAGCCTTGTTTCAGCCACCTTAGAAGCTGGTAATGGCACTGTGGTTTCTCCTTCGCTCGCTCTGTCTTTTTCTTACTGGGTCTGTCCCATTCACTGCTTTTTCTTTCAATAAACAAATCAAAACTACTCATGTCTTCACTTGAAGTACTCTGTGCTGCTCTCATAGTGTGACTCAACCAATCCGGCTCTGACCTCGGTTTCGTTTCTGTATTTTGACTCCCAGTTAGACACCAGTGTTACAACACAGGATGGGTTTGGTATTACACACAGTTGGATGTTTTACAGCTTAATTTGTTTTCCATCTCATTTAATAAACATTTGGACCTAATGTCCTTTAAAGTATCCCAATGTTATTCATAAAAGTCTTTTTCATTTGGCTCTCTATAAAGTAAGAATACTTCTACTGCTCCTCTGCTCCATACAGCCTCCTATTGAAAGCTGTTACTCCTTTCAGACCATATTGGCTCGCAACATTGAGACGCTCTGAATGCTTCGGTATTTGTTGTTTCTGTCACCATAAACACAAAACCCCTCTGAATTCCCTAGTTTTTACTCTACAGATTTATGCTAAGGTGTATTTGATGTCTCGCTCTCAGGAGACATTTCAAACATTCGTTGTCGGTGCAAAGACACATTTTTGTGTGCCCTCAGCGTATAGATTTCTTCTGCGGATGCCTTTGATAGTTTATTATCGCCATTATCACCTCAATGGAATCACTTCAGTGATTATATAGAGAAAAATTGGACACACATAGGTTGACAAATGGTGCGACATACTTAATGCTGAACATTCATTCATCCGTTCATCCATCTGCCAATCTAAGGTGGTAAGATCGAGGATTTAGGCAGTTTTATTGTGAAGCATGCACTGTTGCCTTGGACAGGCTATTTGGTTTTATTACAACAACTCCTATTATGGGGTCTTTCTCCAACAAAACAGCCCTTCAGCCATTCAGGAGGTGCAGAAGTCAATATAACAAATTAAAGTGAGATTAAATAGCTATTGCTATGGTGTATTCCCATCCGGATCTTTAAAAAATGTATTTTAAAGATCCGGATGGGAATGCACCATAGCAACAGCAGCAGCAAGATGGATAAAAGCAGTTATTTATGATAACCGAGCAAGCAACAGGGTAATAAATCGATCATGATGTTACAGTGTCTCACAGCTTTGAAAAAAATGATCGAACATTATCTGATGCACAAATGTAGAAACATACTGTTCATTAGCAGCATATGTACATTTACTGTGTGGGGTGACACTGACTGACTGTGTCACTGTTGCATGTCGTCTCGGTGTTTGCAGGCAAAGTTCCGAACCAGCTTCGAGGAGCTTTACCGTGTGATGTCACAACGCGAGGAGTTCCGCTGGATGATGCTGAGGATCAAACGCATGGCTGAGCCGTGGGTCAGCGCCATCCGCTCGCTGGCTGGCAAGCAGAACCTGGCCAAGCGTCGGACGAAGAAGGTGGGCCCAATACATACGATACATCGCAGTGCACTTGAGAGAGCAACAAGATAGTCTGCTCACTGCATTTGGGTGGCATTTTGTTGACATCGTTGTTGGCACTTTCGGATTTTGCGTTTACTCGAAACAAACTATTGTTGCTCCCTGAAACACTGAATGAGTCATTTCCACTACATCAGAGCTTTTTTTTTAAACCCTTTTTTTTTTTTTTTTTTTAACAAAATACATTAAATGCCTCTGTGAGCTGAAAATTCATGCTAACCAGCTAGCCCCAGGCCTGAAAACACATCTGGCATGTGAAAACCTCTTTTTCCCAGCCGTCCCAAGCTCCTGTGCTAGCAGTGTAAACGCTAACACTCCTCTGCTAGTCTGCCTAGCTGTAAACTGACTGAGATAACTAGCTAACTGTAACTATATTCCTGAATGTATAAAAATAATATATTTAGCAGGTAGTCTGTTTATGTGTTACCCGTTTTTTGGGAGTCTGAAAAACTTTGCCAGTTTTTATGTATTGCAACCTTTTAAGTAGAATACATAGTGCGAAATTCCAGATTTAAATAACTTAGTTGTGAGATTGAAACTCCTACTGTCATGCAAAATATCACAAATGAATATTAATATTTTACCATTAAATTTTTTATGTTCATCCTGCTTAAAGTGAGAGGAATATGGACTTCCTTAAAACACATCCCTTTCAGCCTGTTGAAATCCTTGCACCCACACTCATCCACACACTCTTCACACTTGTAGACTGCTGCTTGGGGAAGAAGTGGTGGTGAGAAAGGACTGACATGGATATTCCATTGTGTCCCAAGCTGGTAGCAGCTCCCAGCTCTGAATAATGTACTACACACTTTCCACTGGCCTTGTGAATAATTCACATCACATTCCCACGATACCTTGGTGCTGATGCAAAGCAGCATCCCCTTCAGCAAAGCAGAGGATACAAGAAACAAGAACCCTCGTCTGTTCATCTGTCCATGGTTCACCTACCCTTGATGAAGGTTCTCAGTCATATAGGTCATGGTAATTACCATGACTTACCTATCCTTGTTTCTTAGTTTAATCTGTCCAGTCTATAATTAAATAAAAAGCGTTTTTCTGTCCAAGTCCAGATACTTTCAAAGCCGGCTCTTTATTTCAGCCGCTAATCTCTTTTGGATATTAATCCGCACATATTAATCCTTGACTAGCGTGCTCTGGGACTAAGGGCTGGCTGTCAACAATGAAAAATGTGTCGGTCACTTCAAACAAAGCCTGCTATTACTTCCTACGCCTGCTGTGGAACACTGTGTTCCCCTCAGCCACTGAAAATCATCTGACGTGTGTGTGTGTGTGTGTGTGTGTGTGTGTGTGTGTGTGTGTGTGTGTGTGTGTGTGTGTGTGTGTGTGTGTGTGTGTCTGTGTGTGTGTGTGTCTGTGTCTGTCTGTCTGTCTGTCTGTCTGTCTGTCTGTCTGTCTGTCTGTCTGTGTGCGTGTGCGTGTTTAAGTATACTTGCATGAGTTTTTCTCAGCATGTACGCTGTGCACCTGAGAGTACACAGGGGGAAAGTGGAAATGCTTTAACAGTCCCCTACTAGGACAAACATGTTTTTTATATTCCCTATTTGTCTCCTTGAATACAAAACTTGTGGAGTGTCTTTGAATTGTTTGTCAACAGTTTTTATTCATCTGGTAAGGAAAATAAAGATGACCAGATGTCAGAGGACCCTGCCCCCTTTCTAAAGTCAAACAGTGTTGTGGGGATCCATCTCCTCAGAACAGCTTGTTTATTCAGTTATGTAAACAATAGACATTCTGTGTTAGGTTATTACCTCATTTGCATGGTAAATATGAACTACATATTGCCGCATTAACTCTGACCATAGCTTAAGCTAACTTCTTTTGCTTCAGCGTTGACCTGACACGTATTTTCCCATAAGAACCCTTCCAGTAAGCGGCATTATCATCTCTTTGTTGTTTCTGTGGTTTTTATGTCCATATGTTTCCCTTCCAACAGATCCTGGTGCACTTGGGCCTGCTTACCAAGGAGTCGGGCTTCAAAATTGCAGAAAATGCCTTCAGTGGTGGCCCATTGGGCGAATTGGTCCAATGGAGTGACCTCATAACCACGCTGTACCTGCTGGGCCATGATGTTCGCATCTCAGCCTCCCTGGCTGAGCTCAAAGAGTCAGTACCGAACACACAAAGTACCATGATATGCCTTAAGTGCACTCTGTATTTTCCATTGAGAGTGCATTTAGTATACTGTATATGTTCAGCTAGCTCGAGTCTGTCCTTTTTCATACCACTCTCAGCTCCCAGACAAGACAGCAAGCTGCATGGCTAACTGAGCTAACTAGCTAACAGCTACAGTTGGCAGCAGTCAGCACTTATCTGGTGATATGCTGCCCCTTATTTGCTAAGAGTTGGAGAAGTGGCCGGATCTTACATATTGCACCATACATTGCATCATACACCTCCCTTATTTTTCTGAATTGGTCTGGAATTGCAGGAGATAACTTTCTTTAGTGTCTGATTAATTGCCTCAAGTGATGTAATTCAGTCAGAGTCAGTTGGGGCTTAAAATCTGGGATGTAGAGTTAGAAAGAAATTAGCTGAACTAATCTCTGTTAGAAGCTATCATCTTGACACTACATTAGCTACTACTAGCATAACTAACGCTAAACCTCTGAGTGAACTGTTGGTGTTTAAGTTGTATTGTCTTTGGTCCCTGGGGCTGACCGTATTCTACTTTTTTAACACTCGATTCCTCCAGTCAAAGCACATTTTATTTATCACCTTTTTCCAGGTAAACCACCTCTCAGTATTTGCTTAAGGTTGTTAGACTGAACTCATACATCTCCCATGTTGTTTGTCTGCTATGCGTTGTTGGCTTTGGGCTGTTTGACATGGCCTCCAACGCTCCTTGACTGTCCTCACTGTGTCAGAGATGATATTTGTCTTTGGCTCCCTGTTGAGGCACAAATGTGCAGTCAGGCGGGAAGTAAATACATTTTGTAAGTTCAAAAGTCATGGCTGGGGTTTAGTTGGATATCAACACATATCCTATTACATTAGTATTTTTCCACCACTTTAGCTGTACTGTATGTATGATCACAAGGCCAAATTTCAGCAGTTTCCCTGAGGTGTGTGCTTCGAAATACCAGTACATATTAAAAATTGCATCAGACAAAGAAGACACTACTGGACTTGAGATTATTTTATCTGTTTTAGTTTTTTAATATTTATACACACAAGTCTGAATTTTTAATGAAAGATTAAAGGAACAAAATGCTCTGTACAATAGGAGTAGTCTGAAAAAAAAGTTATTGTTTGCAATTGTGATTTGCTTTAACTCCTGAGCTTTTGTTGAAAATCAAAAATCAATGTTAAGTGAAAATGCAGAAACATGTATTGATTTTATTGATTCTCTCCAGGATCATGCGCAAGGTCATGGGGAACAAGTCGAGCTGCCCGACCCAGGGTGACAAAGTGGTTGAGCTCATCTATATTGACATTGTTGGCCTCACCCAGTTTAAGAAGACGCTGGGACCATCCTGGGTCCACTACCAGTAAGTACAAATCTTATCTTACCTGAAAAGTTTCAATCAGCTTCTGACTATGAGTAATGGGTGGCTTACACAACTGAACATTTTTCACTGATCAAATTGGATCATACTACACCCACAGTTCCCATGAAGCTAATTAGCTTCTTTTTGTAAGTATTAATAACTCTAGAGTTAGAGTGTTCTCGAGAATTTGAGACCAAAGTGCTTTCATGAATTTTCTCCACGGTAGACAGCCATCAGTAAATCCCTCTTACAATGCCAAAACAAGTACCAAAATCTTTAATTATCTGATATGGGAAGCAATTAGCAGTTCTTGATACTGTGAGGTAATTTCAGTCAAAAACTCTCCTCAAGGTCTGCGTGGTAAGAAACATTTTCAGTCCATAAGTTCTGCTGATTTCATCAGGGACAAAGCCCACTTGCAGCAAGACAGCTATGGACCCTGCCAAATCAACACAATGTGAAATTGGTGACTGCTATAATTTGATTTTTATCTTAAACATTATGTATCTAGGGAGCTTTTGCTGAGCATGCACTGTCTTTCAAAATCCCGGGCTTCCCAGGACAACGACAGTTTACTAAAAGCGGCTGTTGCGCAGCTCTGTTTGAGCCGTTGACAGTTAATTTTCTTGCACTGTAACTTTTGTGTTTGAGCAAGAACTTCCCTCATATTAGCATGTCAGCACTATAGTTAATTCAGTAATTTGTACATTTCTCTAAATTTGTGCTGCCACTGCCAACTGTGATTTAACAGCTTTTTATCAAAGAGCATTGGGCTGTGGTTTGTCTGGCTATTGGCGGGATATGAAGTCTATTTTCTGCACATACATTACCACAGTTTCCCAAAAGGCTGCAGCAGCGTCTGTTGATTGTGATATTTTCACCCGCTGAGTCTATTCTGTCTCCGATTGCTCCGCTGAGGGCTATGGATGAGGCCCTCCGGGTTTGTTTTGAAGAAGCTCTCATCAGCTCCGTCTGACAGGAAAAGAGAAGGAACAATAAGTCTGGGGGCACTAATGGCCCCGCTGGTTCCTCCTGCTTGTCACCAGGTTTTGTTTGTCTGCGACATAACACCTTAAACTGCATCCGCTCCCTTTGTGCCCTGAGGAAATTGATTCAGCCTCGGGTGTAATGTAAGGGCCAGATGCTATTTTCTGCATTATTTTTCCTACCATTATCTAACACTTATGTCAGTGCACGTTAGGTCACTGTGTGTGTTGTGAAAGAGGACTTCTACTGCAGGGTTTTCTCTCCTTTTTATTGTGTCAGTGGATGCAACCCAGTCAGTTTCCCTGTGTTGCTTGTCTGCCAAAGTGTCCTTTACTCCGCTGTCTCCTGTAAGTGAATAACTCGCCTGTGTGGCCTGAGAATCCCTTTGTGAAACCTTCTCATTCTTCTCTTGACTTTATTTGTCGTAAAGGAAAGCAGGTCATGCCAGACTTGTTGGTATATCAGACCCAAAATTCTTGCAAACAATAAACTGTGTCATTATTGTTCCTTTTTTCTGTGTTTTGGGACAGCGCAGCCAAGTCTGTTAGGCCTGTTGGTGATTAATGTGTTTTGTTATTGCCCCAGTCTTCTGGCTATCTGTCTTACAGCGCTGTGTCACTGTGTTTCATACTACTCCTGAGGAATTGCAAGGCTCTGAGCGGTTGTTTTCTGGGTATAAACTCGAGCCAATGTTGCCCTATTGTTCCGTTTCATTTAATCCTTTCATCCAATAATGTAATCGGGCACAGCACTGTCATCTGCATGAGCCGGGCTGCAGAAAATGTGCCAGTGTGAACCAGTTCTACATTTGGTGTCAATGACAAAAATGCAGAAATGAAATGGGACAAATGAAAAGTTAGTCATCAACTGTATGCGTTCCACAAGTTTGATTTAATCATTTTGCCCCATGCCTTTATCCTTTTGTCTCTTCTGGGTTTTTTAAAAGAAAAAAAACATGTTTTTGCCAAAAACTTTGTTTTGACACAACACTGTATCTATATATTGCCTGTGTGTAGGGGGGTGTGATTCATGTCACAGACTTTCTTTTCTCTACAGTGGTGTTGATGTTTGTGCTGCTGTCAGGACAAAAACTTGCTTTGGCAATTGTGTGATTGTGCACATCAAATAATGGTGAAGTCAGTATTCCAAGACAGTTTAGGCATAAAGATATAATAATTTACCCCTTATTAAGCACTGCCTAGAACATTACATATGCAGCTTACAATATGTTTTAACTATTTTCTGCACGTAAAAGCCCAACTAGGGACAAGAGTTGAAAATTAGGAATAGCTATAAAATATCAGTTTGATTTTCTGTATTGGAATTATGAGAAATTGCATAGTCCCTATTTAAATTAGAATAAATTATTAGAATTAGTAGCAGTTGTACCATTTTAAAATTGTGTCTATAAGTGAAGTGAGTAGAAAGAAGCATACTAATTACTTCTGCTAATGTAACGTCAATTTTTCTGGCTGAAATGGTTGCTATCGTCAACAGATATTATCTCAAGCTAGCTATCTGATGTCAACTGCTCGAGTTGGTTGACTGTTTAATTTCTTAGACAAAGAAGAAGATGTTGAGAAGATTAATGCTTAGTGTCTTGCAACAGTACAGTATGTTTTCCCTTTTGAACTAGGAAAATTATTCAAAGATGACAATAATCAAATATTATTTGTAAAATTGGTAAACGTTCTCAGGATAGCTGCTAAAGTTAGCCTAATCTCTACGGCTAATAAGGCAGTTAGTCACATGTGGGACCTTAAACTTAACACATATCCCGGAAGGGTTCTGTCTAATGCAACCTGTAACAGCACAAAATAATTAATAATTAATTATGTAGCGAGCTTATCATATGCTAACCCTTGACCTTGGAAGTAACGCTAGGATACTGCTGTAGCTAATATATACAAGTCAGTCATGCCAGTATTAGCTGCTTATGTTGGGTACGGGTTAAGCGAAGTTGATCTAATGACTCAAACATGTTCAAAGGTAGGTTGTGATGTCATTAAAAATATTATGGGTGAGATAAAAAGGCTGATAACACATTTCAGTTAGCTGGAACACATTGCCAATAACATCGAGGAGGAAATATAATCTAAAAGTGGCTAGCAATAATCCAGTGTTAATGGCAATGAAACTTTATCATGTTATTGATTATTTTACTGGTGTTGTCTATCTTGATGTGGGGGAGTAATTCAGCTTAATGCTTTTATAAGACAGACCATTAACACACATGTCTGTTTATCCAGCTGTTGTTTTTAGCCTCAGGGATGTGCTGGCATGAAATGGAGCCTCAGGTAGATTCATATTTAAAAAAAAATCCCATCTGAGATTGCCTGTTTCCTAATGACCCATATGGAGCCATTTTATGTATTGATTATCTCACATGGGAGATGATCACAACAGGAGAGAAGCCTTTCGTTTATCATAGCCATTGTTACACATCATCCACGTATCCATTTGAGATCTCTTCAGGTGGATTACGTTATAGTGAAATTGCTTTGACAACAACGTCCCTACTCAGCTCAGCTCGATTGTGATGTTACAGCTACTAAGTGCGTACTTGTTTAGTTGGACAGCCTCACCTCCTGCCATATTATGACGCCTACTGTCAACTCACCGGACTTTGAATACGTGCTGAAAGCCTTTGCTGGAGCTATATTAACAGCATGTTATGGATCTAGCAGGACTTCACCCATCTGTTGAAGATGCATCTACTGGAGACAGATGAAGGTTGTTTTTCCCTTGAGTGGTTGGAGATGGCATGTGGGCATGTTGTTGTTGTTGTTCTGCTTTCAGTCTAAAGTTTCCTCACGGTGAAAGTGTTTCCCAGCTCTTGCGCTCTCCCAGGGCCTTTCACAGTTCACACAGCAAGCTGTGTAGCATCTGCCGGGGCGGAGAGACGATCACTGAGAGAGAGGGAGAATTTTTAGGTGCAGATGTCTGTGTATGTGTGTGAGGCTGCATGTAGTGCTAGAAAGCAGGTGTAAACAGACGGTATGTGATTAATGCTGGCTATTCTACCTTGACCCAAAGTGGGAGTTACCTCATTTTATTTACCAACAAGAAAATAAAGTACTGGGCTCAAGATAGCCGATAAAAGAGGCTCATCATTTTAGAATTTTGTTGCAGAAGACAGTCTTTTTTGTAGCCAGACTTCAGATTTCTGTTATTGTCCTTTTGCCCTCCTAATTGAAGAAGGTAGACGGTGAAGGACAGGGCAGGCCTGACAGCATCTTGAAAAGAGAAGTGAGTAACAATGAACTAGTTCGTGAATGCAGCGCATGAAGTTAAAGGTCACAAGTGAGTGCTTCTCTGCATATACAACATTCCCTCTCCTAGTTGTGGTCTAATTAATCCTCTGCCGTGACCTTTCAGTCAGCCATGATGTCCTTTCACAGTCTCCACAGGGCAGGATTTGACTCTCAGTTTGAGAATGGAGGCTTAATCTTTGTGGTTCCGTCGTCCCATATGGAGCTGCTTTGAAACTGTATCAAAAGACATTTCATGATGCAACATATACACATTGTATCTGTTACTGCATAGGAAATTACTAAAGATGTACGTACAGTGTTTTGATGGGCTTTCTTGCAACCTCAAAATACATGCCTTCAACATTTATACTACAGACATTATTTTTTTCCCCATTTCAAGCCATTGTAATGATCCATACACTACATGGGATAACATGACGCACAATGATACCACATTTCAATAAAGGCTTAATAACAGTAATCGTAACAACTCGAATAGCATTCAGTAAAATGCATTCCTCTGCCAAGACCCGACAGTTATCTTTAATGCAATCAAGCCTGATCAATATTGGTATCTGTCTGAATTCCCATGATCTCAAATGCAGTGGTTGGTGGTAGTTAGAGGTTTCTCTCCCTATTTGTTGGTGTATAGTAGCTGAAAAAAACGTACCCATTATGAAAACTTATTTAAATCCCTTAGGATCTGCACTAAAGTGTTGTCATTGGTAAGATCCATACATTGTACCCTTACTAAATGCTGAAAATGTCGACCTTAAGCAGCAGTTAAAGAAAATGAGAACAAAATTCCTGGATCCATCCCTTTTATCCTGTTTCAAATCAAAAGTTAATGGGGCTATTCTGGGCCGGGAGCCATGCTACTTCCAAGTTTGGTAGTAATCCGTAAGTAGTTCTTTCTTTAATCTCGCTGACAAACCAAACAAAAAACAAAGAAACAGACCTAGGTGAAAACTTGACCTCTTTGGTGGAAGTAAGAAATCATTGCTGCAGTACTGCACATGATTCCTGAACCAAAGAGAATAAGATAAAACATATTCTTTACAGGAACAAAGTATGAAAAAAACACATGCAAAAGATGCAAGCCTCTATAATAGATCATGATCTAAACACTGAGTGCACTGAATTTTCAATTTCATTAACTCATCTTGTTGGTCAATACCAACAACGCCCTGTTTTTTGATGTAGTGGAACCAAACCACAGAAGGGCAAATAAACACTGAATTACATCTTCAGCATATCCCAAAATATCCCCAAACCTCAGTGTTTGTTTCTTTATCTTAAGCCTGGTCTGACCCTATCCACTAAGGAACAGGTTAGTGCATTTTCAAGTCGGGATGCACTTACTGAGGAATTCTGGGATGACACTGTTGTTTTGCTGTTGTTTGTTTTGCTTTTGGTGTTATTTATTCCCCCTTTTTTGCCAGGGAAAGAAATAAATCCCCATTGTTGAAAGTTGTTTTTCCTATTCATTCTCTCCATACTTATACAGCCTTACAAACTGATGGCAGTTGTTTCATGGGCCATAACTCATACGTATGCTTGTGCAAAATTGATGTGACACATCAAATAAACATCAGTGACCGTCATTGGTGAATGTCATCTTATTTGCTTTATTGATTGATGGCAGTCAAATTTGCAACACATATATAACGACAGCGTGTCTGTTTGTGTTGAGGTGATTTGTAATGGTGTTTCAAAGATTCCTTGATTTTGCAAGATACAATGCAGACTTAATTTAAATATACATTCTGGTGTTATTGTCTTGCTTCTAGCATGAGGCAGCCATTAACACTCTTGTCTTTGTGTGATGTTACAGGTGCATGTTGCGGGTGCTGGACTCTTTCGGGACAGAGCCAGAGTTCAACCATGCCCACTACGCCCAGTCCAAGGGGCACAAGACGCCCTGGGGGAAGTGGAACCTCAACCCGCAGCAGTTCAACACCATGTTCCGTAAGTCACACAACACACTCTCTTTCCAAAAGCACCAACTGTCAGCCATTATGAGAGGACTAGTGAGCTTTGGCTTAAAACCAGTGCATTTGGCTCTATCACGTCTGTCTGTCCATGCAGGATTTATAAACAAGTTACCTCACTTTATGTCATTAAAACGAGCACAGATAACTTTGCTAATTGACAAAAATTCTTCAGGTGTGTTGGTGCTGAACGACTGAGAATGACACATCCACGTTTCTCAAAGATTTCATCACCTCACCAAGTTTCCCCACTGTTTTGTTAAAATAAGATCAAGTTGCCATACACGGCTACTTGCAGTATGAATCAGTTTTTGTGATCATAACACCCTCGGCTCTTTCCAGTCCATGGTTCTGTCAAAATTGTGATGTTTTGGTTGGGAAAGAGGCATAAAAGAGGCTCTGAAAATCCATCACGCAGCTCGCTAATGGAACATCATCAAGCAGATTAAGGCAAAGTAAGAGGTCAGACACTCGGCTCTCCATTTTACTGTGATTATGAATGTAGGACGTAGGGGTTTTATTGCTCCATGTGTGAGCCCATCACTCCTACTGTGAGATCTCTCTGTAACTGGAGTCAAACACTTTTGCTGAGGTGGATGAGTGGTGGCGGTGCAGCAGAGGAGAGGTTGGAGCCAGCCCCCCTGGTGTATTGACCTTTTTCCCCGTGGCTAAGAGAAAGTGAAATGTTACCCCTGCAGTACCCATTTGTGAGGTGATGCCCGGAGCTATCCAAAATACCACTGCACCTGAATAGGCCCTTTGTTGGCTGAATAGGGTATGTCTTTCTCATAACACACTGGGGCCTTTGCACGAAATCCAGTTAAGAGTCGCTAGGTTAGATGATATCGCTGGTGAAACAAGTGCACAGTGGCTTGGCTGAGTGTTAAAACCACAGAATGGCATCACTTCCAGGCACAAGAGACCTGTTTTTTTTTTTGTTTTTTTTTAACTGCGCAACACATTAACTTCAGCTTTAAACAGCTGTACATTCCCCATTCAGCTCAAACAGCACCTAGCATAACCCTAACACCTTCGAAGATAGTTAAATAAATATGTCCGGTTTCATACTGTTATGAGATTAGGCACAAATAATATTTGCACATTGAACTAGTCTTGTGTATTTCTGAGCAGCTGTGTATGTTAGCTTGGAGTTACAATGGGTGGGGCTGACTGCTTGAGGACATTTTAGAGATCTTATCAGGATCTGCAAGGGTAATGCCTAAATTTAGTTGTCCTGAAGCAATCTCCCCACAAAACTGGTCCTACAAAAAACACAAGCATATTTTGTTACTCTTTCAACTTAGTGTCCAGTCTTAACTAGAGGGACTTACTTGCTCAAACCTTAAAGGTCCAGTTTGTAGGATTCAGTTGCATGTAGCAGTGAGGATACAGCAAAAACAAAAGGCTGTCTCTAGAGCTAGCGCTTGGTTTGTTCGTTCTGGGCTGTTAAAGAAAAATGGCAATGCAAAATGTGTCAGTGTAAAAGGCTAATTTTCAGATATCAGGGATTGTTATTTTTAGGTTATTTTACACTAATGAAAACTAAATACTGAATTTTACATTTTCCAATCTAACTATAGCCTCCTTTATCCTTTCCTTATATTCCTCAGCTCACCTATTGAATGTAGATGTAAATGTGGACAAATCAGGTGCTGCTGGGTTATTCATCCTTCTTTTGGATTGGTCCATTTGTTACGATTAGGCACAGCTCCATAAATCATTGGTTGTGGAAAAAGAGAGCATGTGGCCTCTGGCCAATAAGACAAGACAAGGCCAAATTGTCCTCATTAATCAATATCAGAGTCTGGATAGCAGGGAGTGTTTTCTTGTGTACAATTTGTGTTTGAATGGGCTGCCCATCTTATTTAAGTTGGCTCGGTTCCAACAGCGCAAGTAATCAGGAAATAAGATACATTTAATTTTTGATGTAGGTCAGAATGACAAGTTTCACTTATTTAGTACACACTTTATCAGCCCCAAAACAAGTATGTTACAAAGGCATGTGAACCTGAAGTGAGCTATACCCAGCACAGAATGAGATATTCAGACTTCTTATCTAATTATTTTGTAAACAAGGATGACCATAAAAAGTGATCATTTCTTTAATCCTTCTGCATTACTCTCACAGAGATAGCTGTGAAAAAAAAAAAAAAGCCCATTTAGAAACTTTGTAAAGGATACATATGGTGAAGAAATCAGCTTTGTTAAACAAGTGTCAAAATTGGCCAAAAATTATGTTTTGACTATTCCTTCTGTGTCCAGCCTATGAGCGTCGTTACTAAAGTCATACTGCACAAAAGCGGTTGCTACCATATATCTGCACATGTACATTCTTCCTGTGCGTATACCTGCTAATAAATGTTAAACCCATTCTGGAAACGATGATTAATACTGGTCAAAGATTGAACATAGCAGCAGATAGTATTTATCTTTGAAGCATTGCCAACTACGTAATTGACCCTGAGATCTGCTCGGCTGATAGTGCCTATGAAGCTTTGATTGATAGTATCTCTGGCACACCTACTCACTGAAGGTTATCTTTTTTTTTTCCTCCATCTGTGTGGGATCAATAGACTTCAGTTGTGAGCTCTCTCCTGTATCTCTCACACAGCTGCACAAAAATGTGGTCCTTTAATTGATATCACCAGAATTACTCAGAAAAGGAAGAATCTGTTGAAGATTAGATAAATACCATTTTAAACTTTCCTGTGGAAAGTTCATGAAATGGCTTCTAAGATGTCATCCTACCTTTACATCACAGATCTTTCCATCTGTTTGAGTTGTATTTAAATTTGACTGTTGCACTGTAGACAATTAGCATAATGAGATAGTCACGCAGATTTTAATATACTTTACCTACTATTATACTGGTTTTAATGCGAGTATTTTAATGCTGATGATCAAATTGAAAAGCAAATTAAAAGCTGGCCAAGTCTTTGTCTGAAAAAGATCAATAACTTTACCGGTGCTGATCATCTATTATCTTATTTAATCTTGTGAATGTGCTTTGAGACTAGCGTAGCTCAACATTTTGTGAAATATGTTTATTATCTCTGTTGCTGGGAGTTAGCTAAATACAAAGCTTACGTTAGCAAGCAGTTCGCTTGTTTGAGCTTTAGAGGTTCTGGTATACGTTAGCTCTCAGACAGAGCCATGCCGTTTCCCCGGTTTCCAGTGTGCATACTAAGCTAAGCTAACCACTGCTAGCCCTAGCTTGATAGTTGGTGTAGAGACACGTGAGTGATCTCAACCCTCTCATTATAAATATTGGCAAGACTAAAAACTATTCCTTTGATTTCATTTCTCAGATAGAGCTCGAGACCAAGCTGCTGCTGCTGAATTGAATCCTAAATGCAGAGCTCAGCAGTATTGAAGGACATGCTGGCGTAATAGACATACATCATCAATCATTAGTTCTTTGGCAGATGGTAATGTTTATATTCTAATTGCTACAGAGATGGAAATACGTAATCATCAGAGAGAATTACTTTGAGATTAAACACATTTCATTTTCATAATTGTAATGAGGGACTGTCTGATAGAGCCAATGCTTCAGATCACCACACACATCATCTTTAGACATTTCTTAAAAAAATAAAGAAGCTAAACAGTTAAAAGTTCATGTATTCTCGCCCTTCAGGTCGAACTAAATAAGTCATATAAACACAGTCTTTGATGTAAAATGTTGGAGATTTTAGTGCTGATGATACATTTTGCAGTGGGGTTTTTTTTTT
>CAEMYA010000158.1:2409187-2520237 GCA_903131615.1 Diplodus sargus | reverse complement strand
TTTTTTTTTTTTTTCTGTCTGGCCAGCAGTATAGAAGTTTTTCTTGTCAAATTAATCCACACTCTCAAGTGTTGGGCCAACAATAATCACATAATCCTTAGTCTGTGACTTTGCTTTACTTTTTCCTGGTGTGTTTTCTTGTGCAGGTGCCATTATGTGATAATGTAGCATAGTCTGCCTCTAGCACTGACATAGTGAGACTTTACTGCTGCCACTGTTTAAAAGGAAGCCACTGCGCAGTCGCATTCACCCTGTTGAACAGGATATCCTGCCCTCAAGAGTATAACAAGCATTTCTTCACCCTGTTCCTCGACTAATCTCCGACCACTTTGCTTTGTAAGGAATCCTGGATTCCTGGATTCCCTCTGTTAAATTGGAATTCATTTTTGGTGCAAACTTGTTCCCTACTTGCAAGCTTCAAGAGCAACAAAGCAGCTGCTTCTCCGGCACCGCTGTCCTCCCAGGCTGTTTGTTAGTTAATAGCGGATGAAGCTGTGGCAAGTTGAGTGACATTTTGAGTGGCGGCTCTAGTGGGAGAGGAGGCATCTGTTGCCAAATGCATCGAGAGGGCTGAACACTAATTAACAGCCTGTCCTGTTTACACAGTCAGTTTGGTACACGAGTGCTAGTTCTGCCTCCTCCCAGTGCCGAGGACCTTCTCTGCCTCTTTGCCATCAGAAACACAGCGCAGTTATTAGTTACCACCTTAGGTGTTGTGCTGACATGTGTTTGTTTAAAAAATGCTCTGATAATGCATGTTCCTCTTAATCCTAATTCTTTGGAGTGTGACCAATTCCCATAATCAGTGAAGTAGCACTTTGTAGCCCCATGTAACAATTAACATCAAGTCTGAGTACATTAATCGTCTTATAATAGTCGACATGATGCTGGACAATGAATAGCCTCAAAAATGTCAATCCTCATCACATTATTTGCTGTTCCTTTTTTTATTGCAAAGAGAGAAGTCATTCGCCTCGCAGAACAAACAAATGAATGGTCATTCATTTTAGATTTGCACTTGTTTGCTGTTCCTCCCCGTCACTCCACAAATCAGCTGTCACCCCCCATTTATATTTTTTAATCATCCTATCCGCTTTTGCGTCTTTTCTGTACAAGAATACAATTTGAATAATGGAAGCAGATATAGATACAATATCCTGACCTTTTCTCCTTAATGTGGGTTAAGTTAAAAGAAAACTGAATCCATCCTTTCCCATCATGCAACTCGGAAACATTTTTTCAGTAGACCCATGCTGCTGTATAAATGCCCATGTCTTGGATGTGGACCAAAGTCATCATGACTTGGACTGCAACAGCGAAGAAGAATTACTTGACACTCCAGTTAAAGAATTGTAGCATAACCTGATGGTTATTTCCTCAAACTTGAAGAGCGAGCCACAGATGATACTGTATACCAGTACAAAAATGTTCAATGCTCAGTCGTACTAACCGTGACCAGTCAGTTGACATCCTTTTAATTTAGCTGTTTTGGGGGAGTTACTCTTGAAAGAAGTGTAATTAGCTGTGTTATTGAGCTGTTTATATTCTTATTTTTATGTTATTGTTTTATCAGCCATTATTAGATAGACACTGGAGGTAATTTCAGAACATTTGGCTCCTGCCCACACTGACGCCTCACACAGATCTGGTGAGATCTTCATAACATCCACTCCCACATTCTTGTGCTCTCCTACACACGAAAAACACTGAGTGAATAGTATTCAGCTGATAATTGGTTCCTCTGTGCATTTTAATTCTCAGAAGTGCAGAACAGGAACAGAATTTGAATAAACTAGATTAGTAGTCGGACAGAATTTGCAACCCCGACCCATGTAAACACATGCAGCGCAATGAATGTTTTCAACCGTCTGGTTCTTCTTCAAGATAAATTATTTAACAATACTGTATGTCAGCTTGCATGTTACTAAACATGTCACGCTCGCTCTTTTAAAGTGTCAAGCAACCTGTGATAAGCATCCAAAAAACATTCCACTAGTGTAAAGGAAACAACTTATTGTTGTTATTTAAGATCAGTACCAGGTGGTTTTTACTTTGCTCATGCCCCTCCATTAAATCCTATAAAAGAAATGACACATTTTTGTCATTGTTTGAAAATGGACTGGTCTCGTGCTGGGCTCATACTCTGCCTTACACATTTCCTGCTCTTTTTTTCTTCCCTGTGTTTTCCTAAAGGCTCTTAATCAGTGTAAATCTGTATGATATGTAAACTGCCTGAAGAGACCTAATGAACAAACAGTGCCTTTTGTCGAGGGAATGTCACATTCGAGCCAACACCCCGCTAAAAACACGTCAACTGTATTTGCGAAAGTACTTGTGTTGAACTTAACGTAGTACGTCATTGTTTGTACATACTGTTACCTACTAGCCAAATCATGATACAGCAGCTGTATCCTGTCCATGTCATGTTTTAAAGCCATGTTTATCACCTGTTATCACAAAAGGTGTTATTAGGCCAGTGGTTGCAGGAGTTGAATCTAACTTGTTTTAATGGTGGTAGGCGTGTTAATTTGCAGCTGTGGTGTGGAAATTCTTTGTACAAATGGTCCCAATAAATCCTTTTATTTACTGTACTGGAGTGAATTCCATTTCCCCCGACTGACTGCCCTTAATTTGCCTCTGCAGTAATGGCGTTGTGGTTAAAAAACGAGCTCTGACCACAGCAGCTCCCTCGAGTCTCTGAGACAAACCACAACTGTGCACCAAACACCTCCTTTGCAGCCTGTTTCATTCCCTTAAAAAGGTGATGAGGTCTGCATTGCAGAGTGCTTATACTATTCCCTTTTTGTTTTGAAATTGGGTTCAAAAGCATATTCATTTCTAACTAAATCTTTTCTGCACATTGAAAAGCCTTGTCTTCACATTTGTTTTACTAGGCAGATGGCAGTAAGGTAAAGTGCAGCCAAATCCGGGCTTCAGTAGCTAGTCCATCACTGGGCAGCAAGGAGCGGATGGAGCAAAAATCCAGAGGGCTTGTCGAGATATCAAGTCAAGTTTATTCATGTAACCCAATATCACAAATCACAAATGTGCCTCAAGGAGATTTACGATCTCTACAGCATTGAAAAGCCCAGTTATGTTGTGCAACTGTCCATTCTGTCTCTGGAACTATGATCCGTGCGAAACGCTGAAATTGAAATGGGCTTATTCATTTAGCTGAATAGTACTGACTCTGAAAAGCAGACACTTGTGAAAGATTTATTTGAGGTGTTTTTGTTTTTACATCAATGATGCATAAATTAAGGTGAGAAAAGGGCCTCAAGTCATTTGTTTTATATTCAAAGAACTGATCACTGACTTTTATTTCCACCTCTTTCTTCCTCTTAGTCTTTTCCATCTGTCCTTGCTGCATTTAAATGCAGCATACTGAAAGTGAAATGACACCGATTTTCATTAGAGTTTTGTGTTTTTGTGTGCGTTTATGTATTTTTATTCATTTATCTTGCCGCAGCTCACACCCCAGACAACAGCTTCCTGGGTTTCGTGGTGGAGCAGCACCTCAACGCCAGCGACATCAGGCACATTGATGACATCAAGAGACAGAACCAATCACTGGTTTACGGCAAGGTCGACAACTTCTGGAAGGTAATACAGTCTTTTATGCACTATTACACACTTTACCCTTTTTTACACCCTGAAACATTTACATTTGACACCAAGACATGATTGAAATTGATTCTTGAATGAAGGTAAGCAATTTATTAGCTTAATATTATTCTGTCTGATCAGATAGGTGCGCATTAAAAAAACTTGAACACCATTGTATGCTATATAGATATATCTGCAGACCCCTTTGGACATCTTTTTAACACTTAAATGTTCTGACATGCACAAAGGCACACACAGATTTGTGTCTGTGTATATATATATATATATATATATATATATATATATATATATATATATATATATATATATGGGTTCCCTCTGAAGATGAAAGTGACACACGAGGCATGCCAAAGAACACCAGTGCACCAAGGGTAACCCATTTTCAGACCTCTGAGAGCTGTGCAGTGAGTGCAACTCTTTGAACAACCTTGGGTAAAACTTTCACAGGAAACTTAATAACAGTCTGGTTTAGGAGCTCAAATTCAGCTTATCGCCCTCTCCGTGGAGTTTTAATATATTCAAATGCATGCTCACACTGCGGCACGGAGACCAAGGGATTACTGTATCCTAGACAAAAACGACTTAGAGACTTGGAGAGATTTGCACATTGTTTGGCATGCCATTGATGGTCGGATTACTTCCTGTGCCTTGATGAGCTTTCAGCAGACCGACATCATGTATGTTTCAGACTGTGTTGCTCCGAGTCCAACTGACTCTTTAGATGTCTGACAGTGTAACTTGGAGGAATGATAATTGAAGCTACAGAGAGCGATGTCTTCAAGTATCATGCCTGTAGTGCAAATGCCTCTTTACATCAGAGGGATTTGGGATGAATATGCATAGAATTGAATGATAAGCCAGACCCAACTGGCTAATTATCTTATCCTGCAAATGTAGTTGCGTCAGTTGATCGTGGTTTGTCCCACTTGAGCTCTCTTAGATTGAGACTGTATCATAATCAGTATAAAGATCCTTGCTACATTAGTGATCAAAATGTGTTCATTTGAATGGATTTTAAAGTGGAATTTATTTAAGACTTCAATCAGACAATTTACCCACTACGTCTTTAACCACTTGTACTTTATAAATTTACTTGAACCTATTTTATCCATCACTTAAAACATTCTGTTTGGATTGTTTATTTATCGCTTCCTCCTGCTGTCTTTCCACGTCACTTTTTAGCTAACTAGACTTTAGACTTCTGCTCACTTGCAGGCACAGCATTTAATTCTTTTGATTGTTTAAGTGTAATTTCCATTTTTTCTTAGTAGTCGAGGAACTCAATACCACGGGTTGGAGTCTTTTGTCTGGAGTTTAAGGCCCAGACCATGAATGCAATTTTTGGATGACTCCCTTTCATTCACTGATTTATTCATCACCCTGATACATAGTTTCTTCATGTGAAAATTGCACAGTGCATGTGACAATTGCTTACAGTTGTTTAGTTTCTCAGCAGCTGTGGTCTGTACTTCCTGGAACATAAAAGGTTAATCGTTTCATACCTTTACATTTAGAGCTGCCCACTCTAAGTAAAGTTTTTTCTAATTTACCACTTCGGCATTCTGTTGGAGCAGATGGGTGTTAAGCGTCTTGATCAAGGGTACTTAAACATTATGTCTAAAGACTTGGATGAGTGTTCACACTGGTAACTATATATCAGCCTGCCTCTTTAACACTGCTGCACCCTATAATAGATAGGACATCAACATGTTGAACTTTGACACAGCCAACATGGTAGGATCAAAAGATCTTTAAGTGATCTGAAAGGTGATACCAATACTTTTGAATTATTTACACTGACTAGCATGCCATACATGTTACCAGTCACATACCAGTGTACGGTAATTTGTCCCATGGAAGTGATCCAAAACAAACAACAAGAAACAGCTGAACCAGCACAAGGAAGTGTTGTGTTTAGAAAATAATTGACAGTAACCAAACACACTCCAAGCATACCTAATCTAAAAGAAATTTGCAATGAGCACAGTGTGTACAGTTTGAATTTCAAAGCCTCATTGTAAGGCTCTCAATCCCAAGGTGTTGTAGCGTTTTAATCCAGAGGTAGCAGGCGTGCTGCTGTGGTTTGTGGCTTCTAGTACTACTGAGTCGGAACCATTCAGTCTAGCTTTAAAAGGGCAGACGGGGGAGCCCATCAGCTCACAGCAAGGGGCATTAGCTACTAATCAGACTCCCAAGCGTGTTCATTACCTCCTGCTTTTAATTAAAGGGCCATTTTGGAGCCGACTGATAACGAGCAGACTGCCGTACTCCATTTCCCTCCCTCCTCCTTTCAAATTGCGCTGTCCTTCGATCTCTTTCTCTACACTTGAGAGGGTTCATTTCAAATGATATGTCCGCTATTTAAAATGGAAAAGTGAGGCCTACAGTGAGAAAACTATTTCTTGAATTGAGGTAAAAATTCACAATGGAATTAAAGGAGATTAATGATCTGAAGACACAACAGATAGCACTTGAGGAAGGTGCAGTCAGCATTTTAATTTGTAGAAACTGAATTAAATCTCTCAGCCCTGATTAAGTTCAGTGTGCTCCTTTGCCTCCATGTTTCCCATTTTGAGACTTCTTTACCAATGTTGTTGTGCAAGGACCTGTGTCCTGATAACTGCCATCCAAAATTGCAGCTTGTGTCTTATCTTCAGGTCTTATCTTCCTGAACGCCATCCAATTGTAATGTTTATAATTCCACGTGAGTCATTTTATTTTCTGCCATGTAGGCCTCATAAAACAAAACAAAAAACACCCCCAAGTGGCTTGATAAATGAAGCTGAAGTAAATATGTGTAGTATTTCAAGGTCATTCTTATCTCCATGTTTTGCCTTATTTAACTGCAAAACAGAATTGATGCAGAGAAAATCTGTAAAGACCACATTAGAGTGCCTGAGACAGCATGTAACGGAAGAGTTCTCCTGTCGAACTCCGTCTCCTTCCCGCAGATTAATTTGTCGGGGTTAATGTGGGTTAGGCAAGTAATAGTCTTCACGCAAAATACAGCCCATTGAAAGGCTCTCACCCTGCCTGATCAGTATGCAGAGGTGCTCAGGTCACAGTCATCCCACAGGTGTGCGAAGTGAACCACTGCAAAAGGCGGATTGAGCAATCACCCAGACACACATACGCACAATCTCTCCCTCACACACTTTATTCAGAACATGTTTTCATCATAGTCCATACACCTTCAATATTCCAACACTCATTTTAACATTAGTGTCAGCTGTGCTAGCCTGTATCATGAAACATTAATGCCTAAAGAAGCATTTTTTTACTAGCTTGAGCTGTACGTTCACTGCCTGCATAGCAACAATATCTCTCTGGCTCGCTAGACTATTACTGAATGGAGCTCCAGTAATTGGACCATATTTCTATATACTTTTTGTCAGGTTGTCCCAATTGAAATTACATCGATTTTCAGAACCAGGCCCTGAAATTCATTTGTTTTCATTTTTGTTTCAGAATTCGAAAATAAAGCTGCACTGTGTAGAAGAGAAACTCATTGTTATGCCGAAACAACCTAAACGAACAAAGTTTCTTTGTGCGACTGATTAAACAGAATAAACAACTGAACAAATAAACACAATTTCATACTGTTTTACTTTGTTTATATTTGGCGGACCCTGCTACCTTTCTACCTTCAAACAGTGTTCTTGGGGACCTTTTTTTCCTCTGAGAACAGCTTGTTTATTCAGTTATGGAAACAAATTATATTTCTTCTCCAAGCAAACATAATGTCCCTTTAAATAAATGGGAGCTGCAATACTTTTTGGAAAGGGTTAGTCAAAAACAGACAGATTTAATGTTATTTTTAGGGGATATCTTCATGCGCAGTTGAGGTGTCTGCACTACACAATAGTGGTGAAGGTCAAACCTGTAATTAAAGCGAGGATCCTTTTTTGGGAAGCAATTTGTAGTGAAATGACATCATTCCTCATTTTTCTCTGGCCTCGCTGAAAACCTGGCTAGTCTCTCATCTGACCTGAAGGACTTAAAGGAGATACTGGGGATTAAAGAACCAGGATGGCGAGTAATTATTTTGTTGTGGAACAGGCAGCATTGATGGCGAGACCCGAAATGAAATGGCCAGACCACCTCAGAGGGAGCCGTCGCCATAGCAACCCAGTAGGAGGAGTGGAAAGGCAGAGCGAGGGAGCCGAGAGTGACTGCCTGTCTTTTCTCTCTATTCCCATACAAACACCCAGATAGAAGCCAGCTAATGTTTCACTTTGTGTCGATGGATGGTCTGCACTACCATTTCAAGTCGAGACATATCGTCAACCTGTTAACATAGAGTTTAAAGGCTTTAACCCAGTCCTCACCCCATCAGTGTGCCCACTTATTATAAAATCAGTCAGTATCCCTGTTATTCAGTGTTCAGTCCGTCAGAAAGCATTTGATGAGGCAGAAGGCAACGCGGAGAAAGGTGAGAATGAGTAGGATGTACGGAGAGGGAAAAGCTGCAGGCCTTTGGCAGCAGATCAGAGGACATGCCGAGGAAAGACACACTGAGCTGACAGGGACACGCAGACAAACACACATATATGCGCACAGTGCTGACATATGCAGAGTAGGAAGGGCACCCACACTGTTACCCTTTCGTGCTCATAAACAGACACCAGTGGGCTCCTTCCCCCGTTTGAAGATGGATAACCAAGTTGAGTTGAACATTAAACCTTCTTTAGTTTTACAGTGCCTGTCTGATCTGATGAAGCAATCCCCGGTGCCATTAAGCCGCTGTGAGTGCCAGTGTAGAAACCCGAATTGGACATTTGAGGAAAGAGCTGGGCCGGAGTGGGAAATGTTATGGCGCTTATTAAATCGACTCCTTCTGTCACAGATGTTTTATTGAATTAAGCCCAAGACATTTTCAGAAGGTGCTGTTATTGGTTTGCTTTGTAACACAGATCCATAGTGTAAGATTTTGGGGCTGTGCAATTAATCGGAATATAATCAATATTGCAATATGGCTAAGTGCAATAGCCAGCACTGAAAACAGTTGAATCGGGAATCGGCGATTATGTATTTTGAGTGTGAACAATATTGATGTTAGAAAACAAGAGACGTCCCACATGAGCTGAACATTTTGAAATACGGTTTAACTTAGTCATTTCCTTTCCTGCAGTGAGGACACACTGACCTTGCCTCGACTCAGACTGACCTGAAATGTGTTGCGTTCCACCTACTTTGATTTGATTGAGCGAAAGGAGGGCGAGCACTTTAAAGGCCAGCCGTTCGCTTCCTTGAACATTCACCGAAGCAGTAATGCCTTTTTCAGATTTATGTGTAAAGACGGAATGCAATCAACGCGCAATGAGAAAAATAGTGTAATTAACAGTGAAATGACTTATAGTAGCTGCAGTCGAGGAAAATAATAACATTAATATTAGAAAAACAAGTAATTATTCTTGTTTTAATCGAGCATGCTGCCCAGCTCTGCTTATACATGGACCTAGGGCAGAAATTGTTTTGATAATTAGGTTTTAAATAATTTGACTCCCTCCTGACGGCACCTGCTTTGTTGACTGCACGCTTCACTAAGAAGTAGCTTGAATGTATGGAACTGGTGTTAAGATCCCCCCTGGGGTCGTTAGCTTCTGTATACAAGGTGCAAAGCTTTTAATTGCGCCCCATGAAGCATATGACGTTAACAGGTGTTTCCGTAGCTGTAGGACATGCAGGAGTATTACAGTTGCTGTGATTTTTTTAATGTATTTTTTCAGATTGTTGCACTTGAATGATTGTGCAGTCAACATATACGTCGCAGGTACCTCGCCTGACAGTCAGAAACATGGCCAGCTACCAAACTCCGATCGGTTCTACACTGTTATGTCTAATGGGGCGTGGCAAGGCATTGAAGTAAATAACACCTCCTGAATGCACTCCAAGCCCTTCTGGAGACGATTGTACCAACCATGTCCCTCTGGGGATTTCTTAAGTATCTGTCAAAGTATTGAATGATTTTTGCGTGACATTCGTTAGGCTCTTTATTTACAAGTACATCTGTATGTGTTTATCTGTAGTGGTGTGCAGCACTCAACGTCTATCAGATGTAAGGAGCCACGCTGATGTCATGCAGTGCTTCGAATGAAAGCAATCACTAATATTTCCTGGGGGAAGTTTGTGCGATTGCTATGTGATTGCTGATTGGCTGTGGCTTTTGATTTTTTTCTTAATGTTTGGTCGAGTAAGAGATGCAATAGATGTGAAAATACTGAAGCAGTAGACTTGCATAAAAGAGAGCGATGTGTGTGTATAATGCATCTGCATGTAAGAGTGCGTGTGATATGTGGGAAAACAATTTTTCCTCCTTCTCTGAAGAATGGTTGAAGTTATTTTTTGTCCTGACTGACAAGCTACAAGTTCTGGGGCCCCAGAGTCTGTCATTTGGAAATAATTTTAGATGGGAAGATTATCAGAGGTGCGTTTGATGTTTGATGTTGACGGCAGTTTGAGGGTCGAGTAAGTCAAACCAAGTGCACCTGTCTGCACTCTGATTAGGCGAAAGTTCTTCCTGCATCTTAACGTTGCTGCAGTGGTGTCAGAAACTATTGCATGTATAATGCTTTGCTGAAAGACGACAAGCACTGGGTACCATCGCCGAACATTAAAGCTATAAAATGAAAACAGAAACTGATGTTCCTGAATGTACAATAAAATTCATTTTAAAGAAAAAACATAAGGAGTTAACAAATGGAAGACGAGGCCTGGATCAAAAACTGTGTCTCAGGTGCAGGAAACAGTTGATCGTTTCAGTTGAAATGTGCTGTAAGGCAAAATGTATCTGCTACATCCCCAGTGTCTCGACACTGCTACCTGTCAAGATAAAGCGCTGAAACATCAAAATCTGCTCCCAGTGCTGCAGCAATGCTTCTATACGAACACATCGAGAGGAGAAGTTTAATAACAAAAGGAAAAACAGTGCTGTACACTCACATGTCAAGCTTGTTTATTTCCGTCAGAACCACGGATCAGAGAGCTGATGCTCCTTGTCCTCATTTTTTTCATCAATTATTCAAAAGATTATAAACATAGCTTTGGTCCCGTAAAAGTAAGTTTGAATATCATTAACTTTCTCTTAGCAACCAGAGCATATGCTGCTTTAAGTTATACTACTTTGCTGAAGTAACATTTGGTTTTTCTTGCCTGCAATATTTTATATTTTTCATTGGTACTCACTTCTGCTCCACAATTACATTTGGGCTCGAAGGAAATTTGAGTTGAAATGAATGTGCTGAGAAGGTCTGGAAGTTGTTTGTATTTTGTCCTTATTAGCAAAATGCTAGCATGCTAATAAGACAAACGAAGATGGTTAACACGGTCATTTTTATATGTGCTGTGCATCAGCATATTAAGCAAGATGCTAGCTTTTTACCCGCAAAGCCCTGCTCTGCCCAAGTTAGGCCTCACATAGGTGCTAGCATGACTGAAGCATGTTAGTCGTGTTTACTTGAGTGTTAAAGCACAATAAACACATTTTTAAAAAGCCCTAATTAACTGGATATGCACACTATTGAATTGCAATTTTGTGATGTCAGCTGGTTGCTGATAGTCAACCTGACATGTATTTGTGGGAAAATGTTGCACCTTTTTCCTTGTGAGTGCTGTAATGCTAGCTGACATAAACGGGAATCGGTTAATTATGCTCAACCTTTTTTGCCTTTATTTCCTCAAAAGTTTAGTCTGTCAGCCAGTAAGCTTTCCTTCCCCGAACACCCATCCTTCAGCCCTCCCCTCGGCTGACAGAAAGCTGCAGCCGCCGCCTCTCCTGTTTCCTCTCCGAGCCAGGGTTTACAAATTCCCTCTGATTTACAAGGTCATAAAACTCACCTCCTCCTCCGTCTCTCCTGCTTCAATCAACCTCTCCAGCTAAAGCAGTTATTTTATAACTCCCTAAGCACATGCTCCTGTACAAGGCTGCTGCAATCGATCTGCTTCCTGGTTTCAGATTGCATATTGCACGCGCTCTGAGATATATACATCCTCGTACAGTACAGATGAATACACGCACCCCTCTCGCTGAACACCACATGGGCTGTTCAAGGACATGGAGGGGAAATCTCTGCTAATATTATCACTCTGTCTTCATGCCTGTTAGTGTTACAAAGTCATAACTTCTCTCTACTTCACTGTGTGCTGACAGCTGAGGCAGGATTAGGAACTGAAGTTGACACAGTATCATTATGTGAAGGAGAAGCAAAGAAAATCCGCAATTCATCGAAAAGTGTCGCTTGCGAACATGCTTAACTTACATTCCCAACGCTCTTTGCCAGGATTTTTCAACCTGTTCCGATGCTGTTGGTTTATTTTAAACACTTTCCCCTTTATTCAAAGAGTGTACATTTGTGTGAGAGATAATCCAGACATGCTCCAGAGCGCATCTGGCAACCAATGTCCTCTGACCGTAAAAGCTTTGTGGGGCGACTGCCTCGAAGGGTCACGGCAATCTATGCTGTTCTTCTGTGCACACACACATGGTCACTCAAGCGGTCACAATAAACACACATCACACAGATCCAGCTGCCTTTAGAGACTATAGGATGTCTTTCCTTTAGTAGTGTTTTTTGTCCTTCCCCTTCAAGCACTCACAGTCATGTCACATGTACACGTCCCCAGAAATATTCATTATATTTCCAATTTACTCAATGTTTACATCTCTACATTGAAGAAAATATAAAAAATGGTAATCATTCAGTGTATTCAATAAATGTATGTACAATAGGGCTGCAGTTCATGATTATTTTCATCATTGATTAATCTACCAAATGTTAACATGATTAATCTTTTAGCCTATGAAATAGTAGTAGTAATAGTCAGTAGTCAAAAAATAGTAAAAAATCTCCCCACAATTTCACAAAGGAATGTACTACTTTCTTTTACTTTCATAAATGATGAACAAAAACAGCAAATCCTTACATATAAGAACCTGGAACCGGATAATCTTTGGCATTTTTGCTTCAGATGATTGTTGGAGCTCAAATTTATAGTCAGTTGAATGCCAACAAACAGTCCATGAACATGTCTTAAATGTTCGTATGCACCTAAGATTCTGTCAGATTTTGTATGTTAAGCTGATGCAAATCAAACTATACACCAGACTGCATTTCAATTATTGCATTTTTTAGCCTCACTACAGGGAAGGTTCAAGTGTAAAAATAGGGGTTTTTACATGCACAACCTTCTGAAGAGTTTAAAAAGTGTGTGTGCGTGCATGTGCGTGCGTGAGCCTCTTCTCCAGGTACCTACCGGTAACCTTCGTATTTAAATCCCTTCATACACGCACATAAATCCTCACTCTGCTCTCCTGAGTGAAAAGATTACAGGATAGTGATTTCAACCTCTAATTAGGACTTCATCTCCCTCACTCACACTCTCTCTCTTTCTCACACACACACAAACACACGCACACACACGGGCTGCTTTAGTTACAGCAGGCTGGCTGGAGGCATCTGATAGCCAGGCCTCCAGAGACCCTGACGAGCGGCTACCTGAAATTTAAACCCGAAAAGGAAGCACTGAGGTAGACACACATACACACTTACCCACACACACATCAAGACTGAGAGCAGGGAAGTGTCCTGGAGGCAGAACACTTTCTAAGGCAGGCTTGTGTGTAGGAGTTGTGAGTAAATTTGAAACAGGTAACTTTTAACAGTAATGAGGCTTTGCTGCCCCGTGAGTGTTGGAAAAAATAGATGATCAATAATATTCCAGTTTAGCTGTGTGTGTGTGTGTGTGTGTGTGTGTGTGTGTGTGTGTGTGTGTGTGTGTGTGTGTGTGTGTGTGTGTGTGCGTGTGCGTGCACATTTGTGTGAGTGTGTGTGAACATAACCGGTGAATGTGCCTTTGAGACATCCTGTCATTATGGAGAAAAAGGCTTTCATCTATACTGCCTCCCTGAAGTGCTCAGCTTTAAGAGTGTTCAGCTGGACTGTGCGCTGCTCCCCGATGACTCCGTTTTAGAAAGTGCAGGACAAACTGAAAAAGACACATTTTGCACTTCAACAGAAGAAACATGGAGAATATTTTGTGTGAAAATTCGGCTGGGTTATGCCGCAGCCATGTCCTCGGTTTTTGAAAATCAAAGACCTGCTGTGACAATCGCGTGGGGACAATCAAAGGCCTTTTATTGTGTTTCCATCCAAACGGATTAACTCAACTTAGTTTTTTAAAAAGAAGCTTCTGCTGTAGAAGATGATAAAAGTAAACACATTATTGGCCAGTTCAAGCAATGCTTTTGTCAAAAAAAAGTAGGCACTTTTGTGAGATTCCATTAAGACAATTCACTTTTTCACATCTTGCTACGCAGTCCACTTAACCCCAGCTCACACATACACTTCTTCCAGCATCTTTGATATCATTTGTAATTCTGTTTCCCGACATGCTGGACTGTTTTCACAAACCTCCCAACACATGAAAGAACGCATAGGCAAAGTGAAATCACTGCTGTAAATTCAGGCAACCTTAAAGGTGCCCTTGAAGATGAAAGCACAGAATTAATATTAAAAACATCCTTTTTTGGGGGGCATATTAATGGTTTGAAAGGAAAAGGTTTGGGCCTCACACAGTCTTTGCCAGGGTGGATATATTATAACGGACTGATTATACCTGCTATGCTGAATAGGCAATGCACTGGATGTTAACATTCTTTTACCTTATAAAATTACATGGCATGGAGTTAGAAACTCCAAAAGCTAACAAAGTCACACATTTTTCTCATAGGTGATGTCCTGTGTGGAGCACAACAACTGAAACCCCAAATTCAAGAAGTAGTTGTTACTCGACACACTTAGCATCCCCCACTATAAAGTTGGCAAAGTCAGAAAAGTTGCTTTTAAAAATAGAATGTTCAATGTCAAAGCAGCAGAAACTGAGATATGCTCACTTTTGGTTAAGTTTTTGTCCAGGTCCAGGTAAACGAGGTCATCTGGAAATCTTTCTGAACAGGAAGAGGGCCAGACGCATCTGAAGCAACTGAAACATGAGCTCACAGATTTGTCTGGTTCTCAGACATTAACGTATCTTCATATGAAACATCAGGTGGACTGCCCCTTAAGAAACTGCAATTAAAACAATTTTGTATTTAAATGTCTTGATTTCCTAGTTTGACTTTTGACCTGGTGGACTGTAAAATCTGCTGGGCAGCATTCCAGTGTGATGGGAGTAGGCTGGATATGACTTTTAGTATAAAGGAAGCAGGTTTCATTGGCATGCTTTGAATGCTTCAGTGTCTTTTTCATCAAGGACATCCCGGATCAGGTAGACTTTAATAAACAATAGCAGGGTATTGTGCACACTGACGCTCTTCGTACAATGCTATTTTTAGCTTGGCCTTCCATTGTGGCCAGATGGTCAGTCAGGTAGCTTGAACAAAAGTTCATCAGGCCACATAACAGAGTAATGATACTGATCCCTTCTTAAAAAAACAGTGTAAATCAGAATGGTTCATTCAAGGAGGTTTTTCTCTGGATTAGACCAGCTTAACCTAGATAACCTAAATCATTTTTATCTACATGATAAATATAAATTTGTGTCAGTATTTTGCAGAAAAGGTGGCGTTCTTTTTATTTTCCTCTGTCAGAGAGAATGTTTTCCCTCGGATTATGGTTTGTGTACATCCCTGAATGAAGAATAATCAGTGAAAAAAATAAATGTATTGCCCTATTTGTTCCAGGACAAAAAGAACTACCTGGACACCATCCACAGCTACATGGAGGTCCATGGCACAGTGCACGGCACCAGCACCGTGCACCTCCCCAGCTACGTCAAGAACCACGGCATCCTGAGCGGCCGAGACCTGCAGTTCCTCCTCAGAGAAACCAAGGTGAGTCCACCCGGCTGTAAATTGTCTCAGCTGAAAAAATGACCCTGCGGGGAAATAAAAGAGTGAGGGTATGGGGCTTATTAGATGACTGTGAAAGCCACGTACCACCTCCTACGCATTTCCCTCTGACATTTTTTTAAATGACCGAGAAACTGTGGCCCGGCTAACCTGCAGAATATTGAGGACAGTGTGATTGTATTAAACCATGGCCTGTTTGTATGCGGCAAGGCTGAGAAACCTGCTCTGAATGTTCCTGTAACAGCAGCCGCTGTGACACTGACAATGAAAAAATATTTTTTTGAATGAATTGAGCGCTTTCCTTAAAGAAATGCTCAGATCTAACTTAATTCACAGACACTCATTTTTTATTACATAAAAATGTGCCTAAATCCACACGACCTAAAAGATGTCTCGTGTGCACGCTTTTATTTATAAACACGATTTCAGCTCTTTAATGTATCTTACAGTGAAAGACATTTTAGAGAGCAAAGACGTGATTCTTATAAGAGATGTTGGATGATAAAAGTGTCTGTGAACGAAGGCCCTCTTTTGAAAAGGACCTTGATCAAAGTGACTCTACTTTGTCTGAGTCCGTCCTCAGTCCAGCGGTCCACAGATGCACTTCTCCATTCACGTCATGACTTGTCCCTTCCTCTCACCACTCAGCCCACTCTCAGTCACAAAGACAAGGACACAGCACAGAGTCTGCACCCAGACTAGATGATGCCGTGCGGAGTTACAGCTCTCAGCTAGACACACTTTATATGTTCACAAATTGTGAGCTGATGAACACAAATAGCTTTGTTTTGTGTACTGAAAGCTTCAAAGTGGAGAGCCAGTTACCTCAAATTGATTTAATACAAATTAAGAACACATAAACACATTTAGTAATCGATAATGTCTGAAACAGTTGATGGTTGCAGTGCCAGTGATTTGACACTTAACAATTCGGTACTTAATTTGACATTTTTTAAGACAAAATAAGATCTGACACAGCTAGCAAGCTAATTAAGATACTAAATCTGATAACTTTCAATTATTTAAGACGATTATGATTTGGGGCAGCTAGCTGGCCAATTAAGCTTACATTCGCTCCATCAGTCGGTTGAAAATGCTGACCCTGTCTGTCTTTATAATGTATCACACAGTCTCAGACACAGTCTTAAACTACATGTTTAAGGTTTTTTTTAATTGCTTTATAATATTGTGCCAAAAGGTTGAAGCAAAAGGTAAAGAGTTAGCACTCTGATGAGTTGATGATCCATGAAGAAGACATGGAAATAAAGTAACAGCATTGCTCTTATATTGTCTAGTGTAGAGCTAGTTGGTTAGTTCTGATATTTTAGGTTTGATCAGCAAAAATGGAAGATCAGACAGTTATTTCATCACAACTTTGTTAGCTCTATTTTCAAACAGTATAAGTCACTTTAAAAGGCTTTTTGGATGAGGACTGTGTTTGGCTGACATAGGGCTTTCTTGGGTACAGTTAGCCTGGGTTCTCTAAAGTCAGTTAAGAGCGAGACACATTGTATGTGCTAGTTGTAAACTTGAACTTTTATTAACCTAACCTGTAACCTACACATACATTAGTTGGTTAATGATGTGCTACTTGTCCTTTGAACTATGTTACTGCTGGATATAGTTAGCTTGTTATCCAGACATACCATCTGCTACCATTTGCAGATGTTGGAGCCGATAAACACACTGTTAAATCCATTCCTTGCATTCTTACACTCGTGTGTTTTTGGTTTAGGAAAGGCTAAAAACAAATCTCCACCCTCCAACTCTTGAAATCCCTCTTATTAGAGCCTCATGCACATTATTTCCGTATGATTGCCAAGCTATGATTGGACAATCAGGGAAGGAGTCAAGCTATCAATTAAATTACACAATCTACTTTTCTTTTATGTTCACGACACGGGGGGAAGCAGTGAATATCCACTAAATTTTATTGCCTATCAAGTTGCCCATCGCCATAGGGGAACAGAATTAAAATAACATGGGCAGACAACACCAGACAACAATGTGTTCTGAAGGTGAAAACAATCATTAGTGCTGGCACTGAAAGATGGAGTCTGTCTTTTTGGCTCCAGTCATCATCCTTTTCAGAAGAATAAGGTGGAAGAGAGCTTCGATTTCTTCAACCTCTGAAACCAGACGCTTTCCCATCAGCCCAGGGAGGGAGGGAGGAGAAGCAGACAGAGCGAGGAGAGAGACATCAGACAAGAGCTGGGGCAGGGATAAAAAGGGAGCGAGGGAGCAACAGATCATGATTCAGACTTTTATAGAAAAAAAAGATGGATTGAGATTTAAACCCCCTTTTGTGCTGAAAAGATTCTGAGCGCGGCTTCAGCCAAAAACGATTTTTGGCCGGTAAATCCAGCTCTTCACTGAGCACCTGAAAACCAAAAACCCAGTGATGTTGGAGGCTTTTGGAGCGAAGAGTGAAGGTGTATTCAGCAGTGGAGCAGATCATTAAACCGTGAAAAACAACACAAAAAAAAACCACTGAGTATTAGTTTGCTGGATTAAAGTAGCCTTGCAGGATAACTTTCACTAGAGATGCAGTACAATAGAAAAAAAATCCATATCTGGCCCATGAAGCTCACAAAAACCCATTTTAGCCGCAGCGTTGTTAACCACTTACAAGGAAAACAAGGAGGTGCCGTTGCACAGTTTTCCAACAACACATTAACTGTTAACGTGCAATCAGGCCGCCTCAGCTAACCATCCTGGTGAGGGTTCAACTATTGACAGAGTATGTTGTAAAAATACACTGGCATTGTATTTTTTCTTTCAAACAAAATATCCTGAAATAAACTCTGACGTGCTGTTCTGTGTCAGTGATCTAAGCTCTGAAGTGAGGTGAGCTTTACTGCGACATGTCGCAGGCTGACGGAGACAAAGGGCTGTGATTTTTCTGACATTGCTTCACTTCCATCTCTTACGTCTGACTGTTTAATTGGCTGCTACTGTCTGCCTCTGGCTTGTCTTACACGTGTTTCTTATTTTCCCACTCCTTCCACACACCCATCGCATTGTTTTAACCACCGAACTCTATATGAAATGGGAAAGAAGTTCTGTTTTGGAACTCATTTCACTCGTCTTGTGCATCTGGTTTGTCATCACATTCCGCGTAGTAGAAAACAAACACATCCCCTGGCAGGTGCTGGAATTAGAAAATGCCAATATAAAACAGCCTAATTAACTCGCTGGCTCATTAAACTCAGCGACCGCATTGTTTAATTGATGTGGCGCGGGGCTGCAGCGCTACGAGACTCCAAGCCTGTTGTGTGGAAGCACAACGGTGAGATGGTTCTCTGTCATTTCAGTACGGTCAGCTCATAAACTTAAATATGCATGTGAGTCACAGATAAAGGTAGTGGAGTCATATTTATCAGCGTACATGCTCTCAATAACTTCCTGTTCCTCTGTGCGATGCATTTGGCAAAGGCCTACGTTCTCTGTTACGGTCTGTCACATGTAACTGTTCGTGTGCCTTCTCACTGGGTGTTGTTGCATGTGGCGGTGTGTTTAGATCTGGTTATAAATGAACACAAATGTAGGATTCTCCAACAAATCAATAAAACAGCAGCTCTGATTTGCAGCGGCAGATCTTAGAACCAGGACGTCCTTGAACCAGAGTACACAAAACTGATTCAACGCAAGGAAACGGTCACAGGAAACGCAGAGATCGTTTATTCATTCCCACCGTTGAGTCGTTCAGTGTGTATGTCTGTCTCCCCTTTTCGCCCCCTCCTCTCATTGCCCCCTATAAATAGTAGGTGACTGTTTCTCAGCATTGAGGAGCTTTTGCATGTACGCACACACTCAGAGAAAGAGATTGAGTGTGCTCTGCTGCCACCTGTTGGCAGAAGTTTGTCGCTAACAACTCTCTGGTTCTGTTGACATGTGAGCTGAGTGGAGTGTGTGCTGACATGCTTCATGGTACAGCTCTGCACTGTGCATTAAAGACGCTGTGTTGACTTTCTGTTGTGTTCCTCCAATACAACTCACACAAACCGGTCATTGTAGCTCCAGTAAATGAGCCACTAGCCTTTTACCACCGCCCCAACCTCCTCCACTCTCCTCCACCCTCATCTCTGTGTTTCTGAATAACTGTCTCTTTCTCATGTGGACACGCCGCTTCTGCAAATATTTACTCTTCCCATCCAGGAGGAGTGAACTTGTTATTAGAGCCTCCTCCAGCTCTCTATAGGTACAGTGTTTACTTTAAAGTGTGTGAGCACAACTGTAGGCTGTATCGGAACACCCACAGAGGACACAGTGTGTAAGCTGTTACTAAACTATGAGCCCTCAGGTCACCTTTGCCTGTTCATCTCTGTGTTTTTGTTTTCAAAGGTTTTGAAGGTTTAATTAGCTTTTTACTCCCATTACCTAATGTGCATCCAATCTTCTTGTTCATACTGGCCACTGATAAAGTGCGAACACAATTTGCTATACTGTGCTGGTTAATTAGGAATGGATGATTGTCGACCAGGTCAATTATCTGAATCTGCAAAGTATCTAGTAACTAAAGTTATCAACTGAATGAAGAAGAACAGAAGTATGAAGTATTCCTCAAGTAAAATACCTCAAAATGATGTTAAGTAAAGTACTTGGGTAGATAAATATCAATAAAAGCAACATAAACATATGGTGATGTTTAATACAGTTAGTACTGAACTCACAGTACCAGAGAGTTAACCTGAGTTAACACCAGTAAGTCAGTAGGTTCCCAAACTGGGTCGTAAGATAATTAAGAGGAAAGAAAAGCAGAAAGAACCAATTACTTTATTTGCTTTTCTTATGTGTTTCCTCTTAGATTTACTGATAATTTGAGTTTTTGTATTCTAAAATGTATACAAGTGGGACCAGGATATTACTCTGAGGGTGAACAGGATGGAGTTGGACCACTGATGTCAGTCATTGGAGACAGTTTGCTGAAGTGGAGAAGACGCTCATTCTGAGACTAACTGATAGAGCTCTGGTGCTGTATAAATATTACTTTATATGAGTCATTTCAGATTCATACAGTGGTCTAATTGTGAGCATCTTGAGAGTTTGTTAATAGTTTTTCCTTAATTGGCTGCTACTGTTGTGTGTTTCCATCTGCAAAATCTCCACCGAACTCCCTCTGTACCAAACCTCACAGCCTTTAGGGAGGAATAAACATTAGAGGGATGTCTTCACATTATTCTGCTTGTTTTTCCTCCCTTGTTTCATGGAGAAAAAGTGCTGCCTCGACTGTATTTTGTGCTGATAACATGGGAGGTTTCCATCAACACGGGCTAACTGCTGCTATCAGCAAACAACAGAAACTCCTCGACATGGCCAGTGAACTTATGTACACCTCTACATTTCGCACCTTCTTTGGGCCTCTGGTTATTTCAGTAGCTGCAGTTCCCTGTCAAGTTAATACTTGAATTAATCTAGAGATCTTGCTTTTCTCTCCTCTGCAGCTGTTTGTTGGTCTGTCCTTCCCCTACGAGGGTCCCGCCCCCCTGGAGGCCATCGCCAACGGCTGCGCCTTCCTCAACCCCAAATTCAACCCGCCAAAGAGCAGCAAGAACACAGACTTCTTCAAGGGCAAACCCACGCTGAGAGAGGTGAGCGTTTCTCCTCTGCTCGACAGGCAACCTTTAAAAGCTGGGTTTGTTTTTCCTAACCTCCGCTCTCTCTGCAGCTGACCTCTCAACACCCCTACGCTGAGGTGTACATCGGTCAACCCCACGTGTGGACGGTGGATATAGAGAACTCTGCAGAGGTGGAGAGGGCCATCCGGTCTATCCTCAGCCAGAAGGTGAACACAGAAGTGGACATGAGAGGATGAAATGTATTCAGGCGGTTAGGAAACGGTTCAATATTGTTTAATGCCCTGATTTCAGTTCCAATATCTTATTAAGTATCCTTGTTGTTTCATTGTGCTTTATAGCGAGTGTAGCTGCAAAGGAAAAATGTTTTTAGTGATTGTTTGGAAAAAATACACTTTCCGATTTGTTGGAGCTCATGTGGATGTAATCAAAGTCCATGTTTGGTGCAAAACCCCAAAAGAGATTGAATTTACTCTCCATTCAACAAAGATATGAAGCAATTTTTCACATTTAAGGAGTTGCAACAAGGGATTTATTCTCAATTTGCTACTGGAGAAATGGCTTAGAATTCTGTCTGTTTCACTGCCTAAGGAGAACAAAAAGTGTTGGAAATGCAAGAAAAACAATCAAAGGTGCACTACAGAGTTTTGGAGAATATTTTTTATTCAGTAGAGAAAGATCTTCTTTGACAGAGTTTCTTAATGTTTTTACATTAATGGACATGAAATCATTAGGGGCATCCAGATAGACAAATAAATAATTTACATTTACAAATGATTACATACACGTGCTGCTTGGAGCTGCAGCTAATGACCTTCTGTCCTGATTAATCAGCTGATTACATCATCATTTAGGTTATAAAATATCAGACAGCAGCGCAAAATGGTCACAAATTCCCTCAAACCCAATGATATTTAGGCTCCACTCACATTAGACAAAGAAAAGCTACATGTCGGTGATCTGAATCAGATGGCCTGACTGACAGAAATGCTTAGATTGAGGAGGAGTGACAGTAGAAAAGACAAGATCGTGTTCCGTCTTCACGTCGGGGCCCATGCATATTTAACAGCCAGGTTCTGGACCTCTTGTTTGTTGTACTCTGCCGAGCGATTCGGAACAATGGCTTTGTTCAGCAGACAAGCCTGCGGAGCCTCATATGCTTTGTGATCCGTGGCGAGCTGCAGCCTACCAGGCTCCAGCTTGGCTCGTGCTCCTTCCCTCCCCTCTCCTCCTCCTTCTCGTCTTGCTCCCTTCACACACAGTCACTTAGAGGCACAACAAAGCTTCAGTTGTTGGTCCTCTTTGCTTGAAGTTTCAGACTCTGGACAGGACTCAAAAGATGACATACAATGAAACAAACTCATGCAGAGTGTCCTCTCCTGACACTTCTTCTCTGACCTGTTGTATGTTTGTGTGATCAGATTGAGCCCTACCTGCCCTACGAGTTCACCTGTGAGGGGATGCTGCAGAGAGTCAACGCCTTCATTGAGAACCAGGTGCTGCCTCCACATCTGTCACCTCTGCATAAAGTTAGCTGGGTCATTCAGGGGCTGGAAACACATTTACACACACAAGTGAACTGCTGTTGAGTCACTTTTATAGATTAATAGCCCTGTCAACACACTGACGATGGGTCTGGATAGGGCCTGGAACGTCCTTGAATTTGGTGCAGGTTTAATTTTTTTGTCGAATTTTAAAAAGTTGACAACTGTATGAAGCCCCTAAAGGGACATGGGGGGGGGGGGGCACGACTTTCAGTCTTACAGTGAATGAACATCAGTTGAATTTCACTTAAAACATTTATTCATATGTCATATTAAAAGTATATAAAATAGTATATTCTATGATGTATTTCTTTACCTTTGTTGATGTATATAAATCTAAATGGAATAAGTCACTCTTCATCACTGAGGCAGGACAGATTTCTAACAAAACCCTCTTAGCTGCAACACTTCTTGTCACATGATTTCTTATCCTGTTAACACACATTGGATTTGTAATTTTAACACCTTTATTAAAATAGATGTTGCATGAATGATTATTAATGATCCGTCACACCAGATATAAAATCCTCCGTACCTGACTTTGTTGATGTACCCTGCCTGTTGTTGAGGCGGTCTGCAGTACTGATGTGTGTCTGTTGTGCGGTCAGGACTTCTGCCACGGTCAGGTGATGTGGCCCCCGCTCAACGCTCTGAAGGTCAAACTGGCCGAGCCAGGACGCTCCTGTAAGCAGGTGTGTCAGGAGGAGCAGCTCATCTGTGAGCCGTCCTTCTTCCAACACCTCAACAAGGACAAGGACCTGGCCAGGTGAGAGAGAGAGAGACGCACACACACACACACACACACACACACACACACACACACACAGCAGCCATATTGGATGTGGCAGCTCTGCCGTGAACTAATACAAGTCAATGGAGTCAACTATAAAGCTCCTACAAAGTGCTGTTAATGCCTGTTTACACATTCACACACATACCAATATATCTGGGAAACAGATAGGAACCAAATTCAACGTCTGTAACGTTCTCTGATGATTATAAACGTTAACTACTCCTTATATGTTCAGTACACAGGTCGGCACCAAACCACAGGATGGATTGTTACAATGTTTTTATGTGTTTACAGCTGCCAATGTATGTAACTCTGTTACTGTGATGATACATGACAAAATATTGAATCTGTGTCTATGATAACCAGATCCTGACATGTAAATATGACATCTGTCTACCATACTGTCAAATTGTTTCATTTAACTTTAAATATGGACAACTGACTTCATAATATATGAATCTGAATCTGAGCAGCTGTAACGAGCAGTTTCCCGTCGGGGATCAATAAAGTATTTCTAAGTCAAGAATATGCAGAAAAATAATAATAATGATAACAACTACATATATGGTGCATATTTATAATAGTAGTTTTTTTTTACCATTAAATGTTATTGTATACGTTATCATATTTTATAATGTTCTGTCGTGGAGTATATCACTTCACTGCGAAAAGAAAAGAGAGCAGGCTCACTGCCAGTTGCAGTTTCTTATCTTGGTTTGCAGAATTTGTTAATTTTTGTCATGATTGTTATTATTAATACTTAAATTAAAAAGTGCTGTAAGTTAATGCCTCTCACACCTCGGTGAGGTTGGAGGAGTACAGAGCGGGATCCCAGAGCAGCAGGGTGACGTCCTGATACAACCAGCTGCTGTTGAACTGATGTTTGGGCTGGACAACGATCTGATGGAGACACAGATGGACAAAGTGAGACGGCCTGGACACAAACTGAAGTTCAGGTTCAGACACCTGACGTCCAGGTAGCTCAGTGTGTTGGCGGACTGTCAGCATCAGTCAACTCCAGTAGCTCAGGCTGATGGAGGCCTGATCAGCTGTTCTGAGGTTGCAGGTTTGATTCTTATAATACTCAGTGAAGTATGGAGGTTGTGGGTTCAAACCCTGGGTAGTTCATGCAATTTTAAACCTGATGTCCAAAACAAAGAGTGAAATCCTCTCAGAAACACAAGTTTATCCCCAACCCTTTAGCTCAGGAAGATAAAGAGCTGCTTTGAAGACTGAAGGTTGTGGGTTCGAACCTCAAATGAGTTTTGAAGGATTTCTGTCTGATCCAGCAGCTCAGGTGGACACGCTACAGGTCAGAGTTTGATCAGTGACTTTTAAAGTCCAACACTTAAAAATGAAAACTTTAAAGTGCTCAGAGATGTCAGATGATCCTGAGTCTTTATAAAGTTGCTGCTCAGAAGGAGTGAAAACCTTTGAGAGACTCTGTGTTTGTCACATCCTGTTAGCTCAGCAGGTTAAAACCAGGGTTGGAAGTTTTGAGGTCGTGGGTTTGAGTCTTGATTGATTTTCAAGTGTTAAGGTTCAAAAAAGTTAAATGTGAGAGAAACTGTGCACATCAGTCAGATGGAGTAGCTCAGGCTGATAGAAGCCCGGTTGGAGGTTTGAATGTTATAATACTCAGTGAGGTTGTGGGTTCAAATCCTGGGTAGTTCATGTCATTTTTAAGCCTTATGTCCAAAACAAAGAGTGAAATCCTCCTAGAAACAGAAGTTTATCCTCAACTCATTAGCTCAGGAAGATAAAGTGCTGCTTTGAAGACTGAAGGTTGTGGGTTCAAACCTTGATGGGAGTTTTTAATGCTGCTGTCCACCGTCTGATCCAGCAGCTCAGGTGGACACGCCACAGGTCAGAGTTTCTCTCTCATGAGACTCAGTGACTTTTGAAGTCCAACACTTAAAAATGAAAACTTTAAAGCGCGAAGAGAAGAGACGCGTCAAACTGAGCTAGTTCCTGCTCAGAAGAAGGAATGAAAACCTTTGAGAGACTTATAAATTGTTGGATCCTGTTAGCTCAGCAGGGTAAAACCTGGGTTGGAAGTTTTTAAGGTCGTGGGTTTGAGTCTTGATTGATTTTCGAGTGTTGCGGTTCAAAATAGTGAAATGTGAGAGAAACAGTGAGCATCAGTCAGATCCAGTAGCTCAGGCTGATAGAAGCTCGGTCAGTAGTTCTGAGGTTGTGGGTTCGAGTCTTGATGGAGTTTGGGTTTGATTCTTATTTCACTCAGTGAAGTTTGAAGTACTGAATGAAAAGCGCCCAGAGAAGAAGTCGAAGTGCTCGGTGGACTGGTAGTGCGGTGAGTGTGTTCCCGGCTTGTGGTCACCACAGAGGTGCTTGCACGGGTTCGACTCCTGCCTCGTCCTGCCTGGAGCCGAAGGGGGGGGGCAGAGTCCCCTCCCCGGGGTTTCTCAGAGATGGAAGCAGGGGGTTATGGGAAAATGAGCCATCAGCAACTGAAGTTTTATGGTGTGAGGCTGTGACACAGTGTCAAAGATGTTGCAAGATGAAGTCTTTGAGCTAATGCTGGATAAACTTCTCATTACATCACATCATGTTTGAATCAATCTTTATTTGTAAAAGTCATCTCATGACACGTTCCATATTGAGCAGTCCTTTGTCCTTTAGACATCAAGGAGTCTAAAGCAAACTCCTTGATGACTTCATCTGCAGACAGCGACATTTCCCTCATGAGCAGCAGCTGGTGACAGAGGAGAGAAGAAACAGGGTCAAGGGTAAACTTCCAGTAGAGTCGGAGAACAAGACGAAACATAACGTGAATGAAACTTGGGTGGAGTCTTTAACTGCGAATTGATGATGCAGCTTGTGGCCTTGGTCCCCACGTCTCGTTCTAGAAGAATAAAAGATAAGGATGTCAAATCAGTTCCTTCACAAGTTAGTCAAACAACCTGCATATTCTGTCAGTGTCTAGAGTAGCAGCTTTCAAGATTTGAGGTTGTGGGTTTGAATCTGGAGTGGCTGTGGTTCAAGAAACTGCTCTTGATTGAAATCCATAATTTTTCGAAAAAAGTTATTTTAAAATGACTTTCGATATGTCAACAATAATGCGTTTCCAAGTTTAATAATATATTATTATACTTGAAAATGCATGTCAGGATCTGGTTATTATAGACACAGATTGATGTTCACAGTAACAGCATTGTATACATTGGCAGCTGTAAACACTCATAAAAACTTTACTGAGCATATAAGTTGTAGTTACGTTTGTAATCATCAGAGAACGTTACATATGTTTTTGGTACTCATCTGTTTCCCAAATATATCCTCATATAAATGAGAGGCATTAACTTACAGCACTTTGAAGGAGGAGCTTTAGAAAGTTCACTCCACTGACTTGTATTTGAACATGGGGCAGAGCTGCCACATCCAATGTGGTAGCGACGTTGACATACAGTCCAGTGCTCAATCTCTGTACATATGTAGGGGGAGAGAGAAGGACACACACGCACAAACACACACACACACACACACACACACACAGTAAGTTTTAGCTGGTGGCAGCACACGGGCACAGGAGTGGTGAATTATGGAGTGCTGCAGTGTTACATTATGACCACTAGAGGGAGCAGTTTGCTTACTACATGAGTTGGGTCAAGGCTCCTGACTGATGCAGAGGAACAGGACTGTAGATGAGTGTGTTCCTACCTTGCAGCTGAAGACTTCTTCCAATGATAATGCAGTTTATTATATCTCATTCATATTCTGTCTTACCGTCAGGTTCGGAGTGGACTGTCAGACGGTGGAGTCGAACGCCGACACCGTGGCCCCGGCCTACAGCTCGACTCGCCACCACTGTATCTTCCAATCGGACCTGCTGCTTTTCAGCTGCGCTGGCGCCCACACGTCGATGCAGCGCATCTGCCCCTGTCGCGACTACATGAAGGGCCAGGTGGCGCTGTGCAAGGACTGCCTATAGCAGCAGCACACGGGCTGACAGGAGGAGGGGGAGCTGACGGAGGATTGGCTGAGGGGGAATGAAATGACGTTGGAGCAGCTTATTGAGACTTTTTTTGTGGGAAGCTGTCTGGACAGAAACATTCACAGGACCGCTTCTGTTCATCATATTTATTGTTTTCAGCTCCTGGATGTGAAAGCAGCCGACCTGAACATCCGTCACCCCTCTGAATCACCAGCGGTGGTGCTGCGAGTCCGAGAAGAGATGTAAAATTACTTGAATCAACAAAAGGGAGTGGGTGTTAAACTTTAAACCCGCAGCTGATGAGCTCTCCTGGCAGACTGCACCATCAGTGACTGCCACGAGGAGGAGACTCACCCCTCTGACTGACAGCTGCCTGGCCCCGCCCCCCACCCACCCCCCCCACATCCACCTGAAACTGTTTATTCTTTAGGTAGGTTTGCACTGGACTGGCATGCCTGAAGGCCCACACATACACATACATATACACACACATATATACACACACAAACACAGGCTAACAGACGAGCTAAAGAAGAACCCAGTTTTACACTGTAACAACTCGTTCCTCACTTCTGGACTGAAGTGACGGAGCGGACATGTAACGTAGATATTTTTATCATCTCCTGACACGACTTAAAGCGGTCCTCATCCCCCTTTAAAGACAGGAAGTGCAGTTGTGATTTTCATACGTTTAAGTTGCACATTTAAATGATAGACGTTTTATTTAAAAGATGATCAAGCGTGTGTGTTTCTATAAAAGGCCAGTAGAGAAACTGTTTCAGCGCTCCATCCGGTACTACGCACACACAAACACACACACACCGAGAGGTAGCTAGAGCTGTCGTGTACGGAGTCGCCATGTCGTAGGATGTCGTGACGTTGTGTTGTAGATAATAGGCCGTCATCAGTAGCCGTGGTAACACCTAGATGCATCGCAGCCGAGGCCAAGAAGCCCGAGGAGACACATGAAACCTTCCCGAGATGTTTGTCTTTTCATACACAACGTTAGAAACTACAAAGTCATCTCCCACCCTCCTGACAACGGCTGTAAATCCTTTCAAGCAACACAAACATGCCAACGAAGCGTCCTGCAAACGCAAAAAACCTCGCATCTCCTTGTTTTCTTTGGATAATCATTAGGATTTGAATTTGACAGAAGAAAATGAAAATAAATTCTTGTGGTGAATGAAAAAAGTGCACTACATTATCTATTTGCAGAGGTTTAACAAGATATTAGTAACACTGTATATTGTTCATATGGGTTTAAAGTTGCTTTTTTAATTTATTTTGTATACAGATCTTTATCGCTGTGTTTTGCTGGAAATCTTTGTTTTTTTTATTTATAGAAGGGGTCCTATTCTTTTTCTTTTTTTTTTCCTTTTTATAGATTTTTATTTATGGAGAGTAATTTAAAAAAAAAAAGTATGCGTGCTCATCTTCAAGTGTGTGAGCGAGAGAGAGGGAGGCTCTGTCTGCTTCTGTTCAGCTTCCAGCAGTGATGTGAGGTGAAAGCGGCAACAGTGTGTGGAGCGACTTACACCCTGATATGGATTCGTCTCTAGATTTTGGGCACGAATCGGGACAGAAAAAGTTGTTTTGTAAGCACATAAATTACATTTTGTTGAGGAATTATTGTCAGTCAGATAATATTTTAAAGCCGGATCTTACAGATAGAAGTCACGCGGTTTTTATTGACAATGTTTTAACAATAAAAACCCAATTTGATATTTTTTTCCTTATATGGCTAAAAACTATAATAGGGTTTGGTAAGCTACAGATTTTTAACTGCAGAAGAAGAATCACTTCCTCCTCTTCCTCTCATCACTGCCTCTTGACGGACAGCAGCAGCCTCATACACTTTGCGCTTTGATTTCTAATCAGTTTCTTTGTTTGCACAAATACAGCGACAGTGTACAACCTGTACTCTCACTGTGTCATCTCAGACTGGTTTATGTTTTGTTTTTAAAACAGGTCAGTGATCTGCTGCCAAGTTAGTGTTTTAAAGAACATGATGTGCCTTTTCATGGTTAAGTTTGGTTCTGTTTTAGTTATCAGCATTCAGTCCCAGATTTAACTCCACTGATCAGATAAAGTCTAAATCAGTTTAAATATTTAATCCAATTTTATCTTAAATCTGTTAATTTATTCAGTCCAAGCCTTGTGATTTGTACATTTTGGTGGAGTTGCTCAGGAAAAGGACTCTGATTGGTTAAGGATGAGAGAGGATAATACCAGTGTTAGCCACCAGACTCCTGTCAGTGGATTCACAAGTTCTACAGTAATCAGATTACCTGATCTCAGCAGCAGTTTGCTTTCAGAAACATTTGGTGTCCTTTTTTTCCTTTTGATAAACTCTTTCTAGTAGAAGCTGTGTATAAGCTGATGTGGTCGCACATGTACTGTATGTGGTTTTATTGCCTTAACTGATCGATTGAAGCCGACTTAGACAGTGATGAAGGAAACAGTTCTTTCATCTGAATGATAAGGTTCAAGATATTTTGTCATTTTGTTATTGTCAACAAACGTTAGTCTGTCTCCGCAGCCTTTCTGTGGCTCCCAACTACAAGCCCTGGATGTACAGCTTTAAAAATGGCTCAGATATAAAGTTTGATGTTTTAAAAATGCTCAGTGGCTTCATACGATAAGCTAATTGTTACTCAATTAAAAGGAAGTTGCTAATTTGTTGGGGACTACTTTCAGCTGTGGATGAATCCACACAAGCTCTAGAGAATATTCAAGCCCAGTCAAGCCTTTATATTTCTTTCTTCTTTTCGTGAGATTTGTTGACAGTAACAGAGAGAGGGAATATCGCCACACTCGTACATGTCAGAGTTGGGAACGGTTCAGTCCAGTTCACACTAGAAATCTAAACAAATAGTGAGACTTAGATTCTGTTTTTTTTCCATAAAAAAAGGCAAAAGAACATTTTGACCTCTAATGACGCATCTTGATAGTTAGACCAGTGACGTGTTTCTCTTTGATCAGCTGTTCAATCTCTTGTTTTATCGCTGTAGAAGCCTTATTTTCTTCATGTTTTGTCAGCCGTATTTGAAGCATGCTGTCGGTCAGATGATCAACTGTTTGGGCTCGAGAGAAAAATCAGCTGCGACTGGAACTCGAAGCCATCAGCTAAGGTTGTGTTCACGTTTTTTTCTTTCTGTTCACCATATCTGTCTTTGTTAACCTCAGCATCGAATGTCTCCATTGTAAAAAAAGAAAACATGCTACTTACAGGCGTACAAACATGTATCGAGCTGTCTTTCAATCTCAACCTTGTTCGCAGCCGTCAGTCAGCAACTAGTATCTGAAACAAGAAGAGTGAGAGGTGACGATTGTGGTCCGAGAGCAGCGAAAAAAGGTGAAGAACGCAATGACAACATTCTTTTGTTTTTCACAGTCTTGACGAGTAAGAGGGATATAACTTTATTTTTAAATAAACATTTTTTCTGTGACAAAAGGCTCCGACTCTGGTTTAATATGTGTTTTACATCACAGCAATACAGATTCAGTATTTACAATCGGCACAGAGGAGTACAGCTGAGTCCCACAGAGAGAGTGTGTGTGTACATATGTCCATCTTATGTGTTTCATTAAGTCATACAGATACAGAGGTACATTTGCGCCACAGTGTTGAGCACAGATTTGCCTGTAGAGCACATAAATTATCCTTTTGGAGAAATGATAACCACACAAAGAATAATTTAGTCTGAGTGCGTGCTGAGGGTTTTAGAGGGAACAACAGGGAATCTGAGGACAAATGAGTTGAACTGAGTGAACTCATCGTGTTCTTGTGTGGATAATAGCCATCAGATACTTTGAGCACAGAACAGCAGCTGATTATGATTGGATGTCGATCAAAGGAAAATTAATGGGCAACTGTTATGATAATTTGTACATCGTTGAAGTATTTTTGAACCCAAATGGTCTTCAGTTAACTTCCCAATGTTCATGTTTTATTCAAACTGAATGTTCTGGTAAGATGCAGAAAGTAAGCGGTACTGGGCTCAAAAGTTCAAGTCTCAAGGGTCACTCTGCCGGCTGTGCTCAGATTATAAACAGCTGTAAATACATGTTAAAAGAAATGAAAATAAAACGGCATAAACACTGACTTATATTCTCATTGTTTTTATGTTTTCACTAGAAACATCTTGTAGACCACAACAGCCTTGTTTCAGACTCAACAGTTAACAGATAAGACCTGGGAGATTAATGACAACAGACTAACATGACAATAACTAAACCACTACATGGATTGTAACTAAGTAAATCTACCAAGGTTCTGTACTCAGTCACAATTTGGAGGTCAATACATTTGATAGTAACTAGTTTCAGTCATTACTTTGCAGATAACAAATTAAATTTATTTATTTTATTGGCAATTGGATTAAATGCTAAATATCTGATTCAAGACTCGTCCAGGCGGGTAATCAGCTGACTCATAGTATACAGCATCTACATACATGTAAACATATGTATTATTTTATTTTTTTTACTTTTGATGCTTTATTACATTTAATATCAAAGTATTATTCCTATGGGTGACTTATAAGTAAGTAATACTACTTATAAATAAGTAATATTTTACCACGATAGCTTTAGTTTTACTCAAGTACGACTTTTGGGAACTGAATTTAACGACAAAACAATTTATGTGCTTCCAAAAGTATTTCTCTGTGCTCAACGTCTCGCATGCTTACACATTTTTGGCGCAAATTTGTACTCAATAAAGCCTAAAAACACCACTTCAGTATCGAAATAACTCTTTAAATGTAACACAAATTAACACCTTAGTGTGCTGTATAAACTGGTCTCACATCACAGTGTGTACATTCAGTCACAGTCACTGCAGCAAACACAGACTTGAGGAAAACCTATGAATACCAATTCCCCTCCCGCCCCCTCAGACCAATGACGACCCAAACTGCACCTGATTGTTACATTCACGTTCCACAGTCAAACACTGATCAGTAAGATTAAGGCTTTGGAGCTAAAGATGAGCACAGAAACAGTTTGGTGAATGATTTAAACATGTTATTCCATACTGATGACGTACTTCAGTAAATAACAGCTTCCCTGTCCATGCTGTGCTTCAGTAAACTCTCAGTTTGTGCTTTTTTTTTTTTTTACATATTCACATGTCAGGCTGCAGCTCCAACTGGCAGCACGGGAATAAGGTAAAAACAAGCTGATGATCAGCTTACATCGGAACTAAACTAAAGCAGAACTAAATAAAGCTTGTTTTTTGTTCACCAGTAAATGATTAACATCCACCTGCCTCATTACTCTGTTTTACTGCTCAAGTCAAACAAAGTTAAATCAGCAGTGGTCCTTTTGAATCCCAAAACAAACAGCAGCTCCAGATAAGAGAGGACACATGTTGATTCTGGAAACAATATCGAGAAGACAAATATTGAGTTGTGTGTTGTCCGAAAACAATCACTGCAGCACGGCCGTGATGTGGGAACAGCGACCAGGCGTCAAGTAGAAACAAAGTCTGTGCAGCGTTTGACAGCGTCACGGCTCAAAAACTGTCGTGTTTGAAACGAACGTGATCCTGCAGATGCAAACGGACTGGGCTCAGTCTTCCTATCTGACATGTTTTTTACCAAGCGGTGGCAATCCTTCACAGTATGATATTTAAATATTTCATGAGAAAATTAAAGAGCTCTAAATCACAGCAGATACGTTGTAAACTAAGTTTCCTGCACTCTGTCGGCACTCACTTCTTTATAGATGTGTTTCGGTCCTGGTCAGTTTTCAGGCACTGAGACAACAGGACATTATTTTAATCACACTATAAGGTTACAAACCCAAGACACAAATAATTAGACATGTACACAGAACATGTGCAGTAGTGGAAACAGAAGGATGCTGCAGAGGCCAAGCTCCCCAACTCTGATCCAACCAATCCCACAAACTATCTAACAACTTCTGCACATCTGAAACAAAAGCCAACCAGAACAACAGCTGCGGTCCAACAGTATGTACCTTGATGGAAAACACCAGGAGGTCAACAAAAGTCACACACAAAAATACCTCTGCCTCGCTAAGACAATCACTCCTTTCCTTTTGTAAAGGATGGGCTAGTGTCCCCTTTGCTAAAGGAGATAAGAAAGGAAGCATTTAAGCACCTTTCCTTAACACTCAGAGAATTCAACCAGCTCTTGACTGGCTGCTGCCTAGATGTGTCTTGGTCACTCCACTCAGGTGAGAACCCTCCTAAACAAAAACACTACCTGACTGCAGACTCAAGATGTTGTCTCGTGTCACACTGAAATTAACAACCGCTCCAGTCTGTAGACAGTCACCAATTACATGAGCAGTGCTTACCCTTTAATGAGGACGAAGGCTGCTTGTGTTCCAGGATTCAAACTTAAAACAGAACACAAACACTATGTCCATGGAGGCTGTCAGACTGTGTGGCTGCCACAGCCTCTGCTGGCTGTGTGGAGGGAGGGCCCAGCTGAACCACATCAACTAACGAGCCTCCACTGTCAGCAGCAAACTGTCTGAGGTTGAAGCTGAACTCATGTTCATGTTCAGGTGTTTGGCTTCTCTTCTTGTTAGTTGTTGCAGCTTTTGGCTCCGGTATAAAGACGTGGTTTCATTTTGTGAATCTTTAAAGAACTCAGTGCTGACAGTGTGCAGGATTTAGAGGTCGTCTTGTACCTTGTGTATCACTGACCTGTCAATGACTTTAAACCAGGAGCAGTTTTCTGAGAGGCTTCCAACAGTATTAGATAACATTCATATATATAACTCACACATGTGGCAGGTACCTCTTGTGGTCAGCAGATGGCGCAAGATGTTCACGTACACGTTATATTTTGTCATCTAAATGCAATAAAAAGTGTCAAGCTGAAGTAACGTGAGCTAATTTTGATGATGCTTTTCATCCTGCAGGACTGTAAGATAGCGTCGGCATTATGTTGAGACGGCACCCGATCAGGCTTCACTGTGTGTGTGTGTGTGTGTGCTTAAAAACCTGCTCGACGCAAAATGGACCTCGTATTGATACATCCTGTCTAGTCATAAAAAAGGTAAAACACCATTAATACTCCACTGCTACATCAGCTACATCAATCAGTTTGCACGGCGACATTTTATAGCACAGCTGAGCAAAGGCCTCTAGGAACCATGGGAAAAATAAACTGCTGTGTTTTGACAGGGTGATGAGGTGGAACTGAGGTATTGTACATCAACTCACTGTACAGGAATCTGTTGCTTTCAGGAGTTATGGACGCTCAGGGTCCATATTTTCTCCTGCACGCTGCGGTCCAAGCTCGTCTCTGTCCTGTTTGGTCATTTCTGTCTCTTTTAACTCCCTTTCGCTCCCTGTATCTGTTTAACCCTCGAGTTTAAATATGGAGGCATGGAAAACAGACTGACCCATCACTGTTAAAAGACAGATAAAGATATTATATGTACACCAAACTGTAAAACACTTAAAAGGTGCCCAGAATTGTTTCCTCCCCACTCTGTCATCACTGGCCTGGATCCACAGTTCACATCTCTGAATGGGAGGACTGTAAAGACACTGAAGCCTCCGCTGGCACCTCGAGGACTCAGTGTGATTGTCTGTGTGGAGACTGCAGGGACTGTAGTCCCCGTCCTTCTCCTGTCAGCCAGTCAGTCCATCCCTCCCAAAACCCTCGTCTTCTCCCTCTCGTCTTTTCCTCTGCGGTCCGTCACTCAAAGCGCTCGTAGTTCCTGGTTTGACGGACCCGCGGGACCATGTCCAGCAGCAGCCTGCGGGAGAGGAAGAGGAGGCTTTTTTAGAAAGCAAAGGAAAACAAGTGCATCCCGTTCAGACTCACTGAGACATCATTAATTTTAGGTTTCGGGTGTTGCTAAAGGCAGAACCTCTCACTGCATCAGCACCGATGACTGAAAACTTCAGAGTGAAAATAAAAACTTTCCTCGGAGAGCTCAGGAGGAAGACGGATATAAAAAAACTTTTCCAAGGAAACAAAAATCTCCACTGTGTTTTGTTTAAGAGTAACGTTTGTACAGAGTGGAGGTGACATTCACATGCATTTAAGATTAAAGGGTAACTCCACCCATTTTCCACATTTAAGTGTGCTCACATGTAAACCATCCCTCCAACAACCTGGTGTAATCACTTACTTGACTCCATAGGCGAAGATGGTAAGACCTATGAGGACGCCTATTGTCCCGTCCAGGTACCACACATTGGGCTCATGCTTAAACACCTCAGCACTGATGAGGATGGAGAACCCCATGATTCCCCCCACCAGGGAGTTGAATCCTGGAAAGAAAACACACACAATCTCGAAACTCTCTCGTACAAAGTCAGCCAATGAGGATTCTGTAGGCTCAGTGTTGGAATTCAGCCCTCTGTGTGTTCGGGCTTCCATCAGACACATGCTGAGAGTCCAGCCGACATGTGATATCGTCTGCTGTGGCATTTACACAGCAGTGTAAAAGTGTCTGGTGCCATGACAGATTCTTGAAATGTCTCATATCTGCTGTAAACTTTGTGTTAAACCAAAATGAAACTGGCCACAGCCGAGTTCAGGTGATGACTACCAGTCCCTCTCACTCCACTGTAGGGACAGGCATTGAGTGTTCGACAGTGATGTTACTGTGCTTCGTGAGTAAGTATATGTATATGTGTACAGTATATGTGAGGGGACAGAGACATAGAGCTAAATGGACAATATGAGGCAGTTAGCTGAATAAACATGATAAACAAGCTCCTCTGCTAAAACTGTTCAAAACCTTTGACGATGACAGTCTTGTCTGCTGGTCTGCTGTGTTTAAGCCTGTGTGTGCACCCACCGTCGGTGATGAGGGCTCGGCTCGTGAGCACCTTGCCGAGCATAAACTTGATCACAGCCAGGATGATGCACACCAAGCCGCTGACGATGGACACACTGAACAGGAATCCATCCTGAGAGAGACGGGCAGAGGCACAGAGAGAGAGATCTTCACCACCTGGGTTTCAACAACGTTTTCCAAACATTTGGGATGATGGAAACACACAGCTTAACAAAAACTAGAACAAAGGTCTCGTTATTTAGCAGAAATGTTCCACATTATATCTTGTCAGGTCTCTATCATGGAAACTAAACATTATTTCAAGTAGGCAGGGGAATAATAATATTAATTTTTTCAAAGTTTTTCTAGTTGTATTGCTTAATGGCTATGCCTTTACTCATAACACCAGGGGTTACCAAGAGTCACCAACACATTCTGTCTCCTGTTTAACCAAACCTGCATCTTTGTATCAGTCATAAAGTTTTATTCTATTTTGGCATATCCATACATCAATAGATTCTCCACTAAGAACAGAGTGATTTCTCAATAAAGCTGCATCCACAGATCAATACTGCAGGTCCCAGCTGTACAGCTCTACACCCCCATACAACCTGCTTATTTATCATCGTACCTCCCATCTCGACCATTCAGTCAAACTCCACAAATATTTTTTCCCCTCCAAAGCTCCTATTTAATTGTTTTTCCAGGCTATTATCTCTTACTTATCAAATGCTCTGCCTCATCCTGACTTTTGGTTTTAAAGAATATTAATATGAGCTTCTGGTTGCACCTCCTGAGCATCTCAACAGAACCAGTATCAGCTAAATGTCTAAAATGTAAATGCACAAAGAAGGGATGAAGGAGATGAAGCGATGGAGAAGAGAAGAGAAAGGGAGCTGCAGAGCACTCGGTGCCTCTGCGGCAGCATTAATATTGCACTATGGCCTTGGAGCCATGAAAAGCTACTTTGGCGAGCTCACAGACATCAAAGAGGAGATGGAGAGAAAACCTCAGCGTGCTGCATAAAAACCAGAGTCAGTGCTGTGACTCAGCTGTGAAAATAAAATCTAAGTAGCATATTATTCTCAGAATATTGAACACATTCTTCAGCAGCAAGGACAAATCTCCCATCTCATTTATTTCAATACAAACACTTTTGCAAATGGGAGCTATTCAATCTCAATCATTGAATTTTATGGTAGTAATCATACTTAAGTTTCTACTGAGTATGTAGATATTAATGGAGGGCCAGCAGTGGTCACAGGTTGCGTCCCACAGGGAATAATCATAGCACTATGTATACTATATAGTAGAGAGTATTCTGTTAAAATTCAAATCATATTTAGTCTTTTAGAAGAAATTTACTTTTTGTCTGATGAGTAATAATAACATCTCATGTCACAAGTCAACTTTAAGTAGAGCACTCTATTTTTTTCATGATTCGGAGTGGTCAGTACCACTACGGACATAAATCATAGTCACGTCTTGTTTTGTTTTTTTTAACTTTACTTTTAAGTGAACTACACATTTCCTGAGCTGCCACAGTAAAAGCCTTCCGGCTACTTTGTATTAATCACTTAAATGTAATGTGGAGCAGCTGCAGGAGGCGAAATTAAGAAGAGTAAAAAAAGACTATCAGAATTAATTAAAGATATAAATATTTAACGACTTACAGTACATCACGCTGCATGATATCTGGATATTACATTCCTTAAAATGCAATATTCACAGACCAACGAAACCTCTCGGGACCTTTATTGAGAACCACAGTTATTGGGTTATTCTGGAAAGTTGTGTTTTCAGTGAGCCGAACTGAAAGATGGCATGGGGGAAATCCCACCATGTGACCTCCTAATCAACATTCAAAGGGGCTGAGCTGGCATTTTGGCCCATGGGAGTAGAAACACACACACACACACACACACACACACACACACACACACACACACACACACACACACACACACACACACACACACACACACACACACGAATTAGAGGTAGAGCTCATGACAAGCAGTCCCTGCCCAGAATGTGAACGCAGTGCTTGACATTAACATCTGACAACCAGAGATCCTTGAGTAGAATATGAAAAAGGTTTCAGCTGTTCCTTTGAGGGGATAAATTAGGAGGGCCAACGTGTCTATCAGCTATAACGATGTGGATGTGGAGAATATTTTCATGGCTTATGATGGGAAGAAAATATAATTACAGTGGTATTTTTCAAACCTGAATACGCGTCTGGTGGTGCAGAGCTCCACAGAACACAACTACGTTTCTGGTGGTTTTTAAGCGAATATTGCACAGCCCAGTAAAATTGTCTGAGCTCTCAGAGGTTAGTCTCATTCTCCTTCTTCCTTTTTTACTTTCCAACTACAGTGGAAGTCAAAGTAAGAGGCCTTGAGTAAATGTCTGGATTTTTCTGGGTTTAAACATGCTGGAGACATTTGGTATAATCTAACTACACAACTTAAACAAAGTCTAGTCTGGCATTTCAGACATTTCTATGCAGAAAAAAAGACATATTTTATCTTTAAATGATTTCATACACCCGTGTTGAAATGCGTAACTGATGACTACATCTTCGTTTTGATGCTTACTGACATTAATTGGGCTCAGAGGACGAGCGCAGTGGAAACAGTCAGTTGTCAGAAACCAAACATCCTCCTCCACGTCTTCCACTCCACTCTCCTTACTCTCTTCTCCATCCTCCTCTGCCGCTCGTTCTCGCGACTGCATACCTAAACAGCTGCTTACCTTATTAACATTTCAGGGCAAGGAGGAACAGAGGGAGGCGGTGAAAGTAAACCTTCTGATATGAGCATACTGAGGAGGCCTATGAGGCATACACAAGCTATATTTAGGTCCAACTGTGATGCACTAGAAACCGGTCTGGTAGAACCAGAGTGTGTGACAGAAGAGGAGCAGGTCGACTCAGAAAAACACAATCTGTCTGCCTCGTCGCTCCCACAGTCTGCCTTTGTTTATGCTTTGGTGCTCACTGGCTGTCAGACCCGTCTCTTTCACCCGCTGCAGCCGTGTTAGACGGAAAACACGCTTGGTCCAATAAATCAATAAAGCATTTGAAGAGTAATTGAATTTTGAGCCTTGGTGAGTTGCAAAGGCCATCTGAAACTCTACATTTCTCATCTCGGTTGTTTTTTTGTTTTGTTTTGCAGCCGATCCAAGGATATGAAAGCACCATTAAGGTGCATCCAGTGGTGAGGATGCTCTGTGAGAAAATCCCGAAATCCAAGAGTCACAGTGTGTGCAGTCGCTAATGAGACAATTAGTGAATAATTAAGTTGGAGAGGAAACTTAATTAAAATCAGTACTCAAATTAACAATGGTATGCACTCTAATACACACAGAAACATCAGCTAAATCGTGCAGTCTGTCAGTCTACAAAGCAGAATTTTGGTCTTCCTTCATACCCACTATTGATTAACCTTGTTACAAATCTACATTATAGCTGTTATCATCTGAGCTTTCTCTTTGCATTTCTGGAATCATTATTATCACCATTAGTAATGATAACAATACAAAATAGATGTTACACCTTTAAAACTAGTCTTAGCTCGTAACTATCTTAAATGGGTTCAAACTTCCAAATTATGAAACATGAAGAAATTAGTGTATTTTGAAGTTTTCTGTATGTATTATGTTGTAATTCTTGTTATGCATATTATCTTCTCAATAAGTAAAACAGCCTACTCCGTGTTTTTTAATAATTTTTTTTGAATTTCGGTCTGCTGGACTGTACTTTTCTCTGGTATTAGCTTTACTAATCTGTGGTATGATACAGTTCAGATTTTCATCTTTCAAGACCTTGTACTCTGACATGTGCTCCTTTGAGAGTCTTGAAACAGTTCTTAGTAATTAGATGACTTCACCCAACTTATTAAAACAGCCCTGCAGTCATACAGTGGATACAGCTCATTCTATAAAGCATGTAATCATTCATTTGAGGCCAAAACACAACACAATTATCTTCTCTAAACTACACCGAGGTGAATTACAGCACAGAGCTGAATAATCTCTCTACAGTAATTCACAAAAGAATTATGTTCTCATATTTACTCATCATTATCATCATCATTACGTTCAGATGCTCAGCAACGTTTCTACGGAGATGAGCACTGCCTGGCAACAGGGTGAGGAAGTTATTTCAGGAAGTGTGAAGTCTTCACACCTGAGATTTGTGACATTCTTTATCTGGCAGAAACAACAACGCCGTCACACATATTCACACACCAGGTTAATGGGAAAAAAACAAACCTAATCTGCTGTTGAGTCTGAAAGTCATGCTTTTGTGAAAACAAATCAAAGCTGCTGCACAATAACTTCACTTTTTTTCAGACCAATTTGTCCTGAGGTAAACATCGATGCACCTTTTCCGAAACTGGAATGTGGGGTTAGGAAACTAACAACTTGTAATGTTTTAAATGTGATGTTGCATATCAGGGATGGAAATTAGTACCCACCACCCGCCAAATGTTGGTGAATTTGTGTGCTGACGAGTGAACTGAATCAGTTTACCAGCTGCTGTGGCGGGTTCATTCCAGTCAGATCTGATCCAGTTTATCTTAATGATCGATATCTTGGTTAAGGCATAACAGTGAGCTTTCCACAACCCTAGAATTAGCTCCAGTCAAATTATATGTGTCTGATTGGACCAGTGTCAGTTGGACTTCACTAGCGAGCCTTCACTTTGGACTCTTCACTGCTATTAATTTTTACTCCGCGCTCCAGTCAGCCGAGCCATTTATATTGCTATATATTACTAACCTTCTTATCACTAAATGATGCTATTTCCACTTCCTTTGTGTGTGTCCAGTGCAGTTGATCATATGAAATAAGTTGAAGTAGGCTTACTGTAAATTCCTGTAGCTTCAGGGAGATATTGATGTAAATTTCTAACCATCTAACCTTCATTTTGAACCACTTTGTCTATTCAGGCTTCATGTCCTGTTATTTCACGACCTAGTAGATGACCCTTGGATAGGTTTACCCCTGTAATCATTCATTGGTATCACATAATTACTGAATAATCAACTCTGGTAACAAGTACTGATTACTATGTGCATGTCTTGTTCAAGAAAAATATGTTTCTAGGCATTGTACTGTACACATCAACGCTTAAATATAAAAGTGGCTGGTAAAAATGTTGAGTGGCTAGTAGATTTTAGAATTTACCAGCCACAGTGGCAGGTGGACAAAAAAGTTAATTTCCATCCCTGTTGCATATTCAGTCAAAGCTATTAAACATTATACATTTCTTATCTGAAGTCAGGTTTTCAGAGGCTTTATAATCAAATTATTCTGTAAAAAACAAAAGTTTCAGCTGTAGCTCTGCAGCCTCAACAAAATTAAATAAAAACCAAATCATCTCAGTCAGGCCTGAACCACCAACCCTCCAGCTACCAGCACAGCTTGACAGCCAAGCTGAAAATATGCAGTCTCACTAGATGCACTGCCATTCCAAATGGCAAGACGGGACAGGATCAGCCATATTTCATTTGAAGATTCAACCAAATCATGTAAATAACTGCCTGCATGTTGTTTGTCTTGGACTCTGAGAAGTACATTCACATTTTGAGAAGATATTATTAGATACAGGCAGGTCAACAGTCAACAGGCCTGTTTAGTGAAATCCTCGTCCCTGGCAGACTGGTGATATTACAGCAGACAAGCTCTGGCTGGACAAAATGGTTGTTAATATCTGGCCAAGCTTAAAAACAGCCACAAATTCGACCACAAAATCTGATTATAAACCAGACTTTTGGCTTAAATTGTGCATCCTGACTCGAGTGAGAGGGTCAAAACCTTAAAATGATCCTGCTTGTCTATGCAGCTGCCGTTAATACAGCTGTCACGAGGTATGATTGAAAGTTAATGTGTTTAGGGTTGTTCCCTCAGTGTTAAACGGATAGTATAATCTGTCCCATATGGTGGATGCTTTAATCCAAAAGCTCTCCTTCAGATCCAGTCTGAATCAAATCTGGACCAGCCCCCCATTCAGAGACATTTCCTGCACACTAGTGTAATAAACATGTGATAGTCATCTTTTATCGACTCCTATCTCATGTTTTCTTATGTAATAAGGCTCAGTTTAAAGTCATGTTTTGTGTTCTTACCACTTCAGGTAGCAGTTTTGTGGCCAGGTCGTGGATGGCCTTCCCCATAATGCACAGGGACGACAAGATGAAAATCACACCCAGAATAACACAGGCTCTGAGGAGGAAAAGAGACAAATTACACAGCCTGTTCCAACTTGGATTGCGAGAACCAATCAACAGTGTTGATACTCATTAGCTGTTATCTCTCTGTGTTGTGTTGCCACAAGCCAGCAGTAACCACCTGCTCTGTTTTAGCACCAATAAGTGTCACCAGAGAAAATGAGAGCAAGATTTCCTCTTAGTCTTATTCTTTCCTGGATGAATTCTGATACAACAGTCTACATCAACACAGAAATCCCAGATCAATAATTACAGTGGTGAGAGTGGTGCACAGATGCTACTCGCAGGACTGAAGCCAGGGTTTTAAAAACACTGAGGTCATGAATCAACAGGGTTATTTCAGTTTTGACATTTAGAAAACAGCCTGTCTTACAAGATAGAGGAGGAGGTGGTGTTGCATTATGGGGAATGCAGGATCCAGTGCAAATATTTGTTTGGTTATCTGGACATTCTGGGAGTTTAACAACTCTTCATGAAAGTGCAGTCTTATATTTCTAAAGTACCCTTAAAAAAACCCAGCATGTGTAATTATACAATATGAAGGAGCCCGTCCCGTGACATAAGGAAAAAACATATTACACAGCCACAAATGAATAGCACATGAGAAGGAGATCCTATTCCATGGCCACAGGTTTTTGTTAATGCATGGCATCAAGATCATTAGCTTCTGGCTTTTTTCAATACATGGGAACAAGATAATTTAATTTTGAGATTGTGGTGAGTTGTCAGGAGTGATGCTGTTTATTATGCATACGTTTGTATTTGAGATAATAAACCTGTAAATCAAGGTTTCAGAGGCATAATTTCTGTTATTCAACAACAATAATAAAAAAGTTTAGATTAAGACACAGATATGTCACCCAACCTTCCTGTCATTACTCATTTTAAACATCAACGTAAGGGATCTTATAGCACTGATGTTGACTGCTATTCAAGATATCATACTGTAGAATTCATCTTGCATTCAGCTGTCTGACAACAAAAAAAGCAGATGTTCAAAAAAATAGGACCCTAAATCAACAGCATGTCAATTTGCTGTGATAATTATTACAGTGTTATTATGTACCCTTAAGTGAGCTCGATGAATTTGTAGTGAAATTATTACTTTACAGATGGCCTCTGCAATTATTACAAATTACTACAGGTCTCAAGAAACTAGTCTTTTTGTGTGAATAGGGATTTTACTCCCGTTTAGTTTTGTCAAACAACAATTTGACGTAAAGCTACCTTTTCCTGTGCCCCTACAATAATCCTAAATGAAAGATAAGTGTGTTACGCTGATGTGCAGAGAGAAGACTTATTTGGAAGCAGCAGCTGTCTTTTAAAAAACCTTTAGCCAATTAACAAAGTCTAGAGGGAGACACAAAACAACCAGAGCATATGCCCTGGTCATGCATGGCTACCAGTGTGTGCTCTTTTCTGAGGGTTGCTCTCAAACCACACTCGGTGTCCTGGGTTTTGACCAGATGAGGTAACCAAGGCAACACCCAACATCCCCCTAGGAAGTCCACAGCAGGACACACACACACACACACACACACACACAAACATACACACCATGGGAGCGTGTATTCCTCGCTAACAGGCCCCCTGTTGTTTCTTGCACACAGTGGATGTGAAAATGACACTGTATCTCTGCGCTGCTGTTTACACCGCAACTTAAACAACAAAAAGACCGCTGAGGGTTTTCAGCAGAATACAGCGTCTGTGTCAACACATCCGTCACATCACAGTTGGAGGAAATTACTTTTTAATATCAATAGCGGCTCAACAGCAGCATCTCGTTCTGACCTTTGCAACAGTCGTGAATAAACAGGTTTTTGTTTCAAAGGGCTCCATGTTTCATTTGGGAACAAAACTCGCCAATACGTCTTGTTTTGACATCTCAAGCTTGTTACCTTGGCAACCGGTCTGTACCTGGGCAGCACTATTCAGCCGCATCTCCTTCATCAAACACAATCGGATAAAAGAAATTAAGAACAAGAAGAGCGGTTTCTGGTTATGCGTCAGTAGTTTTCTCACTCACTCTGCAAAAAGCCACTAGCTGTTACACTTAGGTGAAAACTGTACAATATATACTATACATACAGTACAATAAGCACATATAGAACATGTCTATTTAAGAACTTGCATACTTGTGCATCCATGTGTGTGGGTGTTTTAGTTGCTGTAAAATGGTTTTCACATGTCTGTGTGTTTCTAATGCATGAATATATCTGTGTGTTTGTGTTTGTGTGCGATCCAGGAGGAAGCCTGATCTCTCAGTGAAGCCAATTACTGGCTGAGCAGCTTCCTGAACTTTGTCCAAATTCTCCAATTAGCTGCTGAAGTGACATAACTGTTTTAATGTGAAGACTAAACGCTCATGTATAACTATCAACGATACAGTTCACGAACAGACTTACGTTAACTGACTGACAAGATAACATGATATGTTATATAATCTGTCACTTAAATCATTTCCACGTCATTAGTGGATACAGCAGCTCTTTCTGGTGCACATGCATGTTTATGGGCTTATCTTACAGTAACATGCTATTTCTATAGTAGGAAATTTACATTTCTGTTTGAAAAACATTGTCAGTCAAATACGTTAGCCCACAACGTGTTGATTGTAATGAGGTGCTGCATTTGTCAAATCACAACAAATATGGAAAATGTTCATCTGTATTTTTCAAATCTCTCTTTTTTTCCCCTTCTTCTAGTTTTTGATGCTACGCTAGGTTAATACCCCTGACTTTAGATCTCTTCTTAAAAGACAGAAATGTGTGAGACTTGTATCAATCTTCTCATCTCAGTCTTGCAAAAAAAGTTTCACCCCTGTCAAGGACCGGTCTGCATGTTTTCATGTTCTTCAGGAAATTCTCTGAATTAACTGGTAATTTATAGTTTGCAGCATGTGACATATTTGAGTAAATAGATGAATGAATGTGTTTTTCTGTCTGTGTTTCCGTCTCATCTGCAGGGAAGATGATCTCAGCAGTCATCCCCACGGCAATTAGCAGTCACTCCACTGTGTGTGTGTGTGTGTGTGTGTGTGTGTGTGTGTGTGTGCGTGCGTGCATGTTGGGACTGACAGATTCACTTTATGAATCTACGAGATGCTCTGACAGTAAGGGCAGAGATAGTGACGCGTTACTTTCACCTAATTCATTCAGTAACAGATGTTTTTGTTTTGGTTGAACTTCATTTGTTGATACTTCGTCTGCTAATGTTAAGACTCATCTGAACCGAACAGAAATAAAGTGACAGACAGCTGTGTCTCTCCCTCTTTCAGTCGCCTGCTTGCTGCCAACACTGTGACCATTCAACAGCTCTGAAAAGCCCACCTGACTCCCACACACTCATACACACAAACACAAACACACACACACACACCATTCTCAGCCAGGTACAGATAAGATGTGAGGCGCTTGCTTGTGATTGTCCCAGAGGACCGAGGCTGACAGAACTGAAGAGACCTGCTGTTTGACACACTCCACCTCAGGACAAAGAAGACCACACACACACATACTCAACCACATTAGACACTGTGGACACATTGAAATGGATCTGATCACTTTTCTGTTTTTTAGTCTTCATAGATGGAATTAAACCATTTGGGCAAGTCTAAACAAAGGCTCACACTACTGTAGGATGTCTGCAAGTAGTCTTACAACAATATTTCTATCGTTTAAAAAATATGAAAAACTATAAATGGGCAGTATAAAATAATTGTACACCCCTGAAATATTAAAACTCACATTATGGTGATAACTAACACTATTTTGGTCTTTTGTCCTCTACAGAGTTCCCTCTTCTCAAAGTCAATGGGTTTTTTGAATGGGTTTTTGGTTAAATGCCTAAAATAATAAGATCTTTGGTTGCAACAGGCTTAAGAGATTTTAACGTTTTGTAGTATTACATAAAATATGTCACTAAATACCCCACATTTGAATTACAAAGCGTTTACCTCTCTTTAAAAAGGCGGTTGCCAACAAGTGGCTAAATGAAACAACAGAAGGAACACAGACACCCATGTTTAAGGTATATTTATATAGCCATCATTTCATTTCATATTTAGCATTTAGTGCTTCCAGCGCCTAAGATTCATATCATGTAACAAACATTTTCAGGCTTTATAAGTTTGTGCGAACACCCAAAACTGATTGTACTTACATGTATTCACGGTGGGCTGAGTGGACGGCTGCCGCGTTGCTGTATCGCCACAATACAATAACAGAAGACAACACATCCAGCGTGGCATCAAACTGCAGAGTAAGAACAAAAAATACACATTTTACAATATCTTATCTACAAGTGCTAGCCATTGTAGCTTTAGTGAAATGGAGGCTTTACAGTCAACTTACGGCAAATCCAAAAGCTGAAGCGCTGTGGCGCATGACGGAAACAGCTGGAGAGAAACAGAGAGAGAGAAACATTCATAAGAGACAAATCTATACATGCTTCCATTCATCTTTGACACACGCATTTCATGCTTTAATGCTGCTCCACATACTCTGTCTTTTTTTTGATCATATGCTCACAGCAAAACAGTAAAACGACAAGATGAAAGTCTTTTTTTGCAGAATGCTAACTGACAGCAGGATGAAGATTTCCTGCCACTGACTGTGAATACGAACAAATAAAGGGTGATGCTGCCAAATAAAAAATGTCAGTCAGGAGAATCCCTTGTTGACTGGGATTAACTGCACTGATGGATGATTATCATTTCTGTCCAGGGGGCATTTTTATGAGGAATTTCTGTTATAGCTTTTATCAGTTTGGGCAGCAAACCTGTAACCTGTAATTTAGTCATCAGCACATGATGTCCCTGTTTTTGAGAGTGAGCTGCAGATGTGTTGAAAACAAACAGTGAGCCAGAACTGCTGTGCATTTTCATCCGCCTGCGATGTGAGGGATTGAGGAGAGAAGGCAGGAGAGACAAAGGAGAGAAGATGCAGATAGATAGAGGGGAGGAATCCTCTCCTCTCCTCCCAGGTTTATTTTTAGCAAGACTCACTGGGGGCCAGCAACTCGCCTCAGCCCTGCATGCAGAGACACAGCATCGTGTGCTATCTTTCTCCTTTAGTCGCTCGTTTTAGTTCTGCTGCAAGAAAAGCAAAATCACAATTTCACCTTTCTTCTTTCCCCCTTTCTCATTTTCTCTCCTCCAGTTTTCAAAGCTCCCTCTTTCTTCAGCTTCTCCTCCCTGTTTCATCTACGATCAGTCACTTTCTCTGGGCTGAAAGAGTGAAGTGAGGGTACAATCATCCACCTCCCCAAACCAGAAACGAAAACTGGAATGAATGCTGGTGTTGCAAACACTAAACCACATATGTGGACAACTCTGGAATACAAATGAGTAGGTGGGATTTTTATGACACCAGAGATCTGCAGAGATGCAGCAGACCTGTCACACAGTTGACAGTGACAATGATCTTTAAACAACTTTTGGTCAATTTCACAAAAAGTGTCATACAACTTCTGATAAGAAGTTTCTCTTCCTCACTCTTGCTCCTTCTGCTGTTCGATTTTGAAGATAAAGCAAGATCACAAACACCTGTTCTGCTACAGAATCCATCTCACAGGTCAGATTACTTCCGACCAGAGCAATTTGAACATCTAATGTGTGATATTAATTACAAAAAAGCTTTGTTTAAATCAGGCAACGGTTTCTACCTTTCTGTAGCTGAATCCTGCACATTGCTCTAAATTTTAGTGCGTGACTTAATGCTTCAAGGTCCTCTTCTACTCGAAACAATTTGTCGCAATTTACATGTATAATGGCCATATGTGAGCAGAATGTAACGTGATGTAAAAAATGAGACCTTCCCCATTATAAAAATAGCAATACATTAAAATAAAATAAAATAAAATAAAATAAAGACATTTAAAATGCATTAAAGTGTACAGAGTTTGGGCTCTTAATGCTAAAAGTTGGTTTTTGGGTTCCTTTCATGTGATATCGAGGTTTTCTATTCAAATGCAGACTAGTGGCTCCCAGTTTAACTGACTTGTGTATTTTAACATTGTATGTACTACATGAAATGAAAACAGTTCAAGCGATGTATGATATGTTTACTATTCCCTTTGAATACAGATATTCATCTTTTTTTCTTAAAAAAAGATGTCATTGCGTGCCTCATCGCTGTGTGTGGTAACAGATTGATGATACAGCAAATGGAACCTGGCAGCAGTTCAAATCAAAGTAAATAGAGAGGGAGGGACAGCTAGTGTTGACTTTACAAAGGAAAAAGTACACAAGAAAGACACGGCAGTGCTTTTACATAACCTACATGATCCTCCACTATACCATCAAGGGTGTAGCTTTGTGCCTACAAGTCAAACTTGACGACGTTCCATTGTGAATTTTGCTTTCATCGCTGTTTTAGACAATTCTTCACTTGGTAAAGATCCTTTGGGATGGAAACCCCACTGATCTCCCCTAACATCATGAGCTGGAGGTCCAAATCCAGAAATGGTTGCTCCTTCTCCCTCATCCCCTCTTTCCTTCCTTCTTTTCCTCCTACCTCCTTCATTAACACCCAAAAGAAGGAGACGAAATTGTGTGTAAATGAATCTGCTGCGGCTCTGCGGTCGTAAAAGCTGAGCCCAGCGACGACTAATTGGCTCCCAAGAAAGCCGGGTGGGTGTCAGCAGGGACGGAGCTCCAGCATCACATCACATCACACTAACACACACACACCCACACAGACAGACAGATAGACACAGACTGACAGACACACACACACACGCACACACAAGGTCTCTCGGCTCCCTGTCTCCCCCTTCCTCCTTCCTTGTCACATCTGACAGGAGAAGCAAGTGAACAGAAGATGAAACACCATCCAAGCTCTGCCGCTTTATTGGCTGTTGCTGGGGATGCATTATGCATATCAGTGTAACACTTTGCTGTCAAGGTTGTTTTTACAGTTGGTGGACTGATGCTGTTTGTTTCACCGTGATGTTGTACGCACACAGCTTGTTATTAAAGTAGCAGTGTGGGTCAGGATTACAATTTCCTTCACTCATTTAACTCAGTTCTACTCCACTACTGCGGACAAGAAAACACGAGCTGGAGGTGAAATACTGGGTCTCTAGAAGTAAAACTCTGACAAGAATTCTGCTTTGGTTTGAACAAAACAGAGCAGTTCAGACCAAAACCACCACCCTGTGTTAAGCAGTCAGGAAGCTCTTTCGGCCAGCTGAAGGGACAAAGATGATCCTTTTCTTGTACTGATACTATTTCAAGAGTAAGTCTGAAACTAAGCTGTACAGCAGCTCAAAGGAAAGTTAGATTTGAAGACTGATACCACTTTTATGTCTATATTTTAAATATGCCACTGTCATGTATGTATTTTTAGATATGTAGCTTTACAGCAAACAGTTACTATATCTTCGCATAAAGACAATACACAGGGACAAACAGTTGCATGTCTTATAAGTCTGCCTACCAACACATTTTAAGATCATAATTAATATTATTTCCTTGATGAAGAGAGTGAACAAAAAATAATCATGTGCTGTTACGTGGGAGTTACGAGCTGGAATAGGTGCTAAGATAATAGTATCCTGGCTCTAGCTTCATATATCATAAAATGACATGAGAGTTGTATCGATCTTCTCATCCAACTCTTGGCAACAAAGCGAAGAGGCATATTTCCCAAAATTTCAACTTGAAATCAACCTTCAATTAAGAAATCTCTATCAATGTAATGAAATAAACTGGCACCAGCCGATGGGAGTCACTCTCATATTTACTACTTTACCATAAACTTAAAGCTGCACCTGCCCGCCTGCAACAGAATTCACACAGACTCTCAGATATGTAGAAGTAGGAGTCTTTGTCATGTTTGAGTAATGCTAATGTTTTACAGGATGTGTTACCCAGCAGCTATCATTTTGTCAACATATAGGGGGGGAACAGCAGCAGGTGCTGATGACAGGACCGACTCCCTGCAGAGCTCTGAAGGGGCGGCCATGCATCCAGAGACATGACAGGAAATTCAGTACCAAGGTGATTTTCAGCTGCTCCGACCAGGACTCTGACGCTGGATAAATAGTGATAAATAACAGCTATGACGCTCAGATGAGGGCTTGAAAATTGTTTCTATTTATTCTTTTTTACTTTATTGATGGTGATATGTTGTGGCTTCTTTCTCGTGACAAATGTACTTATTGTAAGTCGCTTTGGACAAAAGCGTCTGCTAAATGCCCTAAATATAAATGTAAATGTATGGGGACAACAACAAAATCTTTTAGGCAAGCCTTGCTACTCTGCAGCCACCTGGCGCTGCCCTGTTTTTTCAAGCTGAAAAGACCAGGCCCCTTTCTATCTTTTTGAAGTTCTGTGACTTTGCCCCAAAGTAAGGTTTAAACCGTTTTTTTTACACAGGTAATACTTCCACCGTTCATGCGTGAGCACAGGATGGGCCAAAACTGGTTAGCACATTAACTTCAGCAGATTCCACAAAACAATACATAGACTTCTTTGATGTAAAACTGTTATTTTTCACATTCTGTTGATAGCTGTAATTAATCTTTTTATGTTTTTAACTAAAACTCTTCTATATTGGACCTTTAATAAGAAAGAGTACAGATGACATTTGTATGTGGACATCCCTGTTTAATATATCAGTCTCCTCTGTAGTGTAGATCTCTAATTTTAAGCGTGTTCTCTTTAATATCTTACTATAAAAGGCAATAATTTGACTTCATATTATCTTTAACACATATAGAGACACTAAAAGCGCCCAAATTATACTCAACTTATTCTTTATCTCTTTATAATTCCTTTTTTTTTTTTCCTATTTGCTTTTTTCCTCTGTGTTCTTTCTGCTTGTTGAGTCAATTAGTTTCTTCATTTGAACTATATCTTATTTGGTGTGTCTTACTGTATGATGTTACATTTGCAGGAAGTTAAGTATAGAAACAGGCATGTAAGGAGATAACAGCTAACAGACATAGAGGAGGATGTGGTGTGTCATGACAGCTGGTTGGTAACAGAATGTTTTTACAAGGTCTTGGCACATTTAAAATGTTCCTATTTACAATGGGACTTGCTGTTAAGGACATACCATGCAAGTACACATTGGCTTCTTTCTGAAGAGCCAGTGAGATGTTTACATTGGGTTTAATGAGGGTTTGGCGAGTTAGCACACAACTGGTGCAGTGGCTTGTCTGCAAATAAATGTTAATGTCAATAAAAATGAAAGTGTCAGTCAAACAAGATGTTGAAGGTAGAAAGAAGGATACTTTGCACACCAATTAAAATCATAGTGAATCTAATTTATGCTTCTGTAAACTGTTGGATTATAAAATGAAACAGTTTAGATGGATAATCAACAGCAGATTTGTAAAATGTTAAGCTTGGACTGTTTTTTTTCCACAATAACAACACAATGTCACAAAAACTAAAACAAATCGAGGCATCATTCTATTTCTGATATCTTCCAGTGATATGGTATTTTATTGCATTAAAAGATAAAATAGTTACCAAACTAATAATCAATTATAAAGTGCTTTCAACCACAACACAAACTGAACCATGTGGGACCGGGTTCTCCAGTTTGCAGTGAATAAACCTCTTTCAGGGTGAAACATATTACATACATGGCTTGAACATAACACATGACGAAGAAGGAAGCTGTGAGACAGATCTGTCCTGTGCTGCTGCTGTACCCTCATTTCCTTATCAGAACAGGAAATAAGCATAAGGTTTGAAAAAACACACACTGAACTCAGGAAGAGGGTCTGATTACAAAAACAAAATGTCTCTGTTCTTCAGCCCCTTCACTCCAACAACCTTCACTAACTCTGACCCAACTTCTCTGTCACCGCAACAAATCGAATTCCAATTTTCAATCTTGTCCTCAAACAAGATTAATTATTGAACCACTGGATTTTCTTGGTCGGTTTTTCTCTAGAGAATTCTTCAAAATCGAAATAAAACAATTATGCTTGTATAATGACACTGGTCCGGAGTGCTAACACTTCTGCTTCATCGGCTTCATTCAGATATTCCTCTGATCATTTTTGCAGCTGATTTGCAAGCAGTGCCATGTTTCATTTATGAGCAGGCAAGATGTGACAAGTGAGGCAGGACTACAGAGATGTGATAAAAATGTCTAATAAAGAAAACACTGCACAAGAATTTGTTTGGATTTATCATCCAAAACATAAAAAAAAGTCATGAAGAAGAAGAAGAATAACAAGCTCTCCTTCTCTCTGTGTGTCTTCAGCACCACAGGAAGCTCTCAAATCATCTGCAAACCACTGTTGAGGTGATCAGCCACACTGCACCAGAGCTTGTCCTCTTTACTTATGCATCTGTCAAGCACTAATCTGCATTTACTGCAGAGAAGTAGGAAGCATTAGTTGAATGTTGCAGTATGTGATGGTGTCAGTTCTCTAAGACAGGACTGACACAGTGTGGGATATTTCCATCATCTATTATCATCATCTCAAGCACCTCTTGTCAAATTGTCCTTCATGTTTCTAAAGATTTCTGACACATATTCATCTCGACGTCTCTCCACGTCAGTCAAATGTCTTAATTATCAGCAGGACTTTCTAAACTGGGCCTCCTAAACAATTTTACAAAAAACACAATGAAACATTCACTGATTTGATCTACAATGTAAATCATTTTCATCCAAAATTCAAAGAGATGGACCTTTGACATGCAGAGAAATGTAAAAGAAGTAGATAGAGAGGTCTGAGAGTAATCACCCCCACCTCCAAGCCAAGAATGAATCATCATATCCACCACGCAGAGGTGTCAACCTTGACACACTGAAGTTTGACGAAAAGAAAAAAACAGAGCTTACTTACGAGAAAGACAGGCGCTCAAACTTGTTTCTTCAAACTTCCATAACAGTGAGAAGACTCAAGGTCGAGTTCTAACTCTTGACAGCAAAATGCTCCACGCTGCTTTCTTATCTAAAAGTAACTTGAAGTGGTGGGAGGCTAAAGGTTTAGGGGGCGATGAAGAGGAGCTTGGCTTAAACAGCGGCGTCTTCACACATCAATTGTTTGTCCTTCATGTTGTACTGTTGTTTAATCAGGCTTTTCATTGTAACATTGAACAGCAGGGTGTCACAGTAATTAAAAAACCTGTCCTTCAACTCAAGGACCAGACAGCATGCATCAACATTGCTTGGGATTTTGTTTGAGGGTTCATGAAAGGAAACACCAAAAGGGGAGTTACTCACTGAAAGCGACGATTGCCAGGACGATGGTGACCGCTATGGACACCCAAGACACCCACAGAGCTTTCTTGCGGTAACTCTGTGCTTCATGAGGCTTCAGACGCATACTGCTTTCCAGAAGACCTGCAGAAAGGAACACAGGGCAAAGTGACCCACCATGTATTGGCATGACTCAAGAGAAAGCAGAGGTTAAGCAGTTGAACTCTGATTTCACTGGATTTAGGAAAAGTTTCCACATTAGTTATCAGAGCTTGCAGTCCGGGAAGAGCTAACTAACTGGTTTGTAACAGTAGCCCTTTTGAGATAGAAAAGGCAGCACATTTGCTCCAAGGTAAGGCAATGTGCCGTCCTGTCTTTCTAAAACGGGGGCGTAATATTCCTCCTTTTCCAAAAGCCGCCACTGAGGGAGGCATAAACATGTGATGTGAAATGTTATCCTGGTTTTGGGCCTTTAAACTGACTTGCAATAAATGATTTAGCACAGCACAACAAACAGAGAAGAAAGGGAACTGCACTATAGGGAAATAACTTGTTCTGCTTTACTCGCTCAACTAGTAACAATACATACATACATCACATTACATGAATAAGGGCATAACAGGGCTTAAAGCTTAATGCTGACATCAGAACGGTTACATGCTCACGATGACAATGCCAACACCCTGATGTGTAGCAGGTAATGTTTAATCAGGAGTTTCATTAGTTTAATCATAAATCAAATCATAGGACAAAACAAATTTCAACCTGATGATGGCACCAGAGTAAAGTTATAGGGTCATAAAATTGATTGCAACACATCCTTAGAGGGAACAAATGTCTGGAGCAAAATTCATAGCTATCCATCCAAAGTTTGTCGAGACATGTCACTCAAAATAAACACAAATAAAAGAACAGTCAGAGGATCCTCAAAATCAGAGGGATTCTTCCTCTGAGCAACATTAGTGTTCAGTTTCAGGGCAATCCATCCAAAATTTGATGAGCTGATTCAGTCTGGACTGCCTGACAGACCAATATAGCCATGCAAAGAGACAAATCCCTAGCATAACGAAAACAGTTATTTACCAGTAAAATTATGACTTACAGACTTGTATTTATTGTGTTGGACATTTCTCTAATCTTTGTTTTTTCTGTGAATAATATTGGATTTTATCTCAGGGAGTCCAACGTCTTATCAAATAAATCCATCTGAGAGGTTTAGTGGGGAATGTCTCATTGGTGGCACTCTTTACAACTTGCTTATAATTAGTAGAACTCCCACTGCACTTGCAGGACAATGTTAGAGTGCTGTGATAAGTCTGAAACATTCAGAGTCAATCCTCTGTTCGCCCCCCTCACAAAAAACAGGGCTGGGCTTTAAAGAATACATCCATTCCTTCATCTTGACTGGTAAACTCATTTATATTTCAAGGTATGTGCCCACATTTTCAGTTCACATCTGATTACTTAGGGGTCTTCATGCACACAAGTACAAACACACTTGCTGCTGAGCCATATTCAAGATATGGGACACCTGTCACTGTTTAAATGACTGTGTGGCTTTCACTGTTTCCCAAAGGCAATCTAATTTATTCACAAAACCTGTAATCACAGCACAGTGCTTCGGGTAACATACAGGGATGTCTAACAGAATGAGGAAGTGGGTACTCTACATATTCCACTTCCATCCAGCTCTGTAAATAATTAATCATATTGATCATAACATTAAAGTGTCAGTTTTAGACATATGGAGATGCTCTCCATGACATTACGCAGTGTTGCGCCCTGAAATCGAAACTTTGAACATATTTCACACCGCCTACCTTTGTCATCTATGCTGTCTGTTATCTTCATCTCCTGGTCCATCTTGAAACCCTCTACCTGACTTTCTGTGCTGGGCTGCTGCTGCTGCTGCTGCTGCTGTTGCTGGGTGTCCGCCTGCTCGCACTGCCCGTTCACCGCCGTGGAGTCCACTACTGTAGCCGGGTCCGGGACGGTGGTGGAGTCTGGCGGTGTGAAGTCCGTCATCTTGTCGGCGGGTTACGGTTCCAATGAGGCACTCCAAAAATGTCTCACCTAGACGAGAAGTGCTGGCTTTCAGCTGGAGAGAGACCCGGAGACAGAGAGGGAGGGAGGGAGGGAGACTCCGCGCAAGGCTGCAGGTCCAGTTGCGCCAAATTACACACTGTAAAGCGAAACAGTACCGGAAATTAAGAAATCGGGACTTCAAAACAAACGTATTTCTCTCACTAGGAAAATGTAATGCTAACATTTGTATTTCGTTCATATAGACAATAGATAAGCCGTTTGGGTGTCTTTATTATTATCATTATTATTATCATTATTTACATTTATTGTGTATGATTTAGTTATCAGTTTAGACTGAAACATTACCATCATTACCTTCTGTGAGCCCAAATGTTTAGCAAACTCAATTTCGTAACTATGAAGATTTTTTTTTCCAGGAATACACTCAGATACACTTGTGTACACTACTTAAGTATGCTACTTTATACAACTATTAACCTGCATTAGTGAAAAAACGTTAGTGTAGCCTACTTCTCATTTGACTACTTTAATTCGCAGCTATCTTAATTGCTTTTCGGATTAAATTCGTCCTTCATAACACATGATAAACTTATAAAATATTACACACTATTGTTAACTACGCAACTGTATCCTGACCTGACTCAACCAGTAAAGACAGTAAAGCCTCTTACTCATTAGACTAATATTTCTGAAGGCTAATAATCCACCGTTATGTAGCCTAGCATGTCCTAAAGTTGGCTAACATTGTAAACTGTACCGGCCAAACCCGGTAAAACCCTCTGATACTTTTACTTAGACAAAGTTTTAAAATATATATATATATTTTTCTACCAAATAAGTTGTTTTCAAGTAAACGTTCGCATAGTTTCCTTTAAAGAACGGACGTTAAGCTAGCTATTTATTTTGAATGAGGTAACCGTTACTAGTTTGTGTGTGTGCGTGCTGACGAACCTGATGGACAATCAATACACTACAACATTGACAGCAGGCTTCACTTCGCGACGTCGTGAAAATGCCACACCTGGACTCTAATTGCTGATCCCGACAGAGGTCACGAGACCTCTGTGCTTGCGCTGGAGCTCGAGTCCACCGGAACTGCTGCTGCCGCTCTGAGTTCTGCGCCCGCGACACCCACATCACGGTCCCAGGTGGCTGACGCACAGACTCACCTGTTACACAGCGTGAAAGACAATCTAATGGTAATAAATCCGACTAATTTCTTACTTTTATTTCAAATAGAGACATTTTCGTTATTTGGGGTGAGGCGAATTATTGATCCCTGCTGACATAATTATAATATTACATCCGGGAAAAGTAACGGGATTCCTGTAACGGGTTGCTAAGATACAGAAGTACGTGATAAACATGTAGACTAACAGGCAACCGTGCCTATCCAATTGATTAAACCAAATTATATGGTATTTACACATGATAAGGCGTCCATTCTGAGTCTGAAAATCAATATAGGGTGGAATAATTGCAATGCAATGGGAAGAAAACACACACTAATACACAGTTCACACAATAAATCAAAGTCAAACACTGAAAATCAAAATGTTATGTGTAACTTAAGGTTTCCTAATGTAGGAATAATATTTTTGTAGGTTGTGACAACAAAACAGCCTCACACATCTTCAAGAGGAAGGGCAGAAAAAGTACACACAAGACAACATTTGATATTGATATTAAAAGGTGGCATGGCCCTTTACAATGACACAATTTAATACATATTTGACAAACTATTATTAAAAAAAAAACTGTATCTTTATGGGCAATTAAAGCAAACAGAATGATTCATCCTTACTTTTCTCGCTCTGAGTCTTAATGCTCTCAAACATTTTGAAATGATAGGAAAAGACTCCACACTCAGACAATTCAAAGGTTACATTATCCAGGGAACATGGTTATAAATGGATGACTGAGAAGATTCTTCATCGGTGGCTTCACATTATCTAATCTTGTGTCAGTTTACAGGCACTAAGCTCGACTTTCGTTCCTGGTCTCTGCCTCCACTCAGTGGTAGACAGACAGTAATGCAGGCCAGAGGAAGCTCCACCATGTGGAGTCTCATTCTACATGTGTTGATCTCTCATGGAAGTGTTTAACGCTGGCACCACCTCAGCTATCATGATCTTAGGCTTTACATTATGATATTAAAGGAATTCATGGGGAAGTGAAATGTAAAGCCTTATTTTTATGAATAAGATTCCCAGCTGCAGCCTGGTTTTCTCATCATATTGATCAAATATTAATGTGTTGACACTTGAGTCCTATTCAAGAGCGTTGATACGCCTATTTCTCATTGTATTTACCATCTTATTCATGCCATTTTTGTACCGGAGAAGATGTACATGAATCAGTCCTATCTCTTTTTTTGACATTGTTTATTCAAAATGAGGCAACCTTGCCTACCTGAATAATCTACGCATGATGGTTCACCTGGAGCCTTGCAAACCCGTTGACAAAAATCTGCCTCCTCACTATTATTGTGAGTCTGGATCAGAAAGGTGAATGGTCTGCTAGAATAACTGAAATCAAATTTATACATTAAAAAATGTCATGTCTGAGGTCTCTTCAAGGCTTTACAGTAAGTAACAATAACGCAACAGGGGCCCGAATTACAGTTGTGCCCCCTAGTGGCCACTAATTGCTGTATTTAAAACTACATTGCTGTATTTTTATGAATTAACAAGGAAAGAAAACTGGCTGAGGGGCGAAAAACATCCAGGTGATCCATCTGAATTAACGTATTCCCTTGTGATTTCAATGCTAATCGACACAGCATCAGTGAGGAGTAGCAACAACGTGGCCTGTGTGCACCACCGACCACTGGGGGCGCTGTTCACGAACTGGATACCGGTTTCGAATCAGCCTCAGCTGCTAATTTCGTCCTTCCGGTGCCCCCATAGCCCCACTCCCTCCCGATGCTAGCACCGTCGGGCTTGGCTGTGGGAGCGTAATGGCGGTGCACCGGGGACCCTCTACGAAATGGCTCTTCACCCGGGAGCAGCTCGAAAACACACCGTCTCGACGCGGCGGTATAGAGGCTGACAGGGAGCTCTCTTACCGGCAGCAGGCCGCCAACTTAATCCAAGATATAGGCCAGAGACTCAACGTGTATCCTTTCTGAAACGTAGAGGCTAGCTGGCCGACAGACAGACGGGTTAGCTCGAGTTAGCGTTAGCTTACAGAAAGGCCGGAGTGGCGAAGCGTGTTACTGTTCACATTTTAACCCTCTGAACACACTCGGAATCTTTCGTTATCATATTTACATTCCTCCCTGAAAAGATGGGCTTTTATATTTGCCAACATTATGTGTATATATAGCCAACTGTAAGCTGGAAGTGTTGAGGCCTGGTTGCTAGCTTAGCTATTGTTTTGTCTCTTCATACTGCAGATTCTATTGTTAGCTTTGTGTGTAATGATACCAGTGAGAGATGATTTTTGCTACTATTTCTACATGTAACTTTAAGACAATACTACCATACAAACGGATCGATACATCGTTGGACAAACTGTAGCATGACTTTAATTTGCGCCAGGTTTTTACTTACATGGTGCACGTTTTGCTAGCTGTCCACTCAACGCTAGCTCGATGCTAATGTGTCAAGAATTGTACACTGATGCTGTTGCAGTCACTTTTAATTTTCTTCTATTTTTTCACTGTATATCTGTATATGCCTTAACTGTTTCCTCAGCTCTCAATTAATTATCAACACTGCTATAGTATATATGCACAGGTTTTATATGATCCACTCCTTCACCAAATTCCATAGAAACGTAAGTACCACTGCAGTGTTGGCTGATACCATAATTACTGGTGCTTCTAGCTATGAAAAACTGACTTGAGGTTTTTTTTTTTCCCTCCTCAGATAATTTCCCAGACTACGTTGTTCCTGGCAGCTAAAGTAGAGGAGCAGCCCAGAAAGCTGGAGCATGTCATTAAAATAGCCCATGCCTGCATTAGCCCACAAGAGCCTGCCCTAGACACTAAGAGCAACGTAAGTAAACTATGACTAAGGAGTGACATTGGTTTAACTGAAATTACAATGACACATTGTGTGATATTCTTCTATGTAGACGCCATGTTATATTACCACCTTTGGCTTTGCAATGTGGCCTAAAATGCATAGAGAATATAAGATGATACTCTTAATTTAGGGTGAGTCTGAGGTCAGTTTGTATGAAACTGATCCAACCTCGACTTTTCAGCTGATCTTTTTTTCTGGAAGACGTGGGCGCATCTGTGTCTACATTGGCAAAGCCCTGAGACGCTGGAGAAAACACATCTGCAGATGTAATAGCGCTGAAATGGCATAACTGTAGTTGTTTAGTAACTTTTAAAACTGTGTGGCCAGTTGTCACAACAAGAATTTGAGGCTTTCCTTTGTCCTCTCTGACAGTCGATTTAAAATGTGGAGGTTATTCGATTCCTTGGACAAAGCAAGGATGACGAAGCTGTCACCTCTGGCTCAAGGAAATTGTTTGCCCTATTAAATCTCAGAAAATTGACTAAAAAGGTCAAATGACAAATTGATTAATCGAGACACAATGGGCCTCAGCTACAATTTGAGGGATAGAAAGTTCATCTGATGATCCTTGCAGCTAAGATTTTGGTATGAAAGACCGTGGTCTACTCAAATGTTTTGTCAGCCTTATTAATCATGTTGACAGATTTGCTGATGGTAGATTTGGTTAACTAAAAATCTAGTGGTCTTTTTGTCATAGTGTGCATTCTTTCGGTCCCGAGGACTGTGCCACAAATCTCAATCCTAAGTGGGACATGTTTTGCATTATGATTTGAATCCAATCCCTACAGACTGTAGTCTTACAGTTGCAGATTTTCATACAGTTGTTAACCTCTGCTTATTCCAAGCTATGAGGTAAAGGCTATACAGCACAGAAACAATGTACACGTTTTAACAAATTCATTTATCATGGACTGTTCAACGTAGGTTAATGCAAACTTCACGGTTATACTACACAAGATGAACATCACATATTCAGTCCAAAACATTCTTCCCAATCATCACAAAGAACTAGTTAGAAGTCCCTCGGTTGAAAAGGCTGTATTAGGCCCATACTGCAAAGCTTTTATATCAGAATAGTTCTCCACCCCCTCTTTTACTGTTTTGCCTGCAGGAATGCTGATAAGAAGTTGAATCATCAGTATATGGTTGTGTGTTAATTGATCAATCTTTTTCAGGCATTCCAGCAGCAGGCACAAGAGCTTGTAGCACTGGAAACAATTGTGCTGCAAACGCTGGGTGAGTGATTCTATGCTTCAGTACTCGAAATACTGTATTGTTTTCCCTGCAAGTTGAATTACTTTCCCGACTTTTGCTGTCGGCCATTTTAGCAGCATTATTCTTTTGGAAGGAATAAGTGCGACAAGAAAGTTACAAAGGTACCACATGGGCATGTTGACTTGGGATATATGAAGTTTTCAAATATTTAACAGGCAACACTTGAGGTTTTTCTCTTTAGTTCACAATATCACACTGAAGTCCTGCCTTTGCTGACATTGTTCTTGCACCAGTGGCTGATCATCATCTAACATCCTGATTGCAGGTTTTGAAATAACAGTTGATCATCCACACACAGATGTTGTGAGGTGTTCCCAGCTAGTGAGAGGTATAACTTTCTTTCTAAGTTTTTCTTCCTTTTTTGACAGCTTAGTTGTGAAAATGCTAAAGTGCTAGCTTTTCATCTGTTCAGCTACATTAATGCCGACTTTAAAATGCCATTTCACTCAGTTCTAACATGAACTTTCTTCTTCTTTTGCAGCGAGCAAGGATTTGGCACAGACTTCCTATTTCATGGCTACCAACAGGTTATTATCCTGTTCCCATTATTGCACTGTAATGGCACACTATAGCTTCCTGTCCTGCAGGGCCCCCCTTCCTGTGTCCAACGCCCTGTTTGCGCCCGGATCCTGGGAACCCCCAATGTGGGGAAGTACCGGCCGGGCTGCTGTGTGCGGTGTATTGTACAAGGGCTCTGTGTTGGCACATAGGGGTTGAATGCACAATGTGGAGTGTAGTGGTGCTGTTTACCTCTCACGGTTGTTTGGTGCGGAGTGCATATGTCTAAACAAAAAAACTCGAGCGGTAGCCTGAATATAGATTGCCACTAAAGATTCTTATACTTATAAAGTACTTTGGTAAGTATAGTTTACAGTTCTTTTTTTAAGTTGTAAAATTTTTTGCACATTTTCACCCCAAAAGAGCTAACAATGAAACACCAAACTATACTGCAAACTGAACATGTAGTTTTCAGATATTTTATCAACGTATTTTATAGTCTTTAAAAGAAGAAATATAGCAGAATTGTCTTTAAGATTTAAATTTAGTGAGTCCATTATTGTCCCAACATTGTGTATTTCAGTAACTGACTTTTGAGGTGATGATTTCACTTGTTTTACAGAGAGTGCTTGTTTGATATTCAAATCTGGGAGATTGATGTTCCCAGCAGATGGTGGTAGACCTGATCTTTACGGTGACTTTTCTCAATTTGAAGAATGACTTCTAGATTAAAATGTAGTGACTGTAATTAAATCTGAGAGATGTGTTGATCGTGTTTGGCTGTACCTCTAAAACTAGGCGACACTGAAGTTGTGCCTGTAAGAGCAAGTAAAGTATTAAGATGTAAGACGTGGTACTAGTACAGGTGTTGAGTCGCAGCTGAAACATGTTACCTAATGTATTTAGTTTTTGTGCACTTTTAGTTTTTGGAATTCCCTCCAAGCTCTGCATTAATCTAAAATCACAATTTAGTGATATGTATTTACGCTAGGTTTTTGGATGTATACCATATTCAACTGCCAAACAGATCAACATAACTTCTGCTTGGATGTTTTGTCTATATTAAGAGTAAGAAACTGAAGACTACATTTTGTCCTAGTTTAACTTTCAGTGTGATTTCTTAGATAAATACGGCCTCCGTTTTTTGCAGACTGACTTTTATCATGTTGCTCCTACCTGCGGTCTAGTTTCAATCCATGAGAGCCTGTTTGCAGTGTAGTTTGGGATTCAGGGTGCAGAGAAAATTAACCGTAGTAAGGATAAAGGTGCAATGTGTAAGATATGGCCAGAATTTTAGTTTCATAAAAAAAACAACAACAGAATATTAATAAAGAAACAACAATGTTTGATGTTATTCCAAGATGCCTATGTATTGTGTTGCAGAGACATCTACTGAAGTTAGCATGCTAACCAGCTAGCCCCGCCAGGTCCCGTCTCTTGATACCACCTTTACCACAAGAGGCCATAGCCTGAAATGCCCTGTAGTTTCAGCTGGTAGATGTATGTGAGTAGCGGGTTTGCTCCTTAGTCTAAATAGTAAACAAAATAATGAAAAAACAAATTAAATGTCAAGAAAGGAGATTTTTTTTTTTGCACCCACTTTCCACCATTTTAGTAGACAGATCAACATCCTCTATTGAACTGAACAGAGTTGAGCTTAATTGCCCTATTTACTCATCATGAAACAATCTTAATTCAAACTCAAGAAATTCAATGAAATTCACCAAAACAGTCTTGGTTTGATTTTACAAACATCTGGTTTGGTCGAAATAAATCCGCTGTAAATCGCCTCCTTAGCCCCCCCCCAGGCTTCAAACTGATCCGTCAGTCTTGGATGCTCTGTCTCGCCACATTGACTGGGAGGTTGCTGAGACCCATTGACTTCGTCGCCTTCCCCTGACTTTGAGGTTGCAGTCCAGGCTGACTTCAGTCAGCTAGTAACACCACTAGCTCGGCAGCTAATTGGGCTAATTAGGTTACAGCAGCTAGCTATATCCAAAGATGGCTAACAAGTGGAATAGTTGGATGCAGCTGTCAAGTGACAAGTGTTGTCCCTACATTTTTGGATTCTGGCCATATCTTAAAAGTTATACCTTTTTTAAAGCCTAATAATTTGTCTTGGCTACCAACACCAGTGTTTCTCAGTCTCACATTGAAGTAGTCTAGTAGTGTGTAACTTTCATTTGATTTGATTGTGCAGGAGTAGATTTCCTGAGATTAGAGATTGAGAAACACTGATATTGTTTTATACTTTCCCTTTTCTTTTTTTTAACACAAATCGAAACACAAAAATATGGCCTAATACAGTTTAAGAACATTTACAATTTATATATCATTTGAACTGTACAGTATGTCTCACTCATACGTTTAGGAACATGTCCTAACAAACATAGGTTTTTTTTAGATGTTCCAGGTCTGGAAGGTAAGGCTGTGTATATGTGATGTGAAGATAATATTTAATGTTGTCACCATTTGCTTCCGAGCCATTTGATTGTATGTTAATGCTGCCTTGCTCTTAGCTGTTTTAAATGTAATTTAAAATGTAAAGTATATACCTTCACTGGTTGGAAAGCCCTTCCGTTCACAGTTGTATCTTTCTCTTTTGTTTCTTGTCTCCTCCTACAGTTTGCACCTCACCACCTTCTGCCTGCAGTACAGGCCCACAGTCGTCGCATGTGTCTGCATCCACCTGGCCTGTAAGTGGTCCAACTGGGAGATCCCTGTATCGACAGATGGCAAACACTGGTGGGAGTACGTGGACCGCACCGTAACATTACAGCTGCTGGATGGTAAGAGCTTCTGTTGCTGTTTTGTGGTAAAATGTTATATATATTTTATATATTAATATAAATATATGCTCAAACTTGAGGTATGGTAGATGTTGTGAGCTTTTATTTTCAAAAACCAATCCTGATCTGCTGTCTCGCCTAAACAAATGTCTCATCCATGATCCTTGGCTAAATTCCTATCAGAAATTAATCAAGAGTGTGAAGGAGCTAATCAAAGACATTGTTCTCTTCTCTGTTTTCAGAGCTCACACATGAGTTCCTTCAGATCCTGGAGAAGACGCCCAGCAGACTGAAGAGGATAAGAAACTGGAGGGTATGCCATAAATAAATGTCGAGACATAAAATGTGACTGGTAGGTGTCAGTATTTCATGTTGATTCCTGTGTTGTTTTGTAGGCCATTCAAGCAGCAAAGAAGCCAAAGACGGATGGCCAAGCCGTGGACAGTGCCTACCAGGGGACATCCTTAGACGGCCTTCCTGGTGTCACCAACTCCTTCTTCCCCTCCACCTCCTCATCAGACTCTTCAGACATGCCCTCCCTGAGCAGCATCGCAGTCCCTTTTGGCTCCTACCAGCCGCTGAGCGACCAGTCAAAGTCCTGCGAATACGACGACTTCTCCGAGCCCCACCCTTCAGACTTCACACTGGTGAAACACGAACCCAAATCTGCAGGTGGGTCAAGTAGTAAACACCAGCAGCTCAGTACAAACGCTGCAGCCTTTTCACGGCCGCATAAAGTCTTGACTTTGGAAAGGTACAGAGAGAAACATGCGGAGCTGGCCATGCAGAACGGTATAAAGGAGGAGCCGGGCACAGACATGTACGTGCCTCCTCCGGCTGTGTCCTCGCACCACCACAAGAAACGCTCTCAGCCACAGCAGGCCGGCCAGTCGGGCGACGGCAGGAGAGAAAAGTCCAGCTCTAAAAAGGCTCGGCTTCCTGCTTCTTTCGCCGAGAACGGCTCCGCCAGTAGCGAGGAGCTCAAGATGAGAATCAAAGTTTCATCAGAGCGTCACGGGGGCTCAGAGCAGGGCGGGACTCTGCCTGGCAAAGACAAGCACAAAGAGCACAGCAGCCACCGCCACTCTAAACACGGCCACTCGCACGCTTATTCCCTCAGCGGGAACGGCCGAGGGACAATAGACAACCCTTCTTTATCTATACGAGCTCCCAGCAGCCACGATGTGAGCTCCTCTGGCTCGTCTCGTAAGAGGCCTCACACTGACGCTGGAAACCACAATCACAACAACCACCACCACCACACGTCCAAGAGGAGCTCCAAAGGAGCCCTCAACTCGTCCCACTACTCGTCAGAGAGCGGCCAGAGGATGATGGAACACCACGGCCACGACGGAACCAACGGCCTGCTGACCTCCAACGGCCAACACACTGACTACAAAGACACTTTTGACATGCTGGACTCTTTACTAAGTGCCCAAGGAATGAACTTGTAACCCCCGGAGAGATGGCAGTGTTGTCTAGAATAAGGTATTACCGTGTTTAATAGAATTTTAAAAAATGAATTTATTTGTCTTAAGTTATCTCGCATTACCCTCAGTCGTGTCTACACACTGATCATTGATGATTCTCGTTAAGCTGTCAATGTAAAATTATATGCATAGAGCTGTGTACTACTAGCTTGCAACAACAAAAAAAAACACAATGTTTTGAGAATGCGGCTAGAAAAATGGGATTTTAAACGTTCTTTTATCGCGAGCTGACATGATTTTAACGTGCATGTTTTCGGTCACAAAAGGGAAGACATAGCTAGTGTTCGCAGCCATCGTGACAGTTTACAGACAGTTAATGTTTTATTTTTTTGTATGTTAAGACATTTTGTTCCACTCAAAATCTCAGGTCTTGAACTTTTTTGATATAAGAACGAATCTTCCTCTGTTTGGGTTAAGTACCTGTATCTGTGGAGATGTATCACCTCGTCCATTTGCTGACGAAGAGGGCAGAACTTTGGCGTCTGTCTTAGAAAACATGGTCTGCTTATATTTCAAGGAGTGCATCAATAGTTCCTAAAAACAATACAAATGCGAGGCCAGCTCCATTTGCTGTATTTGCTGTCTATTGGGACTTCCAAGGCCGCACCTTAACTTAATGTGCAGACTCATTATAGAGCTACAAATGAAGTTTACCTTACATCTGCTGTGAAAGTGCATTTAAGATATATCGGCTAAAATTGCAAAAAGGCCTTGTGATTGTACTCCGTCAATCGCTATCAGTATGATAAATGTTATTAACTATCATAAAATACAGATTTCTAAAATAAGATTGTGTATATAGGACTGTAGGTCAGATTTAAATCTGTTGGTTTATTGCATCAGTCCAAACCTTTCTCCATTCAGTGTATCATGAGATCTAAAGCAGACTGTATTGATGAACATATCCTCGATTTGTGTATTGGGAGCCCAAATAAAGGTGTAAAAGTGATCTGTTTTTTTCCCCCCCTGTTATACATCACAGCAGTTATTTCCTCTCTGGTGTCTCGAAGTGAAACCAGAAACATTGATTTATCTTTTGGGTTTTGATTACATTAAGTAAACTTGTGTTAAGTGTTTCTTGTTTACCTCTTGAACAATTGAAATAGTTACTCATCAACTTTGGAGAGTTCGACTTAAGGGCAACTAATGACTTCATTATTAAATATATTATTTTTGCATTAAAAGTGCAATATGTAAGATACTTAACTTCAGAACTATCTGAAGAATATGAAGAAATAACAGTTTTGATGTCATGTCAAAGATGCCTATGTACTGTGTGGCAGAAATATCTACTGACGTTAGCTGGCGCGACAGCTAGCCGTGTCCCTACATGTCTGGTTAGACCACTTTGTACCTCAGGAAGCAAGGGTCATCTTGCCTGGAGTCAGAGTCCTAGTTTGAGCCGCTGTTAATCATCCCCTCCTGGAGGCCTAACGTTTCTTTGCTAGTGGTTTAACAGTCAGGTCTTAGTTTTTGATCAGGCTTATTGTCAGAAAAATCTAAAAGATCCAGCTAACGTTCACATTTGAGAAGCTCGAACAAGTGATTGTAACGAGCTGTATGTTGGAAACATTGCCAATCGCTAAATTGATTAATTAACCTCAGCTCAGGGGAGAACAGTAAACGAGATGACACCTGCAACATCTCCAGTTGATGAAAGCAAAACCCATTTGCTGAAGGAGGCAATGAGTTGTGGTTGAAGGTGCTTTTTGATAAATCATTTTTACATGTTGCATGAAATTTAATCAGTTTTTAAATTAATTACATGAATTGCTTCCAGGCCATTTTGAGGCAGAACTACTTTTTGTTCCAGCTTTGTAAATTATCTTATTTCCTGGTTTCTTTCTTACTGTTGGGGCAGAAGGAAAAAAGAAAAAGAAAAGCAGCTCTCTGGCTTTCGACCACATCTCGCAGTCCTCCTCAGTAGGTGCAGTTTGCTCAGGTGTGGCGACGGCCCAGTTGCCATCTCTCTATTGTTAAGTCATACTGCCTTTGCTCTCAGTTGTCTCAGAGAGGAAGACATGGTGACGCAGTTGAAAGCCAGTAAGTGGACAGTGAATAAAGAATTTGTTTTTGAGGAGATCCAATTTTTAACCATTTAACAAAGGCAGCGTTTAAAGGTCCAGTCTGAATATTTAGAGGGAATTGGTGTGTAATCACCACAAAACTATAATGTTGTTTAGTGTGACCTTAGAATGAGCCCTTTATATCTACAGAGGGAGCGGGCACCAACATGTTTCTACGGTAGCCCGCAATGGACAAACCAAACAAAAACCTAAATTCAATAGCGATCACAAAGAGCTCAGCCCCAATACTGGGTCGTTTTTATTTATTTATTTAAGGTGTGAAGTGTATGTAAGGTCCTGTTCGCTTCCAAGCAGAACAGCCCTCACACCTCACAGATGGGAAGTAATTGGGATCACCTTGACTTAAGTTCCCCTCTCGAGTTTAAAAAACGCCATCCTTGGAGCAAAAGGAGCACAAAAAATTAAATAAATAAAAATCTTAAGCCCTTAATTTTGGCCTGGAAACCACATATAGCATGCAAAAATGAAAAGAACTGCCAAATCATGCAGATGGTTTAATCCCAGCCTCATAACATTGGATTTATTCCCCATTGAATATAAGCCCTCGCTGCGTTTGAAGATAAAACAGTCATTTGTCAAACGCCGCCAAGGACGATTCTCGTCAAAACTGCGTATACAATGGTCACCTCCTGCTGTTTGTTTCCTTATATATGGTAGATTGATTAATTGATTATGTCACAGGCTACTTACCGAACAACTGTGATCACATTAAATGACCAAAATATCAGCTTTCGGCGTCCGGAAGAGCCGTACTGCACCTCAAATCGAGCGCTGGTGGGATGCCGTGTTGCTGAATTAGTAATGCTAATGGGAGGCATTATTGGAAAATACATGTTGAGCGACTGCATGAGCAGAAAATGTAAGCAAGTTTGGGCTTTTAGATTATTGCATTTTGCATGACTTTGTCTCTTAACCACTGTGGAATCTATGGGAGAATGATGTCATCTTTTTTCTCCCGTATATAAATTACAATGAGGCCACTGCTTTCTTTTGTTCTTGCAAAAAAAAAGGAACGAGCAGGAGAGACGGTGAAACCTGCCATTTATCCCCTCCAACAATGCTCGAGAGGGTTCCAAGGTTCAGCTTTGGACTTTACACTCTCGCACAATGCGGCGTTGATGCTTCGTTTGTGGGTGGAACATAAAAATCCCGTTCCTGATAATTAACTAGCACCCTCAGAGCAGACGCAGCGTTTTCACCAAGTATTACCTTCTAATTTTAGCGTGGAAGACAATGGGGAAATTCAGCGGGAAGACGTCAGTGAAAATTCAACCATCTGGACGTTCTCGCATGCTGGTGGGAGGGTGATGATTTATTTTCAGCAACCTCTCGGAGCTGAATAAGAGACGCCTACTGCTCGGGAAAAAAAAAAAATTCCGCAGAGGGGAAGAGATATGAGAGCGGCTTTTGTGTGCAACAAATCCCAGAATTAAGAGCCATCTGAAAGGAAAACACCGTCCAAGCTCTAATTACAACTCAAAAGACAGGAGCGTTGTGTGGCTGCGTGCGGGTCCCAGAGGTCCCAAGACACAAATGCTATTATAGTCATGATTGTTGCAGCAGGTAAGACAGCAAATTAAAAGTTTACGGTTGATTAAGTTACACTTCACAGACGTTTTCCCATTTAAGTTAAGGGTGCACTATATATGTAGAATTTTTCATCTGAAGAAAATGATCTTCTTCTTTTTGTTATGCCTAAATAAATTAAAACAAACTCTTTGCTTTTCATGACTGTTATGTGTCATACTGGTTTACTTAGTTTATATGTGGCGGACCCCGCCACCTTTCTAGCTTCAAACAGTGTTCTGTGGGACCTTGTTTTCCTCTGAGAACAGGACAAAGTAGATTTTTCTCATTGTGTATTATGACATTGAGTTTGAATTTCTTCTCCAAAAACTACACAGTGCCCCTTTAAGTCACCGAGCTGCTGGATGCGAAAAGGTGACAAGAGAATGGTTCTGTCTGGGAGATGAATAATATCAGCAGCATTGCAGGTTTTGATGTACAATAAAGACCTTTTCTTCATCTCACAACGTGCCCGATTAATATCCGCTCTACTGCCTCTTGCACACTAGATGGCAGTGTTACCTTTGGCCTTCAACGGCAGCATCAGCAACACAAACAGGCATCATTTTCTCTGATTTTTTTTTTTTAGAGGAATTTTTTATTATTTTTTTAAAAGCAAACAAGACGCAGCGTTGAATAACCTTGGAAAAAAAAAAAAAAGAGGACGCAGCTTTTCATGCCATAAATTCAAGGTGCCTCTCAGCACACTTTGTGATCCTCCAGTCGCAGCCATCACACACACGTGTCGCCTCGCCACCGTCACAAACTTTGGACTTGATCCATCTAATTAACAGATTCAGATAACTGTCGGACGGCGGCGGCTCAGAGGCATTCCAGGAAAATGTCACGACACTCGGTAATTTCGGCGGCGGGGTTGATCAAAAGGCCTTTTGCAGGGTAGCATATGGTGCACTTACACCCATATGAGTCTTAATGCAAATGATGCCCAGGAAATTGTGCGGGAAAAGTGGCATAATTATAAGCCATTGAAAGTCCATTGTCATTCCTGTCTGAGAGGTCTCTCTTGAAAAATCAGGAGCTGATGGAAACCCCTCTAAGTACCTGAGATAGAGCCGGAGGGGGAAAATGACTGGGCCTGGGCTGCCATTATGCCATGGTAGCGCAATTATATCCAATGATTGGCAGGAGCATAAATTAGCCTCTGTCTTCATGGTGTGGTTTACTTTTTGTTTCCGACCGGTGCTAAGTTATCCCTTTTTCACCCCACCCCACCCCAGAAAAAAAAATCTGCAGCGCTCTCTTTAGCCAGCTGTTCTCGGTGAAAAACAAGACATTATTTCACAGTTTTCCTCTGTAATTATTCCCTTTACTACCCCAGTTTATTTCTCCGCCCGATGCAAATGCATCCTCTCGTGGCCCGAACACCAGAGATTCATGTTTGCGGTGGGAACCGCAGAGCACCAGCTGTCCTTTAAAAAGGGACAGCTTTAAAAAAAAAAAATCTAAAAAATAACACACACACACACACACACACACATACACACAGTTGATGTGAAATGTCTTCCTCCCTACTCGCCCCCAATCATCAATAATTCACCGGCTTCGACGTTTGAACTAATTACGGTGCACCAATGGCCTATTTGAGCAGGGTCCTGTCAGATGAAAGCTGCTCGGTCCTTCCTGTCAGCGGTGGAGGCAGCAGAACGAAGCGACAGCAAGTGGAGGCTGAAGCCATTAAAATGAACGGAAAGCACCTCTAACAATCATACACCTCTGACACACACACACATACACACACACACAAACAGGAAGTGCCGTCTCTCTCTCTCTCTCTCACACACACAAACACACACACACTTAACGTCGTCCTTTGCTGCCTCGCACAAACGCACACAAATAAAAGGATGAGAAAAAAAAATAAAATACATGAATCGCTGCCTCACACACACACACACACACCCACACTCATACAGACACATACAGACATGCATAAACATGATGTGCTACAGTAGCTCACACAAGCATAAACACACACACACAACGCGGTGACGTGCCCGCCACCTGTGTGGGTTGTTTGGCCTCCTCATCCAGACCTCTCTGGTTTTAATTAGCCTGCCGCTGAAGTGTTTTCCTTTTTATACTCTCTGAAGGGCGATGATAACGGCTACAGCCTGAGATGGAGGCTCTCCGCTGGTTTGTTTCATTAGGGAGAGCATAATGACCCTGCAATCACAACACCAAGAAAATACCTACCCTAATAATTATTTTCCTCCTAATGGTTCAGTTTAGACTCTGCTATGGCTTTTGTCATCAGAGCCACAACAACGGAAAAGGATTTATCGGGCAAGACGCTAAACTGGCTCCGTCCAAAGCGAGAGAGATCCTCCCTGCACCTCTGAAGCTCGCAAATTAACATGTTATATAACATTTAACCCCTGTGGCGCAACAACCGCTAGCTGATTCTAGCTTCACACGTAGCACACAGACACAACACTGGTACTGACTTTCACATGTAACTCTTATACGTTTTTGTTGCATTTTGATGCTAAAGGTAAGCTAATTTGAACTACTTTATATACTATTGGTTGGTTTAACCGACAGCAATGCATCATATTCTGTTATATTAAAACAATAATGCAGCTTGCGATGTACACAACACTCGCCCGATGCTGCGTGCTCCCAGTCCGTACCGTTAGCTGCATGGCTAACTGAGTTAACCGGTTAGCAGCAGCTACAGCTTGCAGCCGTTAGCAGTTAGCACTTTGGTGATATTCTGCCCCCTATTTGTTTTTGAGTATGAATTCAACAGCTGGCCAAATCTTACATATCAAATCTTTAAGCTACGTTAAAAAGTTAAATATTCCCCTACCATTAATTTAGTCAGTACAAAGAAATGACAAGTAAAAACCTTGATAAATTAGTGGAAATGCCTTCATACAGGGCACAATGCCTCAATGAATAGTTTGATGAGTGTGGAAATCATATGAATAAGGGGCTATGCCTTTATTCACCAAATCTAAAATTAAATCTACACAGATAGGAGACAAAACACTAAATAAGACAAGGACAAGAGACTTGGATTATCTTTACAAAGGAGTTGTTGGTATCCCAGCATATTATGAAGATATTTTCTACTTTTATTTCTTTTAATTTGATTTTGTCCAACCATTTCTGGCCTTGTTGCACAAAGGTGTGTTCTAACATGTTCCAATGTGAGTCGGTTACCCAAAATTAAAACTGGACTCCACATAGAATCATCACTCAACCCTGCAGCTCCCCTCAGGTCTACGGAGCACTTCAACGTATTTTTAGCTCATTATTGTCGTTTTATGGCTTTACACCTTTGGTTTACTCATACACTTCTCATCAACCTCATTTAAAGCAACAGCAGGAAGCTGATTTCAGAAGAAAAGCCCGACTTAATCAATTAGAAGCGACCTGTTCTGTAAAAAAAAGCATTTAGCAGCTAAAGAGGGTTTTATCAGGAGTTGTTGGAAACCGGAAAAGCTAAAAGGAGAGTGAATATTAGGACACAACTTCAAATAAATGCTAATAATGCTAAAGTGTGAAGAGTTAGCTTCCTTTTCTTCTCAAAGGACTGAGTCACCATTATAACAATCAAAGTGTAACAACAAAAATAGACAAACCTGGCTCATAGATTCAGAATATTATAAAGTCAACAAAGACGAGACGAGAAGGAGTTTTTTAAGAGATGGCAGTGACCTCACAAAAACATGCAATTCATTAATTTTGTTTGCTTGTTTTGGAGGGAGCTCCTCAATAGAAAAGGGGTTTTTCCTTTGCCCAGAACATAATAAAATAAAGGAGTAGACTTTGTGCAACAAAATAAGCTCTGGTGTCTAACTGAAGCCTGTTTATATGTTGGATCTAAGCCTCAGCCAGCCTCAAATAGCATCAAGACTCAGCACAGAAATACACTGAGGTCAGACATTTCAGATATTTGAAAATGATCAATACAAATTTAAAACTGCCTGGACGAGCTTTGATGTAAAAGAAGTTGCTGTGGACCAAACAAAGTTATATACAAACATGAATACACATCTGCAACTCTGCAGAGGTTTATTCTGTGTGGAATAGTATCACAACCTTCTTGACCTTTAATCTGACATTCCGATTGGGCAGTTTTTTCTCACAATGATTATTTGACGGAGGGAATGCCAGTCAAAATTCACTCACGATCATCAAGCTGTTGCGAGTTCGACTTAACGCGACAGAAGCGGCTACTCCGGGTTTGACGATCCAGGTTTTTTTTTTTTTCCGTGGGAGATACAGCTGGGTGTCATCGGCGTAGCTGCGCATCAAAATGTTATGGATTATGCGGCGGAGTGGGAGTATGAGGAGGAGGAGGATGAGTTGGGTTATTGAGAAAGCTGAATTGGAAAGGTAGGAGTCGAGGCTTTCCAAAGCGGGATTTGGGTCGACAGAGCATAGAAATCTGGTTTTCTGTGTGCGCAGTGGCAGGGTGAAGCGGCGGGGGTGCTGCCAAGGGTTTATTGATATTTTAAGGTGAAGCAGCGCGGATGAAAATAGTGACTCTGGTTTCAGCTCTGAGTTATGATAATGGTATCTTGCTTCCATAACTGCTGCAGTTTCATAAAATATATTACACAATAATGACAAGCAATAAAAAAAACTATATGTTTTTCTGCCTGCTGAGCCAGACAAGCGCAGCAGGTAGAAAAAGCTGCAGTATGAAAAATGTCTCGCATTTGATTCCATACTTAAGATTTTTCTCTTTGTTCACCTAATGTCAAGTATTACAGGGCTGACATTGAGACGATGACGCCGAAAGACTGGAAGCATCTGTAATCTTTTATCAACGTGTCCGCAACAACAGAAGTATGTTTGTGTGTGTGTGTGTGTGTGTGTGTGCGTGTGAGGCAGCGATCTGTGCTTTTGTGAGTGCATTTGTGGGCGTAACAAAACTAATCCTCTGTGTGTGTGCGTGTCTGAGAGCAAATATCAAAAAGATGAGATGCACCTGCTGCCGGGTAATTCCTCCAGTGTGTGTGTGTGTGTGTGTGTATGCCCTCTTATTATCTCGCTCGTCTTCCTTCTGAATCGGCCTCTCGTTGATTTGACGAAAGCTCGATCACTTGATCGTTCTGACGCGATCGATAGCTTCGGCATATTTGTATCTTTGGACAGTGCCCTCATATTAAGTCACTGTAAACCTACGTATGCATAAAAACGCCGCATCTTCATTTGCTCTATTTTGCTGAGTATGTCTGATTGTTGTGTTTACTGCTCATTACTATTACTCTCTATCTGCCTCTTTTGCTCCGTAGCCAACGCAAGCGAAGTTCCCCACAGACATTATTAAAATTTCATCTGAATTTAACTGATCTATTAAGGAGCCACAATCATGATGCTGCACGTTATGAAAAGAATTGCACCGCAGACAAATGTGAATGGATGCAAGGATCAAATAATTAGACGGTACTGCTGGGACTGGGACTAACACAAACTGGGTTTAGGTTGGAGGAAGATGGAAGGATCTTTCAGTAAAGACGATCTTGAAAGATATGAAGGTCAGAGGACTCTTAAGTCGTTAGTATGCCTCAAACAAAGTGCTTGTTGGATCGTTCAGCAGCATCTGAAACCCCCTCCCACCTTTCCAACGGTGGAATCCACAGGGGCAACAATCAATTGAATGCCCTCAAGGAAAAGCCGTTCAAAACTGAGTGCCATTATCCCCATTTGTAGATTGATTGTGTCTTTTCCCTCTTTACCCGATCGCCAGGCAAGGGCAATGAAATTGGTTAATTTTACACATAATGACAGTGTTTGCCGACGCCAATCCTTGTTGCTTCCTAGTATATCTGAGCTTGGCAATTATGGTATGGTTGAGGCGAGGGAAAGATTGTGGTTGAGGCAAACAAGCGACAGTAAAAGGAATAGTTCCAACATTTTAGGAACTTATTTGCTTTTTTTGCAGACGCAAGCTACAGTCGGGACGTGATTAGCCGAGCTTAGACTGGAAGCAAGTGGAGCAACGAGCATGGCTCTGTTCAAAAGTTAACACAATCCACCTACATAGATGTCTAAAGGTCATGACTGTACATGTTATATTGTATATAACCCATGGATACTATAGCCGTGATGTCACCCATTTGTATGTGGACTACGATATTAGAAGAATATCAATATCAGAAGACTTTCTATGGGCTGGTGATTTTCTGGCCTTTTTTACTTTTTTTGTTTTTGCCCCTGCCCCGCAAACATCCTTAAGTCTGCCACTGGTGTCTACATCTATTACTGACCACATCCTGTCATTTCATCATGGTTACCATTATGTCTGGGAACAATAGGTTAAATAGCCAGGAGCAGAGCGAATACTGTAATATTTATCCTGTTATATGATTTGTATCTCAGCCGGATGCCGCGACCTCATGGTGACAACAAGACTTTTGTGCATCCTGCAGTGGCACTGCATTTAAATGATAAGATGACAAAAACAGGTCATAACATTGGCCATCCGGCGCCTGTCAGACACTGACCACTTGGTTTTCTGTCAGTTATTTGATGCCAGCAGTTTTGCATTTTCACCCCTGATATGAATCTAGGACATCACGTGTTCAAAACTAACCCTCCGAAAAAAAAGTTATCCGACGCTATGGACTTATATAAACACTGGCACGACGTTAACGCAATTATTACACTCTCAGGAATAACCACGGATGCTTCTGCCTCGTGTTAAATGGTCCAACTCGCTTTTCCAGGTATATCCGAACACCTCGTTCCCTTTCATCGCGGCTGGCAAACCTGCCCGCTATCACATAATTAAATAAGATTTATATCATCACATAGAATAATTCTGTGTGGGCTGATGATGGTGAATGTCGCTATAGCCAAGCCCCCCCACCCCCCCACCAACTCTCTTTTTTTTTTTTTTTTTGCACCAGCCCACTCACACAGTAATTGAGAAACTGGCATAACTGAATATACAGGGAAAAAAACGGGAAAAAAAAAGTGGTGTGGGTGTGAAGATGTCCACAGTTGAGTGGCCAAATGCAACCCACTCTAACAGCCAATTGTGAGAGTACTTATCAATACATTTCAATGGACGTTTGTCACACAGGTATAATTGACTTTGCATCGGAATGAAGTCAGATTTACATATATGATGAAAGATTGATGATAGCGTTTCACTACACATCTCCATTCATTTCCATTTAGCAGCATCGAGTGACATCGTTTTCGCATTTTTTTCGTGTCTTTTGCCACAAAACATTCATGATATCATAAACACAGAAGGCAAGTGATTGTCAGTGATTTAAATGATCTGCTCTTCAGTGGATTAATAGGCTTAGCTCTTTGCTAATGAGGGAGGGAAGGCCTCGCAGTCGCTTAAATCGCAGCTTCAAACAGCCCTAATGGAGAAAAAAAAGTATATTTAAATGCAAATGTAACTTCACAGAACGTGAATAACTGTGCCGAGAAAAGGTGTTTCCATCCTTCCTTCCTGATTTCATCGGACTAATTTGGTAACTCAAAAAGCCTCCGCCAACGCTGAACAACTCTCCATCCGACACCCGAAAAAAAAACGCTCCTAACACTTCCGACTCGAGTTAAACTCGCTCCATGGCCTTTGCAAACTTATCCCAAACTTTTGGAATCGACTTGCTAGTTTTATAATTACAGCTACAAGGTGATAATCATCTAGTGGCAGAAATCCCAGATTTGGACCACCACCAAAGGCGAATCAATTGTTGCCGAGACCAAAGCCAATCTGTCCACCGATATTCACTGAAAGGCGTTCATACGGTTTGAGAAATAACAACCTTTCAGCGCGGAGGGTTGCTTATTTTGCTGTTGATTCCCGGTTTAACACACGACAAAACCTGCGAACCTGTGGCTCCATTTTTTTTAGATGCACGATGATGCGCGAGAGGGTGAGCTGCGCGCAGGTGAATCGGGCCCGAGGTTCCCTTCTGGCATCCATAAAGCATCACACACTCCAATCTGAAATGCAAAGAGGCTGAGAACAGATGAACCGAAGTTAAGTCTGAGGTGCCAGGAATCCACAAAAATGTTTGACTGGAAACTAAAAAAAGACTGCTTTAGTAGACGTGATCCAAACATGCTTTTTCGCCAGCTGGAAAGAAGCGGCCACGAAGAGGACAGGCGGTTGATATTCTCCCTGCAATGACTGAAAAGTGCCTAAATTTGGGCTTTCACATGACTGTGTGGAAGTGTGGGTAAACACGAAGGCGAGCTATAGAAAACGATGGGGACTTTTTTCCGGCGGATTCCTTCGGCTGACTCCGTCGCCCCCTGCATTGATCTATGACAAGATATCCGCCGCTGTTCGGGTTGCTCACGCCGCGTGTTCAAGGCATTATGGGGATGTTGTACGGATGGAGCGCAGGGCTGATGGAAGACAGTCGCAATCGCCCTCTTCTCATTAGACGCAGGGTTGTCTGTGCTCATTAGGCCGGCAGCAGCGCAGCGGGGATCTATTCTCCTGAGGTGACCAAAGGTGCTTACACAGACCTTCCAAGTCTCAGTAATGATGCCCCAGACCTGTCACTCTTGTCACACGACTGACATGACCTTTTTCTGGCGCGTGCGGCGAAAGGTAAAAAAAAAAATAAAAATCCTAATTTCACGCGGTGAGGCAAGAGACGTCCCTCTTTTTGCCCACCCGAAAAATGTTTCAGCATCTGCCCCGTTTCTTTTAACACCGTTGAACTTTCCACTAAATTCAACAAAGATTATTTCCTGCGAATTTATCGGCGAATTTAAGTGATTGCGATTCAGGGTTTTAATCCGAGCACAAAAGCCAGACCTTGCCATTAAGACCTATGAAACGCGGGCATGCTGAGCCGGCGACGGAGCGGCTGAATAGATGTCTGGGAGCAATCAATGAAAGATGGCTGATCAATGGCCGCAAAATGAAATGGGAGATGAAAAGATGTCTTTTAAGGCTCATGAAAGGGGGACTTGTCGGAGGGCGTTTTGTTCTGCTTTCCATTTCTCACCTCAATCTTCTGAACACGGCGCTCATGAAAGGGAGAAACGCTTGCACTGTAGCACACTGTGGCTTTATTCCACTGATGTCAAGAGCCATTAGGGCTTCCTTTTCATCGAAATGCTCAACAGTGTTTTGTTTATGCGCAGATTAATATGCTGACACTGGAAAAATCTTAATGATACTAAGAAAAAACAGATGAGATTACATCACTCCTAAATTGCATTAGGCAGTGACGGCGTGTAAACGACGCGGTCACATCGCGGCCTCACGAGGGGCCCTTTTCAAACAAAGCCTGATTGTAATGGGCCACATGAAGCGCCAATTTGGCCCCACGCGAGCTCCAGCGTACGAGCGAGAGCGAGCCACAGCGAAGGCATACATTAATCCTAGCCAGATTGGGGACTGTATGAATTATACTAAGAACCTTATCTGTTATTTTCCCCTGATCTCCTGCTGGGTGAATTGATTGCGGTTTTTTTTTGGTCTTAATCCGCAGCATGCCTCGCATCTTGGGAGACAACCAGGGAGCCATCTTGAATAAATAGAATTTGGACTTGACAAAAGCCACCTCCAGCTGAGCAATGAGAAAGCATCCTTTTTACCAGCGCACATCCCCTACTACGCCGAATGACATTAGGAAACGGCCAGCCGCGGTTTTACATGGCACTGCTGTATTGATTTTCTGTTTCCCCGCTTCGGCTGCAGTTTCTCTCGAAAGATCATTTGCGTGTATGACACTCATCAGGATGGATAAGCCCATTTTAGAAAAACTCCTTCTGCTGCGGCGGTCCTCAAGACACATCTCTATGCAACCAGAGAGGGTGTTTTAATGAGATTAATTAGATCGCTCATGAGTGATGGTCCTCCACCAATTACCTGGGCCATAATACCGTTTTCCTCCACCCAGGGCGTCGCGCTCCGCCGAGCGGTGCCAGCCCTTCCGCGAGCGCGAGGCTGCGGCAGGAAATGATTAATCATCTCATCACCATCCCAAGAGATAATATGACAATAAAGACAAAAGCCTCTCGTCGGCTGGAGCTGTTTAAAGCCAAGAGCCGCTTCCTAAACGCCGACTCCGGAGTTCAATTAGACGATACGGGCGCATCCTTTTTCGAATACAAGCTTTTTTTTGATGTCGTAACACAACACCACAGAGGTCTGACTGGAGGTCCGCTCCTTTTTCCTATAATGAGGTTCTGCAGTTCACATTCCGCCCGATGACAGAAAACCAGAGGTGTTTTGGCAAGACAGAGACGGTGCCGCTCCTGTTTTTCACTCCTGAAGGAGAGCAGCGGGGTGCGACCTCCCTCGTGTCTATTTCCTTTTCCTTGCTGAAGGGCAGGGAGGGTCACAGACACAGAGGGATCACAGTGGAGAGTGTGGCAGCCAGGAATCAAACCACAGCAGGATTCAGCCACGGATTGGAGAGCCGGCGGCAGCACGCAGCGCGCCGTGCAGGCTTTTATTGGCCCTTCTCCATCACACCTGTCACACAAGATTGGGTTTGTAGAAGCGCTTCCTTCAGCTGAAAAGGGCCAAAGTAGATTATGGGGGCAGGCGAGGTTGAAATGGAATAACCAATGGAATGGGGCCAAATATAACGCCTTTCTGTCTGAATGCAAATCATGATTGAATTATGAATAATTTGTACAGTTTACTGTCAAGTTTTGCCTGGTTGGGAGAGCAAACATTTTCATGTCACAGACCCCCGGAAAAGACACATTCTGGCTCCATCCTGCGGGGGAGATCGTTTTGGAAATGAAACCTACGAGAACAACAATCATTCACATACAAAAATGTTACGCCTGTAATTAGAGAAATTCCTATGGAATTGAGTTACAGTGACATTAATCTATTTCTCAATTTGCTGTGGACCCCCAGGAGTCCTGTGGAGGGCCCCCAGGGGTCCTCTGACCCACATTGAGAGACGCTGCTGCAGATCTGACAGTAGCATGTCCAGGAAATGTATTGCTCTTCGAACTTTCTTTTTCCTCTTTACGATGTTTGTGGTAAGATCAAATCAAAATGTGTTAGTGTAGGGCTGCAATAATGATTATTGTCATTGTCAATTAATCAATTTGTTTTTTGGTCTATAAACTGCCAGAAAATTGTATGAAAAACTGAGAGGAGGAAAGAAACCAGAATATATTCACATTTAAGGAGCTGGAATGTGAACGTTCAAAAGGTATGCGGGAAGCTCCTCTTTCCCACAGAAAACGCTGCTCCTGAAACGCCTCGTCAGTAGTCACGCCTTTAATCCTGTGACTTTGTGACATCACACCACATCACCATGTCACACATTTGCATAACTTATTCCAAGCAATGAGTTTGGCTGCTAAGAATTGATTAGGAACCTGAAAATTAGCGTAATACTTCTCATTTAAATAAAATGTGATGAGTTGATTATCAGAATAGTTGGTGATCAATTCATCGTTGCAGCTCCATGTTAGTCCACCTATCTCTACCTCCGGACAAATGTAGTTTTACTGTAATACAATCATTTATCATCACACCAGATTCCATTAGATTTCTATTGTACTTAATCGCAGGTTTACTGCTGTGGTGCGACGTCTCTTTAATTCCACATGCTTGGGTTTTCTTCAGATGGCGGCATTTTCCTTTTCTTTCCTTTCGCTATTGTCTGTGATTTTCTAACTATATGTAATTATTTCCGCCAGATATTGCCCAGGCTAATTTTGGCCATGTGACGTCCGGAGTGTGCCGTGTTGCTATGAAACCTGTTGAAACGTCTCTGCAGCGGTGGCATAGAGGCAAAGAAGTTGATTGCACTTGATGGTAAAAGTGAGTTTCGCTCCCCGACGCCGGCTTTAAAGAAAGAGTGGGGGGGGGGGAGGCTGGGGGTGTTAGACGGAGAGCAAACACGGGAACCTCTGCGGCCGTCCGTCGCTGTTTGAGTCCATCTTTATTACTGTCATCACCTGTGGAGGTAATGTTTTTCCTCTGGGCTGATCGGTTGCCCAACGCAAACATTGTCACGCGGCCGCGGCGCTGCTCTTTACCCAGCAGACCCTTTGGGAAGAAGAACGAGACGTCTTCATTTTGGGCGCTGCCTCATTATGGCTCCGTCTGACAAACACACACACCACTTCCTCTCCCTTCCCATGTACACTTCCTCTGTGCCAAACACACACACACACGCTTTATTTGTGTAACGCGCAGAAAACACACTCGGCTACACTTTTGCGCTATTCCCGTACTTCATCTCCTGCGCGCGCGCACACACACACACACAGTCACACACCTTTTGGGTGTAATAAAACAGCAGATCAGAGTCATTGGCTGCTGACAGGGACTGACTCTGAAACCTGCTGTTGTTGGAAGGCTGCCTGGGAGATGTTCATTACTCACAAAGCTTGTCGGTTTGGACAGGAGAGGAACAACGGTCTTATTAAGTGGAGACCTGGAGCAGCCGTAGGGGAAATACACACACACCCACACGCGCACCCACATGGGCTCCGAGAAAGTTTGAAGCCGTGGCTCCGACCGAGCGCTCCGATAGGCTGAGAGAAGTTGGGGCTGCCAGAAAAATGTAAAACTTTTCCGGCGACGGTGGAATTTGCTGAGTTCGGAGTTTGACGTGGCTGACAGACAAGACAAATCGTGACATGACGACACCTGCGACGTCAAACCGCCAGGCCCGAGCGCCCGAGAGAGGAAGTCAAATTCTGCTGCGGAGGAATGTGACGGCCTCGTTTTCACAGGGAGCCTGCCGGTATTGATTGGAGTTTCTGATGTCTGTCTGGCTCATTGTATAACTCTCACAAGAAGAGATTCAATATTCCCGACATCGCTGAACCTGAAGCCTTGTTTCCATAGTAACTCTGCTCTCCGTCTCTCTAAACATAGCCCTCCTGACTGACTTTAGCCCCGCTCAGATCATCAAGCACAGCTGAAGAGGAGGTAGATGCGTGGACATGGACAATAATGTTCCTGACTTGAGGCGATGAAACGATTTGCTGGCTTGTCAGAACAGCCAACGTCTTGGTGTATTTACAGTCCAAGCCGTGGTTAAAGCACCGGAGGAAGAGAAGAAGACAACATGAAACAAGATGAAAATAGGTATTTATTTCACTGGAGAGCGTTTAATACATCTTCCAAAATGGAAGATTTACATGGCGCCACTTGTTGAGGAGCCGCCAACGAGGACACTTGTGCGTTCTGCGGTGGAGTTTTTGATTACAAAGGCCCCCGATTCGTCTCTCACCTGCTACTTTTCACCAAGTTTGCACAATCTTAAAATAGCAGCATCTCTCTAAACAACCTGCTCCATTTCCGCCTCGAGCAAAACGGGGCCGTCATAAATCAAAACTACCGCACTTGTGACGGTTCGGGGACGAGAAGGGGAGATGGCTGAATTAGCATTTGATGCAGTCTTATGTGTTTTTTTTTTAGTAAATCTCTACAGCTGCAAGCAACGGGACACCACTGATTCAATCGTGAGGTAAAGATAGATCTTTAAGTGATGTGAAGGGCGTGACACCTTTTAAAAGGCACTGCTGATGCTTTAAAGGGGCACTACGTAGACTTGGAGAAGAAATTGAGGATTATAGTATTTACAATATTAAAGAGGGAATAATACAAACTTTTCTCCATAACTGAATAAACAAGCTGTTCTCAGTGGAAGTAAGGTCCCCAGAAAACTGTACGAAGCTAGAAAGGTGGCAGGGTCCACCACATATAATCAAAGTAAAACCGTAAAAAATTGTGTTGTCCTTTAAGGTCAGTTTGTTCATTCAGTCATGCAAACAAAGAGTTTGTTTCGTTTGATCAGGCATAAAAAAAAGAAAAAATTCTACCCCAAAACTACATAGTGCTCCTTTAACGTGAGTTTTAATTGTGAAGAATAATGATGCGTCTTCCTCCGCGCCGTTACAAATCACATCAGCGAGGATTCAATTTGATTCAGGAAATTCAAACACCCGTGTAACCCTTTACTAAACCTCCGCTTCATTTCCTGATGAAGAACCTGCTGATGTCTGACGCAACCTTGGAGGCTGCGGCGCTCTTCCTCATCTGGCTCCGTTCTTTGGCTTGCTGAGCCGTCCTCTGCGGGGAAAAAAAAATGAGAACATGATGTAAGAGTTAAATCTGCAGTCTGCGCTGAAAGAGAGAGGGAGAAAGAGAAAAAAAAAAAACAGATCAATATATTGAGCATCTCTAGATTAAAGTGTCTGAACGATGGCATAAACAGCGAGAGGATCCCCTTATCGGAGCGCGCAGTTCTCCACATCAGTTTAGATACGTCAAAATACGAAGCGTCTCCTTCCAAACTGACACCCACTCTGACAAAAAGGCTTTCTGGCGTGAAAGTAAAGCACATTTTAGGTGACAATGAAAGCTCTATTTTATTTTTGAAACCTCTGCTCTTTTTTTTCAGATTTGGAATTGTCTGTGATTATGAAATACTGACTGAAGAAGCTCACGAAAAAAATGTTCCCGAGACAGATGTATAGCCTTTTTTGCAACAAATGCTATATATCAATATGTCACGCAGCCACATCATGTGATGATATTACAGGCAATATATAGCTTTGTGAGGGATGGTACGACTTTTGATCAATGTGTTTGACCATGTATCACATTACTGCCACCACATGTGATCCTCAACATGAAGGATGAGGCTTTCTCTTTATATGGGGATAAAGGAGAGGTCCATCCACTGTGCACCTTAAGTGTTAGACAAATTGCTTTTGCCCCTTAAGCCCTTTGGCTCTAAAAGCTGGTGCTGCGGTTGTTACGGGTGCAGCGATGCGGAGTGTGTGCACGTACGGCCTTGTGGCAGACGGTGCAGAGCGTCTGAAGGTTGTCCAGAGAGCACTGTCCTCCTCCGCTGTAGACTGGCCGAATGTGGTCGACCTGCCAGAAATCCCCTTCGACCGGAGCGCGGATCATCTCGTTCAGCTGGAAACACACACAGAAAGGAAAAGCAAAAGCGTCTCAGTACACTGACTACCCTTGGATGCTCTCTCGTACCGCTCGAAATTGCCAAAAACAAGCTGTGATTGCGCCTCCCTCCCAAACCATCCATCTACGCTCAAGTTAATTTTTTTTTTCAGCTGATGCGATATCTTTAGCAAAGCTCAGTCTTCTTCTCCGAGAGCTAAAGTGACCTGAATTGTTATTTTACGGCGCACACACACAAAACACACAGACACGCACAAGATCATTCATATTAAACAAATCTCTGCACCGCGGGGGCACTTCTGCAACGCGCTCCACAATAAAAGAAGATAAAAACAAATAAGTCTCAAGGACTGCACATGACAGTGAGGCACATAAATGGCAGAAATCTACAAGAGGAAATAATGAAAGAAAAGTACAGGAAAAGGCCTCTGATAAAGGTTTAAAGTGCCGAGATTAATGTGAGAATCAAACCGGTGCCTCAGGTACAGCCATGTAATCCACCAAAAATGTTGCTGGCCTACATAATGGGCGGCTGTAGGGAAACGTAATGACTGAGTACATGTTAATCTGCCCAACAAAGAAATGAGGTTACATGAGCCACAGGGAATAACACGCTACAGTAGGATACACACGTCTATCAGCTCTTAACGGCTTTTAAGAATTACATATATATAGAAATACCATGCGATCTTTCCTGTGAAGATGATGTTTCTTGTCTAATCTAGTGAATAAGGCTGATCCAATATTTAAAGAGGCAATATGTAAGAAATTAAAACACAATGTTTTGACGTTATGATCTCTTTGTATATAAAGATATCCACTGAAGTTAGCATGCTAATCAGCTATCCAAGTCCGGTCCCAGTCCACAGATCCTGTTCTAGCGTTGTACGCATTAACCCTAACCCTAATTGCAAAATGTTAGCATGTTAGCATTCTAAGATTTGATTCAATTTAATTTAATGTAAGTAAAGTATGTAGCTGCACACCATCAGCATGTATAGACGAAGCTAATTCGCAATGCCCGTCCCTAGATGGGCCTTTAGCAGGTAATGATGGTTGGGGATTTCTAAACGTTAGTATATCAACATGGCTATTGTGCTCATGTTAGCGTGCTAAAAATGCTAAACCAATGTAGTGCACATGGTAAACTTCAGTACACTAACATTTTAGCGTGGTGATATAAGCGAGCTCAAAGCACCACTGTGTCTAAATACAGCTTAACGGAGGTTTTTACAGCAGCGTGTTACTGAGCTCCAGTGGAGCAGTGAGAAAACAGTGGGAACAAAATGACTTGGAACCCGGACCAGTATGTTGCCCGCTGGTGTGGATGTGAACAAAATGTTTCGTTTTAGACCGGCAAGAAGTGGAAAACAGATGAAAAGACGTGAAAAGAAGAAAAGAGAGAAAGACAGACCAACAGAGCAGAGTTGGAGAGCAAAATATGAGTGAGAGAATTGGGAACAGAGAAAGAGAAGCCTGATGGGAAGAATACGAGGCAAAAACTCAATTTTCCTGCTTTGAGTGCTGCTCTGTCGACATTAAGGCAGCGAGCTGGAATTGATCCCAACAGATTTAAAGAACAGGCCTGCTCACAGGGGCAGAGTTCACCTCACACACACACACACACATGCACACACACTCACACTCTCCAGTCAATTGAACCTGCTTTTGTGCCAAAACCATGCACCTTGCTACACCAGGCCTCCACTACTACACACTTACACACACTGAAATTCTGCTCCAAGCGCAGAAAATCCACACACCAATACACACACGGCCAAATTTCTGTTCTACACATACTCGCACACACCGAAAAGACCCCGAGGTACACATAAAGACCCATCTATACATGTACACACACCAGGAAACAAACACACACACACACCAGAACCCCCAGTATGAACCAAAGAATGAGCCTATAATCTCAAGGCTCCTCAACCACTGCGGCGTCTTATCGTGTGGCTGAGTTTGTTTCCTCTAAAGCTCGGCACATCGATCGGCGCTGATGCTGCTGCCGGCGGCACTGAGAAGAGGCGAGCGTGTGTGTTTGTGTGTGCGCACCAGGTTGGGTGTGTGTGTGTGTGTGTGTGTGTGTGTGGGGAGGGGGGGGGATTGCAGGATAACAGACAACCAAATCAAACAGGCTTACTGGTCGAGGCCTGGCACTGGGAAAAAAAATCAATGGGCCCAGCAATCCATTTACTGGGAGCTGGCCCCCTGGAGTGCAGATCAACCTGTGTGTGTGTGCGCATATGTGCGTAGGTGGGTAGGATGGAGAACACAGGGTGCTTTTATTTTTGCACTTACACAGACAAAAACTGGCTTTCCTTGTCAGTTACTTAGCTCACATCAGGAGACGGCTGTAAAGATGATGTGTATATTGTGGTTTTTTGTGTTGCAGTATGTTAAAGAAGGTTGCCGCTGTTCCTTTAACCTTATTTCATCTAATGTTAGCATGCTGGCACGCTAAACTACGGTGGTGAACATGGTTAAAATCACACATCCTTGACATCACTGCTAATTAGCGGTCAAGTTAATATTGAGAGAAATGACTGCTTTCTACCTGTTTGAGAGACAGCTGGGCGAGCCAAGTGTTCTCCAGCATCTCCTTTCGCTGGGAGGGCGGGGCGTCGCGGACCTTCAGGAACAGGTCGTGGGCGTGGAGGCCGCAGTGTTGACAGATGCCTTGCTCCGCCTCCAGCACCCGCGAGCGCATGTACGTCTGGCTGGAGCGCAGCTGGAACTCCTCCTGACACCTATGGGTGGCGGAAACACAACAAGTCTTGACCACCTTTATATTGACAACACTAGCAGCTGAAATTCTTTATACCAAAAGTCATGCTCATGTCTATTCTTCGGCAGTTGATTCTGCTGAAAGGAGACATTGTGCGCAGATAATAACGTCTCTCACCTTGACTGACTGACCTGAGGCAGCCCTTGAAAACCCCGTGAGGAAATTGAATTTCCACTTAAATGAGTAGCAGATATAAAGGGATACACAGACGCATTTTTTCACTTAAAGGAATTCAGTTGACGGTCTTATTCAGAGTGACCACAGGAGAGAGTGAAGTTTCCCGCTCAGGGACAGCAGGCATTGAAGAGACTGAATCAGCAGCTTAAGTTAATACATTTCTCAACATTGGTGTTCAAATGCAGCGATAATGAATTGAAACAGAACGACAGGACAGGGTTGGGAAAAAGGACTGTAACAACTATAAGACTTCCAGTCTAATCTGAGAAAAAGCAATCTATTTTCGTCATCAGAAAACATTATTCTTTCCACAATGCCGCAAGGTCAAGTCAACATCACACTGTTGCATTTTGAGGGTTTGTTTTGCACAAGAACTCTTAAAGCTTGGAGTATAATTGAATTTTCTCTATGTGCCAGATGGATGAGCTTTGGCACAGAAGACAATCGCTGACGGAAAGTTTAAGTCAATCACACACAAACTATTTGGAAAGTCAATTTATGAGCTTTTCTTTGATTGGCACCTTAAAAAAGACTGTTTGCATGGCGCCATGGTAGTAAACCCCACCCATCTGCTGCTCGAAGTTAAGATTTACATGCATCTGCTGTTTGACACAAGTCTGGTCCACAACCTGGAAATGTTCAATATATCCCTTTGTTAAACCACGTGTAAGTAAAGCTGTATGTATTTAGTGTCACTCTACCTGTGGCTGCAGAATCGAGTGTCCCAGGCCCCACCGGTGGTTGGGCAGGCCTGATGACAGGACAGACACAGAGGGACGCCGCCACTGTCCACTGCCTGCAGGTAGCCGGACTCTGGTGCTGGGTGCTCCGCTACTGTTTCACAGGAGTCCTCTTCCTGCCTGCAGAGACACACAGAGCAAGAAACATGTCAAATCTACTCAGGAGCAAAGGGTTTGTTCTTTGGCTGCCGGAGTTTATCTTGAGGTGCATTATAGGAAAATGTACACTCTAATTGAATTGTCTGACTCAGTAATAAAAGTTAGAATATCTTAAGACTTTTCTGCTTCTGCTTTGACCTTAAAAAGAAAAAAATCTGTCTCTTGCAAGTCCGCCTTCTTTAATTAAGTTCAATAATACTGATAAAAAGTGCTGAGGGGCCCCTTTAGAAGACAAAACTCAGAGCAGCAGAGCCGTTTGTGTGGCATGACTGTTTTGTTACTGATAACATTAGTGTTGTTATCAAGTTAGTAGTGGAAACAGAGGTAGTAGAGGAAGTATTGACTTTGTGTTAACAGCAACAACAAAGTGAAAAAAATGAAAAAACTAAACAAGAAGACACAAAATATACATGCTAAACAGGATCATTCACACATAATAGAAATATTTGAATCTCTATTTGGGAATTTATGAAAGCTCTGTGTAGTATGTACGCATAAACTGTATAAATGAAATGTGAAGTTGTGACAAGGTCCAGCATTCAGAACTGTTTTCAATGTCACAGGATACGGCGGATAAAATGCGGCCGACGCAGCTAAATAAATGGATTCCATCTGTGTGTGCAATCTATTCTCTCCATCTTTTTGATTCTGGCGGCGCGGCTGCTGCAGAGTTTTAGCCCCTTTATGCGCTAAACTTGAAAGAGACATTACCTTGGCCAACGCGATAGACTTCCATCTGCATACCAGCAGCACCGTTTAACGTAGAACTAATTTCTTTTCAAGATCGACCGAGCCGTAAACACAGTTAAACATATATTCACCCAATAAAAAAAACAGCGTCTCTACTTGCTCTGTGAGCTGCTGTCCATCAACTCTGCAGAGAGCAGAGGTGATGGACATATGGCTGGTGTGTGTGTTTGCATGTGGGAAAAGTCTACATACTGTGTGTATAGACATGGTTGTGATGTATCCCCTGTACAAGTATGTGCATGTGCATGCCTGTCCTTTTGGCAGAGGACAGCGGGTTTTGGGCATTTGCCATGTTGTCCCAGCAGGGTGTTAGAGCCACGTTGGAGGGGACAGATGGACTAAATTCTCTTTCCCCACGGTTTACAATTCAGACCGACAGAGAGAGGAACAAAGAGCCAGAGAGACAGAGCACTACAGAGAGAGATTTAATCATTGAAATGGAGAAGAAAAAAAAAAAAAAAAAAACCCTCTAAAAAGGAACCTTGCTGCTTCAAAGTTGAGAAGATACCAAAAAAAATTGGAAGTACCAAGAGACAAATGCTGTGCCAGCAACATCTAGTGGATGAAAGAGAGACAGAAATAGACTTTTTACTGGTGTGCCCAAACTGAGTATGGTGAAAACATGGTACTTGGTTAAAAAGAAATAACCTAGAAATACATGGTTTGCTAGCAACTATATATGTTGAGTGCTTTAGCATATGTGATAAAATCAAATAATTCAAACAGCTACAAAAGAATGTATTTGTGTTGCAATAATACTATCAACATGCTTCTTATTAATTATTGTATATACTTCACGTTTAGCTTCAAAGTAATTTAAATTCATAAATGCACAAAGGAAGCGAGCAGGTTGGCAGCTCTACATTGCAGCATGAGGTAACTCTCAGAAAACTCATACTTCAAACCCCAGAAATCACGCAACATGCCTTCAGCAAACGGCACACAGCCTGCTAATGTTTACAGCCACGCTGATCTCTGATGCTTCATAGCAAAGGAAACCAAAGGCACAAGCGAGGAAAATAGATCTGACGCTGGTGAGTCCAGCTGTCAATCCGTGGAGTGCTTGTTCACTGATAATCAGGAGGCTGATTCCATGTTACAATTTTTTAATTGGTCGCTTCCCGTGGACAACAAGGCGACCACACCAGACAGTGGAAAAATACAGTAAATCTCAGCTATAACATTAATAATATTACAGAGAACAGCTGGGATTGTCACATGGTAGCACTATCTATGGCTGGGTATCATACCTCAACACCTCCAGATCTAGATTAGTAGCTAGCTAATGCACATTCATGACAATGTTTAATGAAAGCTGTGTTTTTTTCGCTAAACAAGCTAACTTATGCTTATCATCTTTTTGAGAAAATTATAAACTTGCTACATTTTTTTAAAGTCCTTATGCTGGCTATTACATTGTAGTCTTTTGCTAAAAAAAAAAAAATATCATAGTCCTTCCACATAAAAAAACATATTTTTAATGCCTGGCTATTAGCACATACACTGGAGAGCAATGCTAGCCTTTGTAGAGCATTTTAGCTTTTGCTAATCACATTTTAGAGAAACTTTAATCGTCTGCCAGTCAAAAAGCTTGCTTTTGCTCAGCATTTTTAGGATAAAATTATAGTCTTGCCACATGCCAAAATTATCTTTAAAATGTTCTTAATCTGCTGGCGATTAGCAAATTAGCCACAGAACAATAGTAGGCTTTGCTAAACAAGCTAACTCATGCTAATCAGCAGAAAATCATTGTCTTGCCACCACATTATCAAATTGCCTACAAACTAACAGCTTGCATGGTAAGAACGATCAAAGGCAAGGTTAGCATCTGCTAAACATTTTAGCTTTTGCAACACCTTCCAGAGACCACGCCAGCTTTCACTCGGCATTTTAAGGAGAGTATTATAGTCTTGCCAGTATATCAAAGCATCTGTGCATGTCTTTACTATGCTAGTTGTTAGTGCATTACCTAGAAAGCAATGTTAAGGTTTGTCTTTGCTAAGCATTTTAGCTTTTGTTAGTTCTAATGTTTTGCTATAGAAAGCTCCATCTTGTCACTTTGTCAAATAATTTTTGTGTGAGCTGGACAGCATTTTGAGGGGGGATATTAAGAGATATTATTATATATATTATAATATATTTACAATACAATATATAATATATTACAATATATATGTATTTTGTTATTCCTCTAGCTGCACAATATTTTTGGGTGTACTAAAGCATAAATCCTGGTTGGCACCTTTAAGACACTCCATAGGCTTCCATAGGCATTTGTATGTAACACCAGTAGCTGTGTAGATGCAAGTGTGTGTTTGCTGCTGGTTTCCATAGTGATACTCCCTCCTGGGGTGAGCTGGCCGTTGCATCTCACCCAGTAGATTGTATTATGGTCTATATTTACTGTACTAACACACTCAGCGGGCCTTTGTGCCTCTCCCACAAGGCAAATACGGATCTCCATGGAGACAGCTGAGGGGAAGGAAAATGAAAATACACCAAATCCCAAAGAGGAAGCCGCGTGATGACACAAACCGCCCTCATGAACAGAGCATGAAAACCTCATCTTTAAAAACCACAAACACGACTGGACGTGATCTGTCATACCTTAACACTGCTGGTGATGATTTTACCCATGTGATTAACTCAACAGATTATATAGCAAGTGCATAATATCAAGCTACATCCAGAGCTTATTTTGATATTCAAGACTCTGTTGTGTAAAACTCTCAGTCTAGAGGATATTATTTCAGTCTTTTTTACAGACCTGAGGACAGCTTGACCTCTCCTGCTCTCAGCATCCACCCACATACCTGTCCCTTCAACCTACCTCTCTGAAGCAGGCGGTGTTGGTGCACCGGCAGACTTCCTTTTCGAGAAGAACTTTTCCTTGGTGACCAGTCGCACACTGCCTCCCTCCTGCTGGGCCTTGCTCAGGGAGGCCTGGGCCACCTCGTCTTTGCCGAGGTACCTGTGAAAAATGGGATAAACGGGGCTGTGAAGGACCGGAGGATTTGTTATATAAGCAGAGAGCCCGATGAAGAGAGCTGATTCACATGTAGAGCATGGGGGAGTAGGTGCAAGAAGATAGACTCACAAACTCTCTCTGGACAGCATTAGTAGCAGGTAAGATGGGAAATTTGATGTTGCTCGAGCGTATCTGTAATCTTAGTCATCTGGTCGAGACTGCGGTAATCCTGGGACTCACCCACATGAGTGTAACACACACCATCACCCACAGAACTGGCAAACGCTACAAACTGCCTCAGTGCAATGCCAGATGCGCGTTTATATTTTTCTTGGCACCAAACTGTGCTTAAATGCACAAATCCTTACTTTCATTTATTTTTGATTCTATTTGTGTGCTTATATTCTGTTTGTCCTCTTCCCCTGCTGAATCCTATTACAGTTGCTGCTGCAGCAATCTAATTTCCCCACAGGGATCGTCAATCATCTAATCTAATCCATCTGCACTGCCACTGGTTTTTATGGCCCTTGTAATACAGACGCTAGGTGTGCAAGTCGAAAATTGCGTGAAACACTACATGTCAATCTGGTCTGGATTAAAATGACCCCAGGATGTCAGAGTTGACACGAAGTACAGGTGAGGAGGAGTCAGGGGGGGCGAAAAAAATCACTGATTTGTTTGTTCTGGTGGAAGAAAATTGCTGAGGTCTTGAGAGAAAAGTGACCAATCACCAGATCTCCCCAGGTAACATAAAAGCTTTCAACAGAGGGATGATATAACACTCTAATGGTCCCCATAGAGCAATTATCCTTTCTCTGTCCTCCTCTACGAGAAGGTCAGAGGCCAAACTTTGCGAGTAAACACCCATCTTGCAGCTTTCGACACTCAGTGTCTTGCTCAGAGACACTATGGCAGAGTGGATATATACAGCTACTACTTCACTGACCAACTGCATACAAATACAACGAAGGACCATTTCAGTTTTGAGAGATGGAGAATTGTTGACGACAGGACTGTCAAAGCTACATATCCACGATAGATTAAACAGGGTGTTGTGTTGGGAATTGACCACTGGTTTCCCTCTACATATTTTTCAGTTTAAAAGAAGACACTTGTGTACGCTGAATCTTGGACCAGGATTGGCCTTTGAACTCATGATGTCACAAATCCAGCTCATACGCTCGCCTCTTCCATTCAGATTTTCAGAGACAGTTTTACTCGTCGAGCAGAGGAATGTGAAACGGCCTTCGAGCGTGCACGTCGTTTTGCACAGTGAAGCGAAAACATTCCGCGCGAGGAGCAAGACAGGAAAACACATTTTTTTTACCCGAAATAAATAGGACTATTTCTTCACACTGAGTCAAGGTGACATAGAATCTTTGTTTCACACACTCAGAAAAGGTTTCCGTTTTATCGAGCACAAATAGATAGATCACTTCAGTGGCAATCAGTGAGCAGTTGCTCAGACAAAGTTACACACGTGTAGGTACCGGTAGTGAAGTGGTACCAATTAAATACTAAGGGAGCAGATGATGAGCACAACATTTTAAAGAAGTGAAAAGCAAGGTGGAGACATTAATGCAAAAGCATGATAAGGCTCATATAATGAAGAGGTCCACTAATTGTTATGAAGGATGTTGTATTTCAATAACATTTGTTCTGACAGCTCTGTCAATTCTTAAACTATTGTGAACTTGATGAAACTTCATTGCTGGCAGACAAACTGCAGCCCCGCCGTCTTTGAAACCACATCGATAATTGGAACGGCTCCTAGAACTGTAAGACTTGTAGACAAATGAGATCTGCTTAACTAACTACACAGTGAAAGACACACAGATCAAACGTGCCCGTGGTTATGTGTAGAACTATTTTGCCTTTTTAAATTCTAAAACCATTTTACATTTTCCTGAATGGAACAGAATTTGATGTTCCGGCCAGGAAATATATATAAAGTTGAATTGTCCTCAGGGGTATGTGCCACCTGTACTCTCTCAGTGAATGGACTATCAAAGGCTTGTAGTCCTTTCATATAAAAATGAATGTAAATATGAATGAGTTATTTAACTCTTTTTGAATGGCGACATGATGTGTTCCGATCCTGAATGCTCTCTTTTCCTGATTGCTAATAAAAAAAAACACCAGCCTCCGTGAAACACCCAGCTATTTAAATGGGAAGGTGTCGCCACTGTTAAACCGTGCTTTAAGTGTCTCCACTAAGGCCTGCGGGCTATGCGGGGACATTTTCATGCATTTCAACCACCTCCATCTGGACAGAATACTTCCTTTTGGGAGAGAGACGGAAAGAAAAAAATAAATAAAGGAAAGATGGATGACAGGAGGCAGAAAGTGGAGGAGGGAGACACATCAAAGAGGAGAAGTTTCTGTCGAGGCTGAGGGGAGATGAGGAAGAAGGTAAGTCTCCATCAAACACACGAGCTTCCTTTGCTTCAAACAGTCCCAGCACAGAGGCTGGATGAAACGAGATACCCTACACTAAACTGGAGTCCAACTGCGCTTCTGGGAGAGAGTGGATGTATGTTTTTGCATTTATGCAGCTTGGTGCTTGGACGGTAATTCTGTACACTAAGGCGACTACTTCCTTAATGCTCTGCTTTTTGCATTATATGTTTTTCACCACTGGTGGCACCAAAGAGCAAGGTTTACACAAGTGGATCGCTTTGCTGTTTATATCATGTGAAATCCACAACGATACAATCCTGCAGATTTCACAGATTTCACTGACTTACCATAAATTCCAAGAGTACCTGCTTACTGCTGCTAACTGTATTATTTTTACACATCCATGACTGTAGATACCATTAGCTCGTTAGCTCAGTTAGCTGTGCAGCTAGCCAGACAACCGGACTACTTCTAGCACAGGAGCCATAGACCGCTGGCAGAAACAGGTTTTTAGGCCCATGGCTAGCTGGATAGCATGCTAACTTCAGTAGATATCTCTGCAACACAATACAAAGACATCTTTGACACATAGAACTATCATCTTTTGACATTGTTTTGATCATTTCAGCAATTTCTTTTAACGTTTTAAACTAAAATTATTAGAAATTGTATCTTTAACAATGCAGTTTTTAAGTATTTTCAAGCATCTGCAAATGTTTTACGAGAACTCCAAAGTAAAAGAAGACATTTTAGGAAATAGATTTAAGAGTTAAGTAAGGAAGAAGCCACAGTTAACAGTCTGCTAACTTAGCTTAGCATAAGCCTGGAAGCAGGAGGAAACGGCTGCCTGGCTTTTTGTCTAAAGGGAAAAAAATCTAACAATGAGACCTCCAAAAGTCTCTATTGAACATGCTGTATCGTCCTTTTTTAAAATGTACAAAATACGAAGAATAAAAATGACAATTTTTGTACAGCAGGTTATGTAACGGACTATTTCTTGGACGAGAGCAGTACGTTCCTAAAGTCTCTGCTGGTTGCTTGGTAACTGGTCGGCTGCTGGCAAGCTTCACATTTACTGTACAGACATCACAGAGGTGTCCAATTTTTTCATTTGTAAAAGTGTGTTTCAGCGATGCCTTTAAGACAACTTTCCTCGGTTTGGACAGCTACAGTAAATGTAAACATGTTTCACAGGTTGCAGCAGCTCTTACAGCACTTAGCCGTGTTTTTCTTGGGTTTATGTGGACATGCTTTTCTGCTGGTAGCCATTTGATGCACACAGCTATAGGAGCACTGTTGCAGGCCTGCTGTGGCAGCGGGTTGTTGACAGCGTACCTGCAGAGCGGCAGAGCTGCAGACAGCAGCCTGATTCCTCACAGGCCGGCCTACGGTTCAGCTCAGGGGCCAGGGCCTGCTCAGCTGTGTGAACTCAAACTAACAAGCCAATGCTCCGGTCTGGTTCAGCTGAAGTTGCTTTGATTGATTGCTGGTATCCCCCGCTGATCTCAGTGATACAAGGCCGGTACAGCAAAAGTCTAGTCAGTGGCGAAATTCCAAGCTGGTTTATTGGAAAGTATATACAGCACTGGTCCAACAAAGGAAGAACGATAGAGCTACAATTTCCAAATTTGGTTTATATGTATGTTTAACTATTAGCCTTAAAGATGTTATATAATCCTGTGAGGCGAGAAAGGTGGACCCTGCCAGTAGCAATCACAGCCACAATTACAGGGGCAGTTACACTCTGTAACACACAAGCAATGTCTAGTGAAAGACCCCGACAAGTTGCATCATGGGAGGTGTAAAATCAAGATTTTTTTGCAGTATTCTCGTGATTAAACGTAAGCGTATCTCTGCGTTTACCCCTTTCATTTTGATATTGTTGAAAATCAAATTTCTCTCTTACGTTAAGTCCTCAAACTTTATGCAAGTGCAAACTAAAACTGCTGGATTAACATGAATGTAAGCCGCAGTGAGAACATTTTGTCAAAAAAAGTTCTCCTTCCTTATCTGTTTTCCGTCGTTTTAGATACAGTATACGTATCACAGTATATGATTTCAGAAATAATGTTATTATGCGGATGTTGAAAAATGCAATTTCATCCAACACATTACCATAAAGAGTTGTTCTACGCATTGTGAATGTTGTTTTTTTCCCTTCTAGCAATCTAGACAAATGATATCCTCCATTGATTTTGTGTACGACTGCTGTGTCGGTAAAAGTATCTTTCTCCATCCAATTCAATTAAAACGGATCTCACCCGCATTTTCATTGTAAGTAACCAATCTTATTTTGAATATCGTGAATGCTGCAGTGTTCAGTTGTGATTGGCTGGATAATGTTTTCCATGGAGAAGATTTTATAACAAAACTTTGCCTGGACAGTAGTTAAAGGGGCACTATGTAGTTTTGGAGAAGAAATACAACCTACTTTTCCCATAACTGAATAAACAAGCTGTTCTCAGAGGAAAATAAGGTCCCCAGAATACTGGTTGAAGCTCGAAACGAGGCAGGGTCTGCCACATGGAAACAAAGTTAAACAGTCTGGAATTGTGTTTCTCTTTAAGGTCAGTTTGTTTATTGAGTCATGAAAATGAAGAGTTTGGGAAGAACTTTCTTTTCTGATCAAAATGCCCCCGAAACTACATAGTGCTCCTTTAATAAAAGAATGACATCGTTACGTGAATCATATTAACCTCTCCTCCTGTTTCTTAGTAACCAATAACATTAGATAACAGTATAAAGAAAATAATGTATGTGTATATACCTGAAAAAAATCAATGCACATTCTTACTTTATAACAATGATGTATTATTGAAGCGATACTCCATTTATAGCCAACGCTGGCAGTCATTTTTCAGCAATAAGACGTACTTAGGCAGGATGCAAACTGGATTTAAATCCTCCTAATTCTCCTAAAATCACTGCAAATCACCATGAGTGGCTTACGACGAAAATACCCACAGTGTTGGAAACCCAGGCAAAGTGTATTAAGTTTGAAGTAGTTGAAAACCGAGCGTCTCAGTGCCGCGAAGGTGAGCCGCGATCTCCCCGCTGAGCCGAAGCTGGAGCTTGATTGGTTCTGATTAGTGAATATATCAAACAGGTATCAAATCAAGCCGGGCCAATTGCCTCCTACTCACACCTTGATTAGGTTCACGCACCCAAACACGTACCCCGGTTGAGAAACACTCTTTCTCACACACGCACACGCACACACACACACACACACACACACACACACACACACACACACACACACACACACACACACACACACACCAGTCTACCCTGTAATTGGCAAACTCTCCCTGCCTCTATCCACGCCAGCTGTAATTAGCGTGCCAGCAACAATGCTTGTTTGTCAAAAAACACACATGTACACATACACAGCACTCATCCCCTTCCTCTCTTATGCCTCAGCTGACACCCTTTGATACACCCACACACACATGTGCACGCACACACACACACACATAAATACTATTCAGCCTTCCATGACGCCTGGGGCAGTTAGTATTTACAAATCTGCTCGTTTCTCTGTAAAGTCTCCCACATTGCTTCTCGGTTTTCTGACATAACGTTAGGAACTAATTTATCTCGCTATTTCCACCATTTTAAGATGTTCACACGCTGGCACAACAGGGACGCTAGATCGAATTATTACTCACTGATCAGCTTAGAGGGGAAAATATTCTCCCTTGATACAGTTTTATTGACGACGAGAAAGATTTACTTCTTGAAGTTTTCACTAATTTTTCAGAAAAAGTGCATCCTTAGTGTCAGACAGAACTAAAACAGTGCTTCTGAAATTGGGCCTTCAGGGACAGTTGCAAGGGTCCAGTGCCAAAATGTGATTATTTATTTATTATTAAATAAGATGGATGCTAGCAGATTTTAAAATGTTTTCAACTAAAATAATTAGATATTGCCCCTTTTAAGCAGATATACAAACTGTTCAAACCATTTCTTTGTTTATTTTTTTCAGTTTTAGAAAGGCTAAATAGAAAGACATAATCCTTCACAGGCGAGTACTGTTCTTACTACAGTATCGCACACACTTCTTTATTGACCTTGACAAGTCTGCCTGATTATTTTAAGCTACGATTGATCAACTCCTGAAATAAATAGTCAAATACCACCAACATTTTTAAACACAACCAGGTTTTTGAAAGTCAAAGTAACAGTAGTTTCCTTGAAAAACATATTTCCAGCTAGAATCTGACCTCTTGGTACTCGAGTGAGGGCGCTGGGTGGCAGCCAGCTGCTGCAAGCCCAAAGTGGGGCTGTGGAAGAGGAGGCCGCTGCGTCGGAGCAGTTTCTGCTTCATGGCTGCCAGGCTGCTCCATTCCTGAACGAACCTCAGTACCTGCGGGGGGAGACGACAACTCACTTCATATTCAATTTCAAGATGAAACCGCTGGAGCCCCTCATCTTCAACAATTGATAGCTTGGATATTGGAGCCTCTTAAACAGCAAAACATTTTTTTGTTTTTCAATTTTCAAAATACACTCGAGCTGAAAAGAAACAATCCAAATCCGCAGAGCACACGTACACACGGACACACACAAGGAGACTGTTTTCAAGATAGCTGAATAAAACTCATCAAAACAAGAGAAAGCTATATATGCTTTCAGCGAAGTCATGGATTCAAAGAAAATCTGCTGGCAAAATAACAAATAGTGAACCAAGCACTGAGGCCTAATGGGCAATTTACTGACGTATATTTCACTGAGTGTTGTATTTTCATGGATGATACCTACTCTCAGAAAAAAAAGACCATTTGTGTGATAATAACACTCAGTATGCATTATACAGAGAGTTGCTTGCTTTGTTGATGTTCAAGCAGCTGCATTGTGATTATTTTGACAGTAATATTACGTATTATTCATTAAAAGCAATTGTTAAACAGCAGCAGGTCAACATCAGGTAAAACAGAAAGGGAAAAAGAAACGGTAAGACACCATCAAGTGACTCGACTCAGGCTTGACTTATGGATGCAACAGTTTAAATGACTTGATATTATCAATACACATATATAAGAGGCAGACAGATCTAATGCAGTTAGCATGCTAACCAGCTAGCCCCATCCAGTCCTGTCTTATAATACCACCCTTAACCCAGACTGTACTGCTAAATGTCTGGACCCCGAGCTGCTTGGCTAACTGAGCTAGCAAGCTAACAGCAGCTCCAGTTAGCAAAAGTTACAGGTTACTGTGATGATATGCTGCCTCCTATTTGTTTGGAGTGCCCGGGCTTCGACAGGTGGCCAGTTCATATTGCACCTTTAAAGTCAAGTATGTCATTGGTATGCATTTCACCTGTGGTGTTTACATTTCATAATAAGATATTCTTCCCTTGTGTTTCAAATGATTACGGACATTATTTGCTTCCATATAGAAACAAGACATAAAATGTGCCCCCACAAAGTTACCTAAGAAAATAAAAGCAGTTCCTATTGGATATGTCATTTTTGGACTTGTGCACACAAAACAGGGTAATAACGGGGTTAATTATACTGTAGCTTGGCCAGAATCAATCGTTTGGACAACATGAGTTTTCTAGTTTTGATGAATGTTAATACTGAATTTTCGTCTTAGTGTGAGACTGATATTCCTATGAATGCACGAGGGATTCAGCTTAAGTTTTTTTCTATTTAGCCCAGAAGGAGATCAGGGGTCAAAGTACTTCAGTCAGCATTGATGTAATGTCTTGACTGATCATAGAAACTCTGCTCTACATATACTGGATTGTTGGAAAACTCCTGACGGGGATACAGATGAGGACTGTAAACAAGCTTTACAAAAATCCTGGGATGGTTACTGTATCACGAGGTCGTCAAAGGTTAGCCGAAAGTCATGGGAGTCGAAATCAGATGTCAAAAGGCGTGACTGAGGAGGAGAGTGGGATGGAGTTTCTGGCTTTCAGCTTCTCCAAAGGTCAGATGGGTTAATAGGTGAGTATCAGACATTGTGTGGGCGGAAACTGGGAGGGCTTTGATTTATGGCTGTGAGGCTGGACAAAGTCGCGTCTTAATCAGGCTTTTGACTCTTAAAGGAGAAGGCTGGTGATAGTCTGTATTGTGCGTGTATCAAAGCCTGATATGCATGTTCCTTCACTGCCACGAACACACACACACACACAGTATCTTATTTTGTCTCAATCCCACAGACATCGTCCTGCTGCTCGAAATACTCACAAGAGCAGGAATTGTGTCCAAATCCACGGCTGAAAATAGTCCCCAACAGTTTTCTGCTATTTGAGTCACGTTTTCTCAAAAAGAGTGTAAACCATCAGCGATGTTGCTTATTGGTTTGTGGACTACTTTTTGAAACCTTGAGTTTGGAAGTAAGCCCCCTGCCATCTTGTTTGTTTGTTTTTTGAGCTGGAAGTGACCATATTAGGACGAGAGGTTAGAGCTGGGGAAGACATCCTGATTGGATCTGACTGGGAGCGCTGTGGCAACGACTCGTCAATCACAAGCTTTACACTTTATGGTCTATCTCGATTGGAACCATCATTTACAAAATGAACATCATGCTGGATTGAAGAAGATCTGAAACTAGCGGTTGAGACCATAAACTCATTTGGAAACTGTTTACTGGGGTAATAATTCAAGTTAGAAGTAGCGTCATTTTCTCATAAGCTTATATAAAATCAGCTTACTTTTGGAAACCATTGGAGTAAACCACTTGAAAGAATGCTCCATCCACATTTGTTACAGTACAGTCAATGCAACCTTATAATAAGCAATAATCCAGTTAGAAATGTATTATTTGTATTTAATTCCCTTGACTAAACTATAGATTTATAACAGTTTCTCATTTATTCTTTCTAAAACGTTGACTTGGCTTTGGTCTCTCTGTGTGTAGGTGAGTTTACACACCAGTGCCTCCACGTCCAAGCCGCGTTGCAGCCCACATTAAACCGCTTGCTTAGTATCGATTTTGATGGACAATTGGAGAGTAACAGGGCATAAATGATGGGTCAGAGGATGGATGCAGCTCACGCCTTCGTTTTACAAACCGACATAAACAACGTGACAGGTGGGGCGTCTGTCAGCCGGCTCCGTTACTGCCACAGCAGATTGCAGGATTTAATATTAGCTGGTTGGCGTGCGGGGTCGTTTGAGGCGATGATCCGTCTCCTTTAACGACCCTCATAAAACGGCACTTTCTCTTTTTGCCAGCATCCTTGGCTGCCCAAAACCCCCAAACCGCCCCCTCTCTTATTTCCTCTCTCCATCATCCCCCTTCCTTCTCCTTGCCCCCCCTTCGGGCCCTGCAGCGGTGGAAGTCGGCGTCCACGCTCCTCCTATCTGCCGGGCTTTTACTGCTCTTCTTCCTCATGATCAGTGGTGTCATTAGTTTCACATGGCAATGACACACGCATGTCGAATATCTGTTTAACAGCCTTGTGCGTCATCTTCATTGGGTCAGAGGAGCTGGGGAGATAGCCCTCCTGACTGTCATATCACACTAAATTATCTTAGTCTAAAATTAAGGTCATCCTTAAAGCAGCCTATGGGCGTACGAGCTGAAAAACTTTTAACTACACTCTTCAGCTTAAGTTGAACTTTCTGTCATCTTGGAAACTGTGTAAAGTCACATGATTGGGTTTGTCTTGTCTTTCTAATCAATCAGAAAAAGAATATTGGTACATCTGAAAACCTAAAAAGTCAACTCCGCTGGAATTCCCCTTGAAGGCGATTTTCACAGTAATGACACATTAAGTAGGTACATCTCCCTCGTGTGAACGGCCCGATCCACGTGCACACCCCCACACACTCGCAGAGATCAAAGCACCTGCAGGAGGCACACACACACACACACACACACATGCGCAGAGCCTGGCGGGAAGGGCAGACCTGTATTCGATTTTCCCGGCGCCGACTGAAGGCCTCGGGCAGGTCGTCCCAGTTGGTTAGCTTGATGTCCAGCGGGACGAAACTCAGGTTCAGAGGAGTAGCATCCTAACAGATGAGCAGACGGACAAGAAGACAAAGCAAGAAGATTTGTTACTCCTGTTACTGCTAATATTACTACGACAACTACGAACACTATTATACTAGAGCTACTACAACATTAATGTTAAAATGTAGGAGCTTCCCCGTATCATCCCATATATGTGTATCTCTATATTTATAGCATATGAACAATAAATTACAACATTTTTGTAACTCATTCCTCAACTGTTTACACACCTGTTATTGAAGATTCATCGTAGCAACTCTAGTTTTTTCGACAAATCCATTAATAGTGATATCTCTCCAGGCTGATAGTTTGGGTTTCATTTGCAGGGGCTTTGAGATATCTGTCTCTGAGATTTTCAGCCTCCAGCCCAATACAGTGACGGTAAATGGAATTTCATTGCTGGTGCTCAGACTGAAAAAACGAAAAGTCCACCCAGAAACATTTCTTTCCAGAAGTGGTGTCACCATTGCTTTATCGCTGATAATCCACAGAACATGCTGCCAGCAGTTTGCACGAGGACTGTTCCTACAATTTTATTTTTTCTCCTTTTATAAACCAATGATTCTTAAAGGGGCACTATGTTGATTTGGAGAACAATTTTAGTACATTTATCTTTGCCATAACTGAATACACAAGCTGTTCACACACGAAAAATTGGTCCACAGAACACTGTCAGGCACAAGAAAGCTGGCAGGGTTCGCCAAATATATACAAAGTAAAACAGCATGAAATTGTGTTGTGCTTTAAGTCTGACTTTCTGCACTGATTAACATTTCTTCTCCAAAATCACATGATGCTCCTTTAAGGGATTTAATTTGACATTATATCGTAATATTTTTTTCTTAACCCGAGATTACGACTTCATATGGCTGTATAAGAAATACTGATTTTGCATTCATAATTTGATATTTCCTTCTATTTCTCAGTTGTGTCCGAGAAATAGAAAATTAAACCACTGAAAAAAACCACAATCAAATATTTATATCATAAAAAATAAAAACAACGTGTGCGGCTAAATAGCAGATCGGGTTAGATTTGTCTTTGTGGAGCCTTGAAAGGCTTCTAATGTAGAATTCATCTCATACCTCAACAAGGGTAAAAACAAACAGAACCATGTCAGCTATATTATTCTCATATTTGTATTGAGGGTTTAATTGAATAACACCTCATCACATTTCAAATGGCACCAAGTAATTGAAGCAGTTAGTCTAAGTAGAGCTGAAATTACTAATCAATTGACAGTAATTACAACTGCAAAGTCCTTGCTTTATTATTATTTTTGAGTGCAAATGCCAAAACCTTAACAAACAGGTTTATTTAATGTTGTTGAGAACAGACAATAGTTTAAGCCCTAATCCTTCACTCTCATCCACGACGTAGAGATAAATACCCATTAAACACACTCGGTGGTTCTTTAGAGCTGTAAATGGAGCTCCAGAGCATAGTGGCACCACTACACTACGCCCTTCATGGTTCTTTGGAGGTTCCTGACTGGCTCCTCGTGTTTTCCTGCCCAAACAGTTGGTGAGACGTGGGACTGGCCGCTGAGTCACCGGTGTTACCAAAGCAAATAAACACACAACCACGCACGTTTACTTGCTCAGTGTACTTCCAAGTGAATGACGACGACGCAGCAGCAGAGATATTGTTTCGCTTGCCTGACGAGAATAAATGTCAGGGTAATATTGTAGTTATATAACTCCGACACGAGCCTGGGAGGAGGGATGGATTGCGAACCTCACTCATGTTATCAAATAAATGTTGTCTTTATGTGTCAGAGGAGGTGGGTGTCCTTCTCTTTTCTCATAAGATACGACAAGAGAATTCCATCAAATGCTAATATTACTTCCTCAGATGGCAGAAGTTAATGCTATGTTGCTGTGAACGAGCAGGATAAAGTCAAACAGGGGCTGTATCCAACAGCGATGATTGCTTTCTGTTCCTACACTTGGGTCATAACAGACTTAAAGTCTCTGATGCCTTGTGGAGTTTTCCTCAAAACCACATGCAGATGCATGTTTGGGCTTTTTTAACCAGCCAAGTTGGACGCAGATGTTTTGTGAATGCACTTGTCTGATTTAACTATCGATCAAGTAGCTGCAATATACAAAGAATTCCTAATAAAATCGCTTGTTTTTAAGTGAGAGACTTAACAAACTTTGTGAAATTTTGCCATGTCAAATACAAAATTATTTGCGTCTTCTTGTATATTTGGCATGAAAGGCTATACATTAACTTGTGTCTTTCCTTTCCTGTCTGCTTCCGTGTCTGAAGTGCATCTAACCTCCCAACACAGTTTCAACTGATTTTGCCATTTGGAATAAACTTAATGAGGACAACAATCTATTGACTGTATACATGTCAAATTTCACAAACAGTAAAAAGTAACCAACATAGGCTACCTCTTAAAAGTAGGTGGAGAAATTTACCATACTGAAAAAAAAATTTTCTGAGTTCCTTCTGACGTTTAGTAATGTTTGAGATATCACGGAGATGATGGTTCACAGATACATGTGCGGGCGCTATTAATAGCCACAGCCACGCGTAACGGTCACACTTAATGGCAGCTATTGTGATGCTGTTGAACACTCTAAACAACGATCTTGACCAGCGTGACTTGTGTGTTCTGATTATCAGCATGTTAGCCTAATCACTGTGAGCATGCTAGCATTTAGCTCGAAGCACGGCTGTGCTAAAGTACAGCCTCAGAGTGAATTTATCGCAAATGCTCCGCAGCACAAAAGTAATGTCACAGTTGTCGTTCTTAAAATACACGAGAATAAATCAGTCTGTATTGAATTAATGCTGAAACTACTGGGAGCTGTGAAGTCTTGCACATGCCTGACAACTGCAGCCCAGACTCGCTCTATAATTAGGAGCCACAGAACAAGGCTCATGGTGTTTACATGCAATTAGTTTCATTGTGCACCGTAGCTAAATTTGTATTAAACTACAGATATTTTTAGCCAGGCAATCAGATATCTAATGGCCAACTTGCGGAACTTAAATCCAATTACATTCGAGTTCTGTAATTTGGACACACTTTGCTCCATATTGGTTGTCATGGTAATCCTTGTGTTAACCAGGGAGCTCGTTAGCGACATCTCTCATTTCCTCCCCTTTATTCAAATATACGGTACACCACTTTGAAGCTAATGCGTCTCTTTTGACAGTTTGCATGCATTAGTTATAGAAATAATGAGCATTGTGATGAGTATAAAAAAAGCCTCCATATATCCACGAGAACATACCTCGCTGTGATTACGGGTAATCACACCGCCGCAGTCAGGAGGTAAGTGCATAATCATTGTAAAGAATAACCCCAGTAAAGAACATATTCGATTATTACTGCTTCATTAGCACTAGCTACTGCCAATTGGAAGCCCGGGAAGCAATTTACGCTCACTCACACCACGGTGAGGGTGCCAGAACATTTTAAAAGAAAGAGGCTGACCAGTGAATTGAGGTAAAAGCCACAATCTGGATTTCGCCATTAGAGCCACTTCAGGAATGGAAATAGCAGATGGGGAGGACAGGCAAGGAGACGGGAGAGAGGATAAAGTTTAAAGGTTAATACCTGCCGGCAGTCGACACACGGATTTGGAGATACAAATCAACATTAGGAAGTTTTTTACTGAGCTGTACCCTCCGTGCACAGAGGCCCCCGTGTTTATCTGGATTATGGTAAAATAAATATCATGGAGAGTCAGGGGAATGCTGGAGCTGCAACAGCACGGAGCAGGAAGAGAGGCTTGCTCGTGTGATTGAAAAGGGATGAACTATCCTCCTCAATAACAAGCTCGAAACATGGCTTCATTTCAAAATCTGACAACAATAACGTCCAAAATATGACACTCTCCACTCATAGTCCAAGAATTCTCTTGAGGTTGATTTGTTTACAGTAAAAAAGGATCTTCTTTTAAGCACACATGAATTTAAAGTAATTTTGCTGTCATGCGCATACTGTACTGATTTCTTCCTCACCTCGTTCTGTGCAAAACTATTCAGCACCTTCTTGAACTTTGGGGCTCTTCTTTGGCTTGATGCTAATAGCTAATTCTGCACTCCGAGCTAACAGTGACACTTCCTTCTTGGGATACTTCACATTTTCTACACAGATCAAGGCACGTAAACAACACCTTCTGTGGATCTCTGCAGATACTACACTGCATATTGTAGTGTACAGATACGGCCCTGACAATTGTGGATTTTTGTGTCATTTTAATGGATTATTTCGGGGGGCTTCGTCACAATGAGTCCCGCAAAAGATGGGGAAGTCACTCAAAGGTAAAACCCCACACATCTGCTGCTCCTGCTGTTGACATGAAACAAGCCGCCCACCCGCCTCGGAACAGCGAATCCTTGAATAAAACAACTGTTTGATGTGTAGAAAAATGGATATAAAATTCTTAATACTCTCAATATTTCTCATTCAAACCCCGGTGACAAATCTTCCTGTGATTGTGCTCTGAGCGTCCCCCCGTGTGAATTCTGCGCCTGGTCCAGGATTATCCCGATGTGACAGCTTTCCAGCCAAATTCCTACAGTTTATCATTTAAACGACAGCGGGGGACATTTATCTCCACGGCTTATCGTCTCAGCCACGCGTACATGACACTTGTCTATTGCCATCAGGGTAATATTCCATTGGTGATTCAGTTCAGCACTTTGGACTTCTCCATGTAAAACCCCTCTTGTCTCTTATCTACGGTAGCGGGGAAGGGATCTGATCCCTCATGAATGAAACAAAAGGGCGTTAAGTATCACAATCCGATCAATACGGAGGTCTGTTGGCAAGTGGCCCTCAAGAAGAGTGCCAAGAATGCACAGGAGTGTAATCAGAGTCAGACTGGGGTTAAACCGTCATTTATCTTAATATGCTCGGGTGCAGGAAGTGCCAGAAAGTGCAATGACAAAAGCAGCTGAAAGGACATTTTACTTGATTATCTGAATGAAACACCTCAAGTCTACACACGCCTCAATCCCCCCCGTGAGTTTCTTTAAAATACAACATGACTGGTTGCTTGTTGTTGTCTCTTGGTCAGCTCTTTCGAAATGAACCCGCTGCAGCTTGTTAGAGGATATCTAAGAATTTATGACTGATGTAACACACATTCCCTCTGCTGTCTGCCGGTGTTGTTGTCGTTCATCACTATTTGAACGGAGCTGAGAGGGTTTAGTGTTTTTTTTTACTTTTAACATTCTTAGCAACTATACGTTTTACACTGTTAGACCGAGGTACGTCGAGAAGACAGAAAGCGTTGATATTAAAGGTGTGCTCGGGTGATTAGCACTACACTTCCATAAAGTTTGGGGACAATCGAGAGACAAAATCTACGCAAGTGACGCAAAGGAATTCTGCTTTTTAGTCCTCGTTATTGGCCCTATGCAGCCTGAATATAATCCTAATTTGTTCCATTTGCGCTTTTGGATTTTACAAGATATAACATGTAAAACTTTAGCTTTGAAGTGTCTAAAATCAGCGAGACGGTTGTTTTACAATTTGTTGAGTTGTCCTATGATCTCCCATGATCCCTCACGACATCATCAAACTGCGTCTTTTGTTTATCTTCTGGTCGCTATCACTCTCAATATTAAATAAGTCCTGATCAGTTAAGCCATCACTTAGCAACACCAGTTGACAAGGCAATATGTGGTTATTTTCACATACAATCATAGAAACAATATGTCGTTAGATAAAAGCTGGACAGTTCTGTTGGTAAGACTGATATCTTGAGACACAAATAAGACAGACGTGCTTAAGAACAGGACATTCTACAGCTTTCACGACAAGATAATTGGCAGATTATTTTTATTTTACTCGACAAAGATTCTCTCCACTAACAAAAATATATTACAGAGCTATTTTCAGAGGCTGAGAAGCGTCAACTGATTTTGATGTACAACATTTTTCGACCCTTTAAATTCATATAAGTGAAAGACCTGTTCACCAGACATATCAAACAAAAAGGCTTTTTACGTCTGTCTTCTTGTGCGCTGACATATACAGGAGGATTCTAGACGAGAGACGGAAAAGTTGGGGAAGCGGGCTTGACGATGGGCCGACCCTTATTAAATCGCACTGGTAATCCTTTGGTAATTCCTAAACCTTTAATTTGTATTGAACCGGAGAATATGAACGGATTTGAGAAGCTTTTCTTTCCCCTTTTACCGCGTAGCATCGATCAATCTCAAAGAAAAGAAAGGAGGAAAAAAAAGGTGAAACGACTCAAACGGGCTCTCTGTGAGACGGGGTGGGGGGGGGAATCAGTTAGTATCAAGCATCAAGGTGAGTCGGTAAAAGCGTTACTGTGTTGAAACTATAATGACAAATCATGGCATGTTTTTCATGTTCATCAAAGTTGGCTTCCGTTGCCATGCAACTTGAGACCAGAACAACTCGCAGCCCTTTCAATCACCATTACTTCAGAGAACATTTCTTGAACCTTGACTTCTCAACGTTATCTTTTCTCCATCTATCAGGTGCGCTAATTGGCAATATGTGCGGGAACTGCATGTCTTTATTTTGCACGGCTGTTTGCAGCTCCATCTTGATAAAGAGATCTCGATCTCGATGAGACTTCCCGCTCGAAACAAAGAATTCATTATGTTTTGTTCACTGTTCAGCTGAATATAGCGGGAACAGGCTGGTGAGGAACAAAACATCGAGGGGGTATCAAAAGTCGGCATGCCCTTTCAGTTTTATTTATTCATACTGCCTTGAGACCTGAAACAAAAAATGTCTACATTAGACGCTTTTCACTTTAATTTAGAAAGTAAGACAAGCTCTGTGTTTCCTGACAGTTAAAGCTGCACAAGATGGATTTGAACTTTAGCATTTTCATGGAAGCTGCAGAGATAACATTTCAAAATGTAATACCCAGTACACACAAGTGTGACATACGAGCCATTGCACAATACTAAAGGGACATTAGACAACAAGAAGTCTTCATGTGGTATTTTCTTTTTTGTTTTTTTCTAATATTTCGGGCACGCATTCATGCTTTTTAATAATGTTTTTACACTGACGATCTCCTCATCTAGGAATGCAGTTTACATGAGGAAAGGTCAGGGTGTTGATTGACTGTACAATGACAACACAACCTGCTTTTATTAGGACACTGTCGGCTTCTTCAAAACCAATTCTAGTAGTAGTGGCCAAACCCAAAAACACAAACATCAAAGAAAAAAATAAAACCACAGCTGCTAACACAGCTGCTGCTACTTGGGCAGCGCCAATCTTTGCCATAAAAAGGAGGGTGAGATGCACTTCAGTTTAAGGATCAATCTCATGGAAAAGAAAGATTTTGGACCAGACCAAAAAAACAACACTTTCAAGAAATGAATTTGAAATTTTAATTGCTGACCCTTTGACTTTTGTTTGCATTAAGTTTCAGCCGCGCATTTTTTGCACGTAGGATAATTCCGTGGCATCGCCTGCTGACAGGCAATGTGGCATATTGTGGAAGAATGCTATAAGTGTGGGTGTCACTTTAAGGTAAAAGCATTATAACATCCATTCTTCCTGCAAGATGTAATACCAACCTTGACTAAAAAGAGAGAAGCCAGAAAGAATCATTATTAAAGCAACTCTGCCCTCCTGCTGAGTCTAACCATTATCCAATATGCACAATCACACGCTCACGCTGGCTGCGGTACCTTGGAGTAAAGATATATTCGGTCTGTGTACTGGCTGGCGCAGAACTGCAGGCCCGGGTAGACAGGATGGGCGGTGCCGGTGGCGCCTCCATCATTGCCCTCATCATCGTCATTAGCATCAGCGGCAGAAGACAGACACGCCGCTGCTCTCCGGTCTGCAGGGAGAGAGGAGGAAGAGGCTGACTAATATCTCACCAAGTATTTATTATTGACTCATTATTGGCTTTCACAGCTTTATTGGTGCATCTGCTTGCTCCTCTGGTGATACGATGACGAGCGAGAGACATTAAACTCCAGCAGCTTCTGAGACTTGTCAAGCACAGCACAATATTGCAGCGATATGACATCTGGAGCAGATCACTTAACTGTGTGTGCACGTGTCGGAAAAAGCACTACCTTGAATGGAAGTTTATTGCTTTCAAACAATTGATTGTAGAATCTGAAATGAAAACGCTTAAGTCGGAGTGAAAGAGTCCATTTTGCTTTTTCCATCACCAGTTGACACAGTCTAACAACCAGCGTGCACTTGGAGGTCTAAACAATCAAAATGTTTCTAAAGGCAGAGAGAAAAGACACAATTAAATAAGCACAATAGGTTTCCTATAAAACACATTGATCACATTGTCTTTGTTATGAAAAAATGACATTTGAAAGATTCACACTTTTCACACGAAAGCAACAACATGTTGTCTGCATGTGCTGAAGAAGCCCATCAGCACAAGAACTACCGCAGCTGGCGGGCGAACCGCTAACACAGTCACGGTCACAACAGCTCTTCGAGGTAGCGAACTTGCTGTCAGATAGGAAGATATTTAGCTCCGTCGCTAACAGGTCAAAGAGTTAACACTTTATTCGAGGGACCTACTGGTAGCACTGAAATCTTCTTTTGCAGTTTACACTCTGAGAGAGGAGGTTAAATAAGAGTCGATTTTGCTTCCTCTGTTTTGGCGTCTCCATTCAAGACCGCTTGCTATTGGTTAGCGGTGCAAATGTGCATGTCAAAGTACGCCGGAGCTGAATCCAGTGATTGCTCCTGGAATGAAAGCTCATGAGGATATTACCCGAAAAATGTCGAACGATCCGTTTAATGGTGTGTAATACTGTGCAGCTACACTGACGGCCCATTTCTTTGACAGAAAACCTCCCAATTTATTTTTCACAAGTCCGCTCGAGAATCCGCTGAACAACAGGATGGGAAAAAAAATGCAGCAAGAGAGCGGGAAAAAAAA
>CAEMYA010000158.1:2368318-2409180 GCA_903131615.1 Diplodus sargus | reverse complement strand
AAAAAAAAAAAAAAAAAGCCAGCAAGCGAGGGAGAGAGTGATAAAATGACAGTCACAGATGGAGGGAAACGGAGAAAGAGAAGAGAGGGAGCGGGTCATTAATGTCAGCGATGTAGCTCGCTCATCCTGCCAGCATCTAGCAAGAAAAGGTCAGGCGGTGGAAATGAGACCGCCACTGCTCGACCACGCTTCATTTAGACAATGACCTATAACACTCTGATAATACTCGCCTTAAATCACTTCGCGTGGCCAGTTGTCTGCCTTGTCTGTGTGTGTGTGTATGTGTGTGCGCAACAGAGGATGTGTGTGCGTCCATTTGGCATGCTAATGGGGGGGAAAATACCGACACTGGCTGATGTCTGTGACAGGAGAGTTTCCATGGAACAGGTGCTACCATGTACCTGCACAGGGTCTCTGGTGGTTTTACGGGACAGAAGCAGCTTTTGGACTGAAATACTGAGAGGGCTGATTACATTCTGCAACAAAGACATCGCTCCCATCATGCTTTGAAGGCGGGCCAGAATTACACAATGTTTGGATTGTCAACACAAATGAGCTCAAAATTTTAACCTTATGATACCATGGCCTGACAGTGAATACTGTACTTTGAACTGAAATCAGCGAGATATTAAAAGGCCCGACCAGCATATCTTCTCTATCAGCTTTGTATCGTGAGTGAGCAGACAAGTTTGAGCCAAAGTCAGAACAGTTTGGGTTATTTCAAATAAGTTTCTGTATAGGTGTGTAGGTGTCTGTGCGTTTCCAACTGGTTTGAAGAGGGCAGGATTTAGCTGGAGATAGATCGAGCGCTTCTACGCACCACTCAGGATTTAGCAATATTTGAATCAAAATTCAACAACAGTTGTGGGTTGTTTGATTCTTCAGACATAGAACTCAAAGGTCATATTGAAAACAGTTTTATGTCGAAGGCTGTGGCTCAGGGGTAGAGCCAACGTCTTGTTAACGGAAGGTCGCTGGTTCGTTTTCCCTAGTCTGCATGTTCAAGGTGCAGAAAAAAGATATATCTTTTCCTCAAAACCATGATGAGGCTTGTGCACTGTTTCCATGTAAATCATCAATTTCATTCACTCCTACTGCCATTTTTTCAAATGTTATTAAGCTACCGACAATAAACCTTCACACTTCCTGCACGGGTGCCTTTTATTTGAGACGTGTGCTTTAATTTGAGAATTAGTGACACGCCGCCTTCTGATATTTGTGATGCAATTGTAAGCTAAACCCTTTTTTGTTTCAAGGTGAAATCATCCTGATCAGTCAGAGTCAAATTCTCCCTCTGACCTATGCCGCACAATGTCCATATCTTTCATTTTTATGTTTGCTGTCCTCACAGGTGCAATTTCCCCGGCTCTGGTGAGCGCCGTTCTAATCTCACCCTGGCTTCAGATGGAATGGGCCACTTTGTGTCTGAAAATACCGAGATGACCAGGCAGAAGCATTGTGCAGCGCTACAACCCCAGAACCCAAACATTTTTATGACAGTGGCGTTTCACGAAATCCCATCTATCTGTCCCTCTACTTCTGTAATGAAACCTAGCAGCTCTGCGATGTGCAACGTATATTTGTTGTAAGCAGTTTCTCTCCCCCCCCCTTTTCCCCTGTTTGCAGTGGCGGAACGCGCCAGCTGCATTAAGTGGGCCATTTATACGATGGGGGCAATTCATCTTACAAAGCCGTCTTATTAGACTGTCACTTACACAGTATGAACAGTGCCTTCAAAACACCCCAAGGGATTTATCTGTTATTTTACTGCGAGAGAAAGAAAACAACGCCTAATTGGACTGAGTCATCTCATCTTCTGCAGGATCGAAACAAAAGATCTGGAAAAAAAAATAAAAAATACTTCCTGTGCATTTCAAGAATGGCGAGCTTTTGGTGCAGCTGCGTTTGAACTAACATCCACCCCAAAAAATGCTCGGTGTTCCGTGTTTAAATGTTTGGGTCATGCAGATGGATGGAGCAACAGACGGCAAGGAGCGAGAGACGGAGAGGTGGAGGACGAGTGATTGCCTGTCTGTGCTGTGAGGAAAAGTAATCTCAGAGCAATCAAGAGATGTGGGTGGGCGACAGCGCTGCGGTTTGCCTTCTAAAACCACGGGCAGGTAGAGGAAAATCATTAGGCTCCGCTCCTGACCCCATAGGTCAATTTTATTGGACAACCGCTGTGTTTCATACTAAACCCACGCCTGACAGAGACGGACCAGCAACGGCTCGTAACTAATAAACTGACTAAACACAAACAGGATGGAGAGACGGACGGACAGGGAGACAAACAGGCAGATTAAAAGGTAGATCGACAGATAGATGCTGGAGATAGACAGCAGACAGACAGCTGCATACAGTAGACAAGACAGATAGGTAGAAAGAGAGACAGACTGATAGATGAGGAAAACATAGGCAGCTACAATGCAGACAGATTAATCTACACATAATAGAAAGGTAGATAGCTACATACATAGACAGTCAGACAGAGACAGACAGATAGCAAAGACAACAATAAGTGAAACAGATAGCTAGCTAGCCTGCTGTAAAGACCGACAGCAGACAATAGAATGATAAAAAAGTATGCTAGCTAGCTTGCTGTATAGGAAAAAGGACAAACAGACAGACAGCTACGTAGCTTGGCAGAATGACAGACAAAAGGTCGATACACAAGCATAAGCTAAAAAAACAGAAAAATAAGCTCGTTATTTAGGGAGAAAGACGGCCAAAAAGGCAGACAGATGACACAACGTGAGATAGATATATAGATAAATAGATGGATGGATAGATAGATTAGTCGTCTCCAGGGAAAAGTACGTGTCTAAAGAGGAGGTGGGCGGCAAAGTTGGCATCCAGCAGTGCCTCCTTTGTGCTGCCATTTCTGATCGACAGTGAAGCTTTTATCGCTCCCCTAGAGTCGCTCTAAATAGATGTGGTTTTTAAAAAAGAAAGCGGGCCTTTCGCTCACCTTTGGTATTTTTTTTGCTTGACAGTCGAGGTGGGGGGGGGGACACAGAGTGCAGAAGGCACTGCAGGGGGAAGCAGCGGTGGGATTCAATCCGAGATCGTCGGGGGGCCACAGGTAGCCACAGAGATGGGAAATTAACCACTCGACAATCTCTGGCCACTAATAGATGTCAAAGCGTGTGTGTGTGTGTGTGTGCGCGCGCACGGGTGGCTCTGAAAGGAAAAAGATTCTGCCGAGTTGTCGCACGCTGATCTTAGGATGTTAAAGGGTAATGGGGGTTGATAGCTCGCCTGTTAAAACCTAAATGGCTTGTGTTCCTTCCTATGTTAAGTATTCCGGAAGAAAGAAGCTTTGAAAAACATCCCAGCGCTGCAACCAAGCTCGGTTTCATCCTTCAATAACCCTGCCCCAAAATGTCTGCACACTTTCAGAGGCAACACCCAGGTCACGGGCTTTTCTTAGACACTGCTAGTCTGGCATTTTTTTTTTTTTTAAGAGCTCCTCATATTGCACACGGTGTAATTAGTTCTTTGTAATTAGCGCAATTTATTGCTTTGCGTATCCCTTTGAGACACGAGTACTTGAACGCAGAGGTCTTAATTTGCAATATTACACACTGTGTAATTGGGAATTTGTTTCTTCACATCCCTCAGAGACATGCAGACATGTACACATATAACCGGAGTGGACGGGGGGGAAGCAGGTTGTGTTTCAAGGAGAAGTTGTTGTCGGGAGGAAACTTGTGCCTTTTATGTAATTAGTCACTCAGTTCACTTTATTAAAAACTAGCCAATCAGAAGCTCATCAGCTGCCGACTGGACGGCGACTGAAGCTCAAACCTTGGTGTGTTTGTTGTATCAACAAGCTTCTCTCTGGAGATTAGCACGGTTTTACTCAATATCTCCTTCCTGAGTGCAGAAATAGGCAATATCCCCAACTAGATACTAATAATAGTAAGAATAATAATGCCGAGCCACATATGGAATGAGATATAGTCCCTTATTGGTTTGAAGTGATGATATTAAACAGCATTATATGGGCAGGTGACAACGCAGCACCAGCCAATTTCCCTAGATATGAAAAGGAGAAGATTGCAGGTGGGATTACCCTGTGTGTGGTCAGGGGGGAGGCGGCCACCACCGCCAGCGACGTTGTCGCCTCGCTCTCCCGCTGATTGTTTGCCTTTGAGCTGCTGCTTGTCCTCCTCCTCCTCTGCTTCTCCCACTTTCTGTTTGTCTTTCGGAGGCTCATCCTCCTCCTCCATCTCCTCCTCCTCCTCCTCCTCCTCCTCCTCGCTCTGTTTGCCTTCGCCTGATCTCGGAGGCTGGGCTTTTCCCCGGCTGGGCTCTGGCTCGCTGTCGGAGCTGGAGAGGACGACGCATGCCTGGTCCCGCTCGGCTGAGGGGGGCTGCCGAGGCCTGGGTGGCTCTGAGCCAGCAGAGAGGGAGGGAGAGGGAGAGCAATGAAGATTACTTTATTGGCCGAGTTGCACAGTGTAATCAGACTTTGAAGAGTTTCATTCCCTGGCGAGATATCAATCATCTGAAGAGTGCGACAGTGTGACAAAATGACTTCTGACATGAAAGTAAAACTCAATGTGGCTCATTAATGATGTTATTAGCTATCATAAGTCCTTTACTGACTATGTTAGAAAATGTGTAAAATGGATAGACTCAAGCAGGATGTATGAATGTATAAACACACCTTAAAAGAGACATAGTACACTTATTTTCACATTCACAATTTCATTTTGCATTACTACTAGAAAAGGTTTACATGCTCTAATGCTTTACATCAGTTTTCTCATACCGTCCAGTGCTGCAGCAATATCTTCCCCCTCTGTCTGAGATATTTTTAGCTCTAGTCCTTTGAAAATTTCCCCCTTCCCAATACCCAGTCTGCTCTGATTGGTCAGCTCACACACGCCTGAGCCAGCACCACTGGATGCGTCTCCAGTCAGCTGTGTCGTGTTTTCAGCCTCCACTTAGATTCACTTCCACCGTGATTATAGGCATAAATTATACAAATATGTGACGCGGTGCGTAGTGACGTCAAGAAGTCACTGAAGGACTGCAGACGAGGCGTTCCAGGCACTTCAGGAGCAGTGTTGAGCTCCCATTGGATTTTGGGCTTCTTAACTCTGATGTGCACAAGAATCTCTTAAAAAACAGGCTGACCACTGCCTGAATGTCTTCACCGTTGAGAATATTCTCATCTGTAGATCCTTGCTCAACAGCACATCAGCAGTGCAGCAGAAAAAGCTGCAGCTGAAACACCTGCTGCCGCCGCCGCGCCCCGTTTCACCAGCTCTGAGATCAAACAGCCAATATAATTTGCAGGGAGAATGAATTATGTTCGTGTCACATTGTTTTCTTAATTGCACGCCTGCACCACGTGCAATCAAAACTAAACAAAGTAATTGCCAGCGATTGCCGCATCTGCGCGGCGTTCCAGCCGGCCGCAGAGAGCCCCATTCAACAGCTGACAATGGCGCAGTGCCGAGCGCATTCGTCGCTTTACAGAAGGCGGCTTACGGCACCTTGTAGACCGGCTATCAAGCTCGTTCCGCAGTTCCACTCTTAAACCATTCATGTGATTTTCATTCATACCGAAAGTTGTAATTCAGTGAAGGTCAGGCAGAAATCTAAGCCACAAAAATGTTAATGGATTCAAGGATTATGGAATTGCCATTCATAGACTTGCACAATGCTTCAAATTTTACTTTTAAGTCGTGTTCTGAGGCGCTGCCGCTCATAAATTGAGGGTGTGCTTTATCAAGGTAAAGCTAACAGACGGATTAGCTGCTGGAGGCAATAAAACAATTATTTAGAACTTAATGTAAATGTCACAGAACTTCTTCAGGAGAAGTGCTGCACGGTTTCCTTCCCCGACTTTCCGAGTTAAATTTAAATCATATCCTTTCACATTATTTGTTGAACTTGAGGTGTGAAATCTAACAAGACAGTAAGTTGTGAGACTCCGGGACGCAGAGGGCTAATTAGTGATCCTGCCTCTCTGTGGCTTGTTTCTTCAAAAGGCCAGCCTCTAGTCGGCTCCCTGAAATGTCATCTGATTCTCCGGGCTCCTGGCCCCACTGCTGCCCCCCCTCCGCTAACAAGCCGAGCGAGACCGCGGAGAGACGGCTCAATTTGTGTTAAGCTGTCCCCACCAAGGAAGATGTTAACGGGGGAAATCCTACAGGGCCGTGCCTTGACTTTACCAGCCAACCTCCTTGTTTGCCCCCCCAATCAGGGGCCCATTATGTCTGCAGTGGCTCAATAAGGTTCCAAAATTGAGTCTCAAAATCCAGACACACAATCATGCTGCTACACGCGAGCACGTTCAAAAAGCATGTGATCCTACGCATGAGCCAGCAGCGTAAGCTTATGAGGATTCACATGAAAAATGACACACTCGAGTAGTTAATAAAAACAGGAAAAGCCTTCATTGCAGTCTGCAGGGAGCGAAACAGCTGCAGCCTGCGACACAGAAGAATCAAAGATGGGGAAAGTACTGGGTCCTCAAATATCAAACAGTTTGGCTGGATTCTGTTGTTACATATAAAAAAAAAAAATCTGAAAAAAAAGAAAAAGAAACAAAAACAGGACGAGAATAAAGTGCGAGCTGAAAGGTGTAGAGAGCCAGGAGATAACCAAATTGCCCTCTTCCTGTATACATCTCTCACAGTAGGTGCTGAGAGACAAATTGCTGGTCTACCAGTGAAAGAGCTGGAGGACTGAACTGTGCCCACGCTCCCGGCCTGAAAAAGCTGCAACACAGGAACTCAGCACCACTGATTCAACCCGAAAAATGGCTGAGCAGAAGCCTGCCTGGATGTTTACTGGCGTAAAAAAATCAACTCAGGGAAAATGTTCATGGCGAACCCACCTGAGACGCCAAACACTGTCACAGAGAGGAGGTTATAATCCTTGACGGCTTGATTAAAAACAGTCTTTGATTACTGACAATGCAGCACAACAGTGATTCAATTTGTGTCCAATTAATGAAAGCTGAATTACGTAAGAGTTACACTCCTCGCCACACAGGAAATAACTTTCCGTGGTAGATGGAGGATTGTTGGCCGGAGTGGATGAACAGATTAAGCGAAGCATGCCACCTACAGAATTTCAAACTTCACCAGAAAGCTTTGGCTTCCCACCAAAAGACGTCTCCAAATATAAAAACTGGCTTCGGCGGTTTCACCGTTCGCCAAACCTCTCCACCGAACAGCGACTGTTTAATCGTAGCTTAGCAACCACAGCCTGGCACGGCAGACAGTGTTGGATTTCTCAATGTGATAAAGTCGTGTTCCCGGGGCTGTTGTGAGGGCAACACTCCAGATACAAAGGTTGTCTTTTTTAGACTTTCAAAAGAACACAAGAGCGAAAGTGTAAGGAGTGTATTAAACTGTGTGTATATCATGCTAATCCTTTTGCACAATATCACTTTTATGGTCGTCAAGTGCGTATTTAAGACGTAGCTTTTACGAATATGTTATGGAGATAGGTTTTTATTTTAAAGAAATAGTTTACACGAAACATTAAAAAGTCAGAGAAGGAAATTTCAAATAACTCACGAAACTAGCATGAACTAGCTAACGTTTGCTAGCTACAGTAATTAAAATCTGCCATTTCATCAGACGAAATCAACAATCTTTAAATTAGAAATTAGAAGCCGCTTTTTGTAACGTCTCTGTGAAATGGAGGAACAACTGCGAGAAAAATAAGCCCGAGTTCTGCGTGGTAACCCGTAACTTCTAGCCCACGGTTTCTGTCTCCCACATCAAGCTTCAGCACTTTCCGTCAAATCATATAATCTTTCTTTTCATTTCTCATTTTGAACGTCTCAGTCTCGTTACATCAATCACCTCCTGGTACAACAGACCAAGATCCTTCTGCATGCTGACTATTCTTCCTCTGCAGCTGCTGTTTCGCTGTATTTTTGCCACGCTGATCAAATCCACAGACTGCGAAGGCCAAATGGTACTTCTTCAGCTCCTCTACTTTAAATACGAAGCCCTGATGTCCTTGCGTCACGCGTCGGTATCGAGCGATTCTCTGCAACATGTCTTTATACCACCAACACAACTTGTTGAGCAAGTGTCACGACAACTTTCTTTCAAGTCATTGTGAGAAACTGTCGCTCTTGAAAGGACAACATCTCGTGTCACACTATAGGATCTGACCTGATTATTTTTCTTACATTTCATCACCGAGCTGAGGATTGCGGTGCCAAGTCGAGAGATATTTCCATAAATACAGTTGTTATTTCACGGCACAGTCTGTCATTTACAAATTTAGCAGGTTGTTAAATTCCCCCCGTCTCGCGAGCTGACACAGCCTGCTGCTGTGAATGCAGAGTGGCGCTTGTGACAAAGAAGAGAGTGTGATTGCTGAATAGTTATCAAGCATCTGCTGCAGCTGAGCATGAAATGGGGGGGGGTTGAATTCTGTTTAAAAATGTGTGTGTGGGTGGGTGGCTGTGTAGGTGTGTGTTTTTGTGCTGCTCAAAGGCTGAGGCGCTGCTTGTTTGCACGACGTGCGCTTTAAGTGTACCATCATCACTTCCGATGGGCTGAGCTGCAAACAAACCTCCAGGATGGCCAATGTTTACACCATACTTACACTAAATATAGATCCTTTATCAGTATTAAGACACTTGAGTCACTGGCTAGCAGTGTATGTGTAATGTGTAGTGTACAGTATATGTGTAATGATAAAAATAGAGGGAGATTCATGCAGTTTTGCATGTTATATACATACAGAGGAGGATGGTAGAGAAGGAAAAGAGAAGAGAAGAAAAAAGGAAAAGAGTTTTTATCCGATGTGATGTGCACAGGTGTCTGGTGACAGTAGCAATGAAAAGCTCATTGCATTTCTGAACAGAGCACTTGTCAACATAACTTAGAAGAAGAAAAAAAAGGTTAATCTGCCCGGACCGTTTGGTGCCACGATAGTCATTGTTATTCTCTCTGGCTGTCTGTCCAGCTCGCTAACTCAACTGTTCAGTAACATTCTTTTTAATGATTTAAAACTATTGTGGTTTCATGACATGCAGATCATGGTGTGGGAAGCACAGTTCACGTAAGGGCTTGTGATGAACACCAGGTTAACTCACTTAACATTTTTATTCGTCATTTCTTTTTTCTTGATCATTCTTACTGGTCTACAGGTCAGTTCCAATTCATTATGAAACATAAAAGCCTGCAATTTGCCTGACAACAGGAGAAAAGATCAGTTCACAGTGTTTTCCTTCAGCTCACTGAGCTGTCTACCAAAAGGCCAGAGGTTATTTTGTCGTGAGTCATCCTGCCGTCTTTTCATTTTGACACCATGAATCCTTGCAAAGTGCCGTTGTTAATTACTGAGTATTTTTCCCTCAACTGTAAGGACCTGTTGTGGTGTTGAACGGTTATAAAACATTATGTCTTAAAAGGAATAGTGTGGGATATGCATACGTAAACTGTAATTAACTTGCATGTCATAATTAGTGAGCTTTAGAGGTGCTGGTAGGCTTGTTTTCTCCCTGTTGTGTGTTGCTGTTTCCAGTTGTTTCCTTTCTTTATGCCAAGATACGCTGATTGTCTCCCAGTGGCTCCAGCTCCATAGTTTGTACACAAATGTGAGAATGGAACTGAGCTTTCTTCTCATTATATCTATTCTCAACTGAGACAGATTAATGAATTTCGGTCAATCAATACGATCAGTCTTTCACATTTCTGACTGTAACATGTTACATGTGAGAAATAAGGGATAGAAGCCTTTATATGTTAGACAATAGAGGGGGACAAAGATCCATTTTCTCACATTGTTCATTGGCAGCCAAAGGGCAAGAGGTTGTGTACACCTGAGGATTTGTTTTTTAAGAGATCTTGACTCTATTGTTGTTAATTAATACGCATTTTTCTAAATTTTGACCTAACATTTTTTTTATTTTCTTCTTCTCCTTCTTCCTTTATTTCCTTTCTTCCTTCCTTCTTCTTCTTTAAGGGTGCAATATGTAAGAATTTTCATTTAGATCATTAAATATAATAATTAAAGGTATCAACAAAATGTGAAAAAAATAACAGTTTTGATGTCTTTGTACTGTGATGCAGCCTGTGTTAGACTTTTGTTTAATGTATTGTCTTTTCCACCTCTAATTGAAGTCATTCCATTGATTCTCAGTGGGTGGCTGTGTCAGACTGGATGGGGGTATATATTTGTCAGAGTTTAAATTACAAGCACTCTGATTTTAACACAACCATAAAATGAAATGGAACATCCTGCAAAAAAAATGAGCACTAAAACTAATGCCGCTTAAATATCAATGCTGCCGTGAGTGGATCGAATTTTTTGGGATATTTTCTTGGGAGTCGTCTCTGAGCTGATCTGATGCGTCTCAGACATTTAAAGAGCATGGACCTGCAGCCTGCCAGGTCATAACGACTTCCCTCCCCTCTCTTTTGCAAGATACAATCATAGGCTGTCAGAGATATCAGCCGGAGCCAGCTCAACTTTTCCCAACTTTGTGTGAGACGTTTGCAGCAATAGTAGGCGCCTGTTCACTCTCTCTCTCTCTCTCAGCTTGACAGGTGAGAATTATACTGTGTCCTTGTCATCTGCGGAGAGAGAGAGAGAGAGAGAGAGAGAGAGCGAGACAGACAATATTCTCCGAGCAGAGCTATTTCAGACTCTGGCAAGCCTGCCTCCATCTTTCGCTATCACGCATCTCCATCTGGTTAAATCTGTAATGCTGTTCAGAAGTATTATGTCAACAGACTGCTACGATTGATATTGACGGGAAGGAAAATAAAGCAATGAATGGATTTCGGCTTCAGGTGCCTCATTTCAAGCGAGAGATGATGGAATTATTGTCTTTCTCTTAATGGAATCCAGTTTGTTTTTGCAATCAGCGAAATGAAGTTTGTGAATTAAACAAATAAATAGTGGGACACACGTACAGGGTAGATGGATCAGATGATTTGTTTTTTAATCCTACCTGAATTAAGGACAGGAGAGGTGCGCGGAAACTCGCACATCTCGCAGTACGGCAACAGGCTGCTGTTGGAGTAGGTGCAGGCCCCACAGCTCCACGTCTCAGCGGAAGGGTTGGGCTCCGACAGCTTCCGCGGGGCCATGAAGGAGACCAGAGCGCCTGGGCTGCCGGAGCCGATCCCCCCAGCTGTCGACCTCCGCTTCCCCCCGAATCGCGAACGCGGGCTCGGGCTGGGCTGCGGCGTCCGAAACCTCTTCAGCTGTGGGGAGAAGTCCAGGTCGGGAGAGGGCTTCTCCTCTCGTTTTTCAGAATTCACACTCCCGGATGGTGTGGCGATCACCTCTGAGGAGACCGAGGGAGATGTTTCCTCATCTTCTATTCTTCTCCTCTTCTTCTCCTTGCTGGCGCCCGGGGAGAAGAAGGAGCGTATGTCGTGCTGCTTCTCTTTCTCAAACTGAGGGGGAAAAAAAGCAAGTTCTAGTTAGTGTGTGTCACGGTTAACACTTGCTCCATGAAGGATAATAAAGTAACCGAACAATGTCACCTGGCAAATCTCGCCCTTTAATAAAAATACAATGCAACATCTTCTGTCGCTGAGTTGTATCCTGGTAACACAGAAAGCAATACTGAAAAGTACCTGATGACTAATGATGAATAGGCAGAGAAAAGCCTTTCATTTCTTTAAAAAAAAAAAGAAAAATCTAATATGAATCAGAAATGTGTCATAGCTCTTTCGACAGGCCAAGTTCCTCCTGTAATCCGTTGTGCACTACATGTTTTGCTACATTTCTGTTTGTGCCATCAAAATCAATAAAGAAAGGTCCAACCGGTACAGCGTGCTGGTTAGCTAAAAACAACCTGTTTAAATAGCCACTTCTCTTGGTTGTGTTTAAGTGCCCGATGATAATTGGTTTTGCTTAAGTGATTTAATGGCCTTTCTGAAGATCTGTATGAGCCACAGCCGTGTTCATCAATGCGGTAAATCCTCACTGAAGTGAACTGTCAAATGCCTGTCGCATCTAAATGTTTCATATGTTTTCGGTAATCCACCACAAGAACTGACAACAGGTGAATCCTCAACTCATCAGCAATCCTTTACACCACAGAGGGCAAAACTGAGTTTTCAGCTAGTTCGGTTTTGTGTTTGTGTTACAAGGTCAAACAGTGGATGAAATGAGTATTTGGGTGGCTAGAGAGGTTTCTTAGTTCTAAATTGTTACAAACTGACAAGTTGGTGTACAGAGACATTCATTACTGCCATAGTTTCATTGTGTCTTTGTTTTGTTTTTGTAACATTTAAACATGTCAACTTCCATCGTTACGGCCGAAGAATTTTCACACCTGACTGAGAAATCTGTTAATTTAACATTTTTGATTGGCAAAATCAACTCACAGAAACACAGATTTTTAGAGTCTTCAGTCACACTGATTGAGTTTCGACTGAACTGACTGGTGTAGTTCAGTAGAGAGATAACAGGTGCTCCTTGAAACTGCTCAAAACAAGGTCTTTGGATTATCTTGAGTTCCAGTTACTTAGGAATCATTCTTCAAATGATTTTATTTTTTTCCGACACCTTAAGCACCACAAGCTGAGCGCCATCGTGTTCCATTATATTCCAGAGACAGCAGATGTTCTCTACGGCCGATATTATCAAATCTCAGCAACTCACACCAGAGCAATCTAAATGGAGAAATGCTTCTACAGTTAAGAGGGAAAATAGGTAACTTTCCCTTTAACATATGGACAAATGACATGTCATTTTGGTGGCAAACTTGTTGATGATGTGAAATAAATGCTTTGAGGGCCTGAAGAGCTGATTTGTGTGGCTGACTGCACTTTATGTTTTGAGGATTGTGTAATTGTTTCAGAAAAGAAAACTCTAAAAGAACTAAAACATCATCTAATCACGCAAATTCTCAGACACACTCGACATTATTCAAATTCAGATGAGCTCTTATGTCCTTTTCTCGATTACTGCATTTATTAAAAAAAAAGAAAAAAGAAAAAGCCTTGGACAGCAAATCTCGTCGTTACCATGGTGACTCTACTGCAAATGTCACCTCAGTTTTAAAAATTGTTAGATTTTCAAGTATGTTTGGTCGGTACAGAATGATTCACAATCTGGCTCCTCATCTCTCTGAAGGACTTATTATGAAGCTTCACTCAGAGAACAGCACTGGAGCGACAAGGTCCACTGTTATGAGTTTCCCAAGGTCCTAATACTGTACAATGAGGAGCCTTCTCTGTAATGGCAACCAAAATATCATATTTCCTGTCACTTTGTATCCAAACTTCCTCAGATATTATACATACATCTTCAGTGCTCTATCGTAATGCTTTTATTTTGAAAAGTTTTACATGTATTGCTGTTTTATAGTCACTTGTGGTGTGTTGTTGTTTGCTGCTGGGCCCTGTTCGTGTTGGTAGTATCAGAAATTAAGCAAACCACGCCTCCATCTGACTCACATGAGAGAAGAACACGTCATCGTTGGCGCTTCCTGCGCTTCCCTCCAGCGGCAGCACCATCTCACCCGGCGTCCACGCGTCGGCAAAGTTGAGGAACTCCCACTTGTCTTTGTCGCCCTGGTCGGCCTTCAGATATTCCTTTCTTCCATTCAGGGTGCAGCCCGTCACCGTTTCCTGAGAGATGCACAACATCCAGCACACCGCTGTTTACTTTTTTCACAGCTTTCCTTTGGCTTCGACATCAAACTTCACGATGGTGTGGGTAAAAAAAAAAGAAATCACACGTGTTCTGTAATGAGCACTATCACAGACAGGAGATAAAATATTATTTGAATAATTCAGCTTTAATTACAAATCTTGACATCTGTGGTTATTAACTTAAATCCCCAAAGCCTGTTCTCACATGCAAATCACTTTCATTGGCACTTCTAAGTTTACTCACGCGTGCATACAGCATATGAAGCTCCATATTTTAGTAGAATGAAACATACTGGAGCATTGTGATGAAGTGTTATTCGAGCAGTCGTTGGACGTGAGATGTTTTGAGCGAGACCACCGCGTTCGGTGAAAGGAACACCCTGAAACTTTTGAAGTAACTCTGGCGGAAGATATGTAACTGCTGAGTTCCATTTTAAGATCGTACTTTTGGTAAATGGTTTGGTTCCGATGCCAAAGAAGTTTGGTAGTTGATTCTGATTCGCCACTCACACTGCGTTAGTTTGGATCGACCCCAGCGCAACGCCACTGTGCAGAAAGTAGCACATTGTTGATTTCAGTTTAAATCTAAATATGACGTCAATGAATGCCGGACAAGTTTGAACGAGCAGTGAGGAATGGAAATGTTCTAGCATACACTTCTCCCTTAATGTCACCCTCAGTACCTTCCTGTTGAGCATGGACCACATGACGGTGTCAAAGGTGCCTTTGGCGATGAGGTAGTGCACGTTGACCGAGGTCGTCTGCCCGATGCGGTGGGCTCGATCCTCAGCCTGCTTGATGTGGCCGGGGTTCCAATAGAGCTCGGCAAACACCACGTGGCTGGCAGCGGTTAAGGTCAAACCCTGGAGAGGACACGCACACACACACACGCACAGAGAGAGAGAGAAATAACAGCCCGATGAGATTGAGAATACCTAATTTAACCACCTTTAAATGGAACAACCCACAGAAATCCTTTTTAATAACAGAATATTAGCAGCTAATTGCCATATTAGTGCTTCAAGCACCTACTTCAATTGATTGGAATGCATAACATTCCTGCACAAACTCGGTCACTCAGAATAATTGAGTTTATTAAGTTCGTTATTAAGACTAATACACATTTTCAGCCTTATTTTTCGATGTGCTCAAATCGTGATTATGATTCACTGCAACCAATGTCATCATTAAAATTATGCACCAGCCGATTTATTGTTGCAGTGCAGCAATGTGTCTGTACAGGACGGCGAGTGTAAAGGTTTCATTCAATTAAAAAGTATTGGCAAAAACTCTCCGTGTCTTTTTTAAACATTCCTGTCGACGAAAATCAATCATTTTCATTCGCTTTTCCGGGACATAAAGTGTGATTTGTGATTACCTCCAAGTGTCTTTATTTGCAGAGCAGATTTTGTTTTCAGCCGCTCGGAAAATGCATTACGTCTGTGTTTTATTATTCTCAGTGAAAAGTGAGCCTCGTTTATCACTCAACTCAAACAAAAAAAAGTTGTGCTGAGCCCGTCTGTGAGTACCTGACCGGCTGCCTGGATGCTGAGGATGGCCACCCGTGTCTCAGGGTCACTCTGGAACTTGTTGACCAAATGGATCCTCTCTGAGGACGGGACACTGCCGTCGATGCGGATGTAACCAGCCTGGAACAACAGAGGCAGGACGATAAAACATGTACTTTTCAGCTTGTGAGTCACGAGAGTTCAGCCTCAGCTGATGGAACACCTGCAACACAGAAGTCCTTGAATGAAAAGCCGGTTTTTAGACTCATTTCTGTTTCATTAAGAGGAATCTACAATACCTTTTAAGATGTTGTGCTATACTGCTGTGCTATTTTACATTTTGTAGCTACTGTAAGAGCTTTCTTTTATTAAAATAGGTGTTAAACAGCTCTATATTCCAACAGTAATTGCTACTGTAAAAAAGAGAAAAAGACATTTTCTGGTATCTCTGCCCACTTTATCCAATAAGGACAGAGAACTCCATAAAGAGGTTGTCCTGGCTCCTCATAAATCCAGAGAGAGCAGCTATGTCTGGTGATTACTGCTGGGCACTCATGTGGTGATGTAAATGGACCAGGGAGTTCGCTTACAGTTCCTTTAACAATAGATCAATGTGAGGGGGGTTACTAATAAGAAAACAAACTCAGAGGGAGTTCTCAACCAACTCTGCAGTACTCTTCAGCTCTCTGGAACACTTTAGCCTCTTTTAGCCCCTTGTTTTGGTTTACTAGCTTCCAGTAGCAGGTAACAGGTGTCGCCAGTGAAATGGCCATTGCACGTTACCTCGACAAAACCAAATGGCACAACATTAGCTGCTTGCTTGTGAACGTACCACGACAGAGTTAAAACGAGAGTGAATCTCGGACGAATATTATTCAGGTGGAAAGGAGACCCGATTCCAAATTAATGTTAATGTCGCTCCGTGTCTGCTGGCTGTGTAAATAGGCAAGCCTTTGCTAACACATTTGCCACGACAAATTAATATTAGTTGAAGAGCAACAGTGTCCAATATCCATTTATAAAATCCTGAGACTGATATTTAAATAAATGCCTCTTCCTGTGTATACCAGTCCGATATCAACACCCGCAAAATGGCCGTAGAATTCCCATTTGACGAATAAATATGTGAAGGCTATCTGCTGACACTGGCAGGTACCGAAACACTCATGTGATTAAAAAACTATGTACTGCTTGTTGTCATTTATGCACGTGTCAACTTTGTTGTCTGTGTCAGAGTTTTACACACCCAGCATAACGACACACAGACTTTATGGTGCATTCAGGTACACGTTGTTAACTCTACTATCGACATCACTACTAAAGTGTACGGGCGCAGACGGCGACTTCATGGTGTATTTCAGTGCAACTTATTTCAAACGCATTGGCTTATATTTGCAGTTTTAACCACAAATCTACAAAACCATTTGATTCTTAATGTAAACATTAAAGGCGCGCTCTGTAGTGTTGGGGAGGACATTTTAATGAGAAGGGAAAATTCTTCATTACTTGAATTTTATGACTGAATAACAATCTGTTTTCAGTGACAATTTCATAATGTTTATTTTTGCAAGACCCTTCTTAGTAGCCACCTGTCTGGCTTCAAACAGTGTTTTGGGAAAATTACTCTACTCTGAGTATGATGTATTCAATCAGTAATGCAAAAAATATATATATGAGTTTCATTATTACCTTTTTAATATTGTAAATGTTACCGTTGTTGGTTTGAATTTCTTTTCCAAAACTCATAGTGCACCTTAAATACTCACTAAAGTGCTCCAGGCACGAGGGTTCCTTGTATTTACAGATTTAACTATCCCAGAATCTCTTTTATTTCAATGCAAAATGAGTATTCTGCCAGAAATTTCTGATATAGATATACTTTTAAGAAAAAGTACAACAAATGTGATTTATGTGTATTTAGCTAAGAAGCATCTTTTGTGATCTGAGGTGCTCTTGCAAATAAATGGAGATAATATATGTGTTTGCTCACACATCACATTGAATTGACTAGAGGCTCACGCAGTTTAGGACGGACAGCATTGTCTGCCTCTACAAAGCGGGGACAGGTTTGTGTTGGAACATTTAAGGCAGGGGGGCTTTTCATTAACCTGAATTCTACACTCGATATTTCAATAGCAGGTGTGTGAATGAACGCATCATAGAAACCACGAGCGGAGGAGCTGTAATGAATTACAGTAAATGAAATAGCTTCCTTGAAAGGAAACGAGTGCAATAGTAACAACACAATATTCCCGAACACCAAACAAAGAGAGCAGAGGCGGCGTGTTCATTCAACCTGAACTTGAACTTGAACTTGACATTCACCGAGCTGCTAATGCACCGTGGCGACGGCACTCTTTTGATTTGGGTACATCGGTCCTGCAGAGCTGCTCAGTGACCGACAGTAGGAGAGCGTGCGCGTTCTGCGCGGCTCCCGCATGTGAGTGTGTCTGTAACTGCATGAATATGAAGCAGAAGCTTGCTGAGAAAGACCAGAGAGGTCTTTTCCTGAAAAAAATAAAAGGTCAAATAAATGTGCTGCAGAGAACCTTCACAAGCATCTACCGGGTTTCAAACCCAAGGCCATGAAAGCATTTAGAATTCAACCTGCTGTTTTGCATTTCGTTCGCTATATTTACTCATTGAAAACAACTTGCTTTGACGAACCCTCCAACCACTTTGATACCAGGTGAGAGATGGGAAAGTGTGGCGCATAAACACAGCGATAACATCGTGCGATCGGAGGGTCGTCTCTTGTCTCCGCCGAGCGTCTCGTCACAGCGCGTTGCCTGTCGTTCCTTTTTTTAGCCCGTCTCTGTTAATTGGTGAGTGCGAACGCACCAGAGAGTGAGCCTCTCACGGAGGAATGTGTTATCACACGTCGTACCGCTGCATTACAGTCAACCGACACCTCCTCGACCCCTGCGACACGCAAACACACCCACATGCGCAGACACACACTTGAACTCTTTCACAGGTTGCCAGTGCCGAGCTAAGACATTGTTTGCTTGTGATGACTTGTGAAACGCACCTTGGGAGATTAGTTGTGGGAGTAAAGTTTACTTTCTGGGAGAGGAGAAGTAGACTTTTTTTCGACAAGAACGAGAAAAAAATGATCTCTCGGATGATGATTAATAGATGAAATCAAACAATCTCAACTGCAAAATAACCTTCTCCCTCTAAATATTAGTCCTATACTACACAGTACACTGAATTCAGCATACAGTATAAACGGACGACACAAATAATTAATGAATGCTAACATCTTTTGCATATCCCCCGCTGGAGAACAAGCAACATCTTATGAGCTTAAACCTCAGTACTCGGTCTAATTTAATCACAGATATGCAAAGATCTGACTTACAAACTCAGCAGGACAACAGATGAAGAAATAAAATTTAAGCATGGGGCCAATTACCTCCGGCTAGCCAGGACGGAGGAGTGAAATATGAATACACTCAGTACGTTTAGTGCTTCCAGGTTATCATTAATGGGCAATTCGGGTCTGTGTGGCTGGAAAGAATCCCTGTAAACCCTTGAATTGAAAGGACTAAATATAATATCAACCACATGAAACAGTGCTCCTTCTTGTTTCAAAATGATTGACAGTGCAAGAATAACATAAATCCCATTACTTTTAAACCAGATCTGGGAGGTTTCAGGACACCACATGAAAGATTTTAAAAGGATGTTGTGTCATAACAGCTCAGTGCACAAGAAGCAGGTTTTCTGACTGATCATTACCGAAAAAGCCTCTGAAACTGTGGACAGAACAAGAAAGGAAAGTAACGGTTGGCTGACATGATGTAAAACCGACAGCTGCATTTTGTTCACCTACCTTTTTTTGGTGTAAGTCTCTCAATGAATGTCAAATAGGGACAAAAAATATGATAAAATAATTTTGATGATTCAGATAGATTGAGAAGAAGATATAAGACAGCAGATAGCTGACGAGCTACAGATTTAGCTACGTAAAAAGGAAGCTGGCTAGACAGTTAAAAGCAAATTAGCTAGATACATAGATAACACTGCTGCTAGCAAGATAGATAACTTGTCCAGGTAGTTGGCAAGATAGATAGCTAGTTCAGATAGCGAGCAAGATAGATTAATGACTAGTCCAGAGAGCAACTACTGCAGGATCTAACAACCTGAAATAAGTCTTTTAGTGGGTTTTAATTTGCAAATTGGGGAGATTCAGCTTTACCCAAGTAAGAAGTAACTGCAGGACTAGGCCTATGTCATTTTTATGCTCCGTTTAGTACTGAAGCAAGATTGTGGGACAGACAACAATGGAAAAAGTGGAGCTAACACAGTTACTGATTTTCTTCAAAGTTTAATTTGAATACTGGGCAGTGCTGGAGCTGGTCGGTGGCCCACAAGGGAGTCTACCACATTAAACTACTTTGACGTTTTTTAATCTTTCTACAATCTTTTGTTTTCCTCTTTGATTAATGAATACAAGCGGAATTCTGTTAAGTTCCTGCAGTGGAACGGTCTAATTGCTTGCATTGTCTACGCTTCAGGAGCATATATACCTTTTACAGGGCACATTTAACAGGTTCAATCACATGGCAACATCAATATACCAGATCCATACTTACATACATATAGACATGCGTTCATGAACAGGTTGGTGTGTCCCTGAAATCAGCGGGGCGCTATTATGAACTCAATCTTTAGAAACATACATTCAATCCAGTTGTCTGGAGTGAAATTCAATGATTCCCACTGGCTTCAAGCCATTGTTGCTGTTTTTTCCCCCCAACAGGTGCTACTGCAGCCAGTGCTTACTACCCCGTTAACAGGTTTTAGAAATCCAGTTGCCTGCAGACTGCCTGGGGTTACCTTGGCCTCGATGACGGCCTCCGTGCAGGCCTGCAGCATGGTGAGGTGGTGGGCGAACACCAAGAACTTCAGCTGCTCTGCCTCCAGCATCATCTTAATGTAGTCCTTCACAGCTCCCGCCTGGCCACACACACACACACACACACACACACATTCAGAAATAGACACAGATGAAAGAGAGCTACTGAATCCATCACTTCACTGCTCGACCACACACAGAGGAATCGGCGAGATCAGTGAAGAAGTCAATTAATCACCTCGGCATCCTTTCTGTGTGATCGATTCTCTATTGAATGCCAGGGATCCAGACTTTAAAAGGGGAGAGCACACAGAGTGACTGGGGCGCATTTGTCAGCTCACAGATAGTGAGAGCAAATCAATAACGCACAACTTGGAGATATGATTGGTGTGCGCTCTTTCTTTTTGGATTTTTGGGTGACAGCCGGTACAAGGAAATTCACCTTGTGATCCACGGACAGACAGATTAAAGGTGCACGATGTAGTTTTCAGTTAAGAAGTGCTAATCAGAAGAGATCTGCCTAAACACACTAAATAAACAAACTCTCTTTGTTTTCATGACTAAATAGACTGACCAAAAAAAATGACCTTGAAAGACAACACTATTTCATACTGTTTCACTTTGTTTATATGTGGCGGACCCTGCCACCTGTCTGGGTACAAAAGGTGTTCTGAGACCTTATTTTCCTCCAAGATTGTTTATTCAGTTGTGGAAAAATATATATTTATTGGGTTGTATTATTAGCTCAATATTTATATATAATTCTGAGTTTTATTTTTTCTCCACGAGGATGACATTGTGCCCATTTGATCTCATTTTTTAGCAACAACTTAAACCGAGAGCTAGCGTTCAAATGCCATCAAATTAGTTTTAAGACTTGAATTGAACTATGTTGACCACAAATATCAAGATAAGAGTCTGTTTGAGGGGACGGAGGAAAACTTCCATCGCTTTCACTCAGAGAATTTTTAGATTTTTTTCAGGTCTTTAAAAAAAATATTGAAATATTAGGCCGGTTCCTGTCAAAATGACAGCTGCAGGCCAGAATTACTGCGGTAAGTAAAAATTCAGTCCTCAGCTATTTTATTCTGGAGTTATTTGCTCTGTGTATTCTTATGCAACCCTGTCTTCGCTCTTGCCTGGCATTTTTATTTTACTTGTTAGTCTTGTTTTATTTATGAAGGCAATTGGTTACAATGCTTTAAAAACATCACAGTCCAAATTTAACAACACCTTGCTGGGTTTCTGCTGAAGCCTCTGACCTTGATTGACAGTGTGAAGCTAACTATCTAAAAAAGAGAAAGCAGCAGAAGTGCGAGCGAGTTAACTGTACCCTGCAGGTATCCGTATCTATCATTCCGCCGCGCGCTGCTGCCCAGCGATCACACTGTGATGGCTGTGGCCGTTCCTGCTACCTTCAGCGAAGCTGGAGTGGATGTGCTGTACGAGCGTGTCATTGAGCATCCGGGCTTGGCTCATTTCAGAGCCCCGGGCCAAAAGGCAGCCGAGAATAGCACCAACTAGTGAGAAATACTGAAGTTAGATTTGAGTCAAACAGAGCCCTTACTAGACGGTTTTGGAGACAGGCCGTTCTCCGCGGTGTGAATCCCACCTCTATAATCTCCACACCTCCTGCAACATGACAACCTCTCCAGCCATCACACCTGCTCTGGTGGGAGAACCTCTGCTTTGCCTTGCTGATAATTAGCCGATGCGCCTGATAATGAATCTCTCCGCCAGGCCTGCCGACCCTGTTCTGATCTGGGGGGTCCTCATTACTGACGGCTTGGCTTCGCCGGCTTCCTTCCACTGAGTTTAATTAGTGCACAAACTTCTCGGCTGTCTGAAGCGGCCTGTTAGCTTGCTTTAAAGTCCAGCATCAGAGCTGTCCTCTCTGGGTAATTGGGAGCAGATGCTTGGCGGGTAAAGCAATAAAAATACCCCAAAGGCGTTTGGCAGCTCCGTCGCCAGGCGGACTGGCAGGCAGGCAGGGGCCGTGATGCTCGTCAGAGTGACATAGATGTGTGAATCTATCACACCATTGCACCCCTCCCGATGATCCAAAAAAAGAAGAAAGGACGCGCTTTTTTTTTTTTTTTCCTGAAGTAGAGAAAGTGTGTCTGACTGTAAAAACCAATAGGAGAGGAAATGAGACTGGGCCGGCAGTATCGGCTTTGAGGTGGGTGAGTGGGCGAGGGGGGGCTTTGTAATGAAAGGAGGTCCAGTGTTAGGCTAAACTGAGCAGAAATCCAATCAGCAAACAACGCCAAGCGCAGAAAAGATCCAAGCTTGGAGGCAGGCTGAGCGAGTAGCGTGTCGATGATTGCATTTGGTGGTTATCTCCGGTCTTCGTTAACCTCGGGGCTGCGCTCCTCATGGCTGAGGGCGTCGGGCTAATTGAGAGGAATGCCAGCCCTCGAACATGGCAGATGATTGGAGAGGGATACTATATTTTGTGGAAATGTTTACTAAACTACAAGTATATGAGACGCTGCTTGCTTGCATAGCACTAAGATTAGTGAAGCTGGGAGCTGATCAGAGATTGAAAAATGTTTCCGCGGGAACAGGAAATGTAAATGCTTGTTAAATTCTCGGCACCAGTCGCTTTGACCCCAACCTTCCTCACACTGCATGCATCCGGCCACCTTTCCATATTGCTTATTTCTCTCTCATTAAAAAGAGAGCGTCACTTCAAACTGAGAGCCGAGCGAGTTTCCATAGCAACAACATCACAGAGATGCTATTTTAGTGCGGTGTGTAACTTTGAGATAAGGTGTAATCATGCCAGGCTGGACGCAACTAAATAATACCTCAGTTATAACTCCCTACTTTGTCTAAGTGCTTTCACCGGCGACCATTAGGCTCTGTTACCATGGCGATGCTTTCCCATGAGATCTCACTGAGTGGTCGGCCAAGCGCTCTGAACATGATGCTGTACCATCAATTCACCATTTCCCGAAACATAATGTTCTTTAGCCAGTCTTTAAGCTATTTAACCTGCTCTGGATGATCTATGTAGTTTGATGTTTTAACTATCGGCTTTCAGAGGTTAAACACCTTTGGAAGTTTAACCGCAGGGCACATTTCCGTCTATGTACGGCAATATGGCACTAATGATGTGATAGTTTCTGTTTTCTCACAGTTTGTGTGGCTATGTAAAGCTACAGGACAGCTGTGACTAAAACATAAGAAGATAAATGATTATATCTCAAACTACTTCTTAAAAAAAAAAAACAGTTATAGTTTACAAAAAGTAGTAACACTGAAATATCATTAATAAGAACATGATGTTCCAAGTGTAATAGTTCAACACTTATTCATTATTTGTTTCTTGTCAACAGATAGATGAGGAGAGATTGATTGGTGCAGTGACTCCCTGAAGCCTGTGGGTTTTGTATATTTGGACACAGCCAGACTATCTGTTTCTCCCGTTTCTAGTCTTTATGCCTAGCTAAGCTAACCAACAGCTGGCTTGAGCTGCATATCTAGTATACAGACATGATGGTGATGTGTGTGTCGAAAAAGGGACCAAACGCAAAACACCAAGGCAGGCAGGTAGAAAAACAAGAGGGGCGCTTTAACTGGAAGGCAACAAAAAACATAGGAAGCAGTCAGGGGCAAATCTGAGACCTAATGAAGTACACAAATACAAAAACTAAAGTACAAGCCAATGAAGCACCGGGAGCAAAGACAGGAACAAAAAGAGGACCAGAGAACAGAGAAACCAACAGAGAATGAGGACAAACACAGGCTTAAATACACAGGAACTAATCAACTCACTAAACACATGTTTACACAGAAAAAGAGCAGGAAACAAAGACAGGAAGTGGGGAGTAAAACACGACACACAAGGATATAATCAACACGATTAAACTTAACTCAATCAAAAACCCAAACTTTGACACATAGTGATGTTAATCCTGTCATCTAACTCTCTACAAGACAACAAATTAGCATATGTCCAAAACTATTCATCTAAAGTTGCAATGTCACCAGTCAAATTCATATTTCAAACAGATGGTCGGCAGCTTTTAATCAGGGTAACCACTAACTGCTGCTAACTGTTGCTGCCGTTAGCTAGTAAGTGTGTTGGTGTTACATACTACCAGCCTATGAGGTAAAAAGTGGCTAACTGGCTAGCATCCTAACCTCAACAGATATCTCTGCCACCCAGTACGAAGATGTCTCTGACATAATGTCATTATTTATTTTTCCACATGCTGCTGTTAATTAATAAATGTTGAGTTAATTTTGAATGTTTTGAAATACAATTCTCACACTCAATAGCACAGCTAATACATCTATTCTAAACAAGACTGCTTTCAGTTTTCAGACACAAAAGAGAAAAGGAGTGCTCTCCCATTATACTGACAGTACATAGAGGTCACACTAAAAAGCAAGGCGGCTTTTTTTCTAAGCTGGTGAAAAGTTCAGATTTTTCCTGCTCGTTTGAGAAGACAAAACTGAGAGCAGGGCCAGCTGCGAACGCAGCTTATGGTGGACTTACTGACAAAAGAGGTCTGAGTGCTTTAAGTAACAAGGCTCCAAGATGAAATATCACTTTTAGTATCTATCTATTAGCCATGTGTTAGCCTGTCTGTCAATACTTTCTGATTTCCCACAGGTGGACGATATAGGCACATAGAATTAATACAAATTTAGAAAAACAACAGCCTTATCCACTGTATAATAAAAAAAGATGTACTCCCCTTGGTCTCCCATTACCTTGGCAATAGCTGTTTGCTTGTACATCTGTGTGACCAGGCTCATGACCTGAGTGAAGGGGTTGTCCGCGGCGACGACCCCCGACCCCATCCCCTTCATCAGTCTCTCCCACTCGGCAAAGCTGGCGGAGGCCTCCTGCGAGCAAGGAGAGAGCAAAGACAGTGAGGCTGCGTCCTTTATTTCTTCAGCCACCCTCTCTCTCCATCTTGTTCTCTACTGTTTTTGAGATATAAAGGGCAAAACAATTAATGGTGCTGCTGGGTGTCCTACTTTCCCTGGAAGAGAAAGAAAGAAAGAGGGAGAGAAAAAAAAAAAAGAGAGAAAGATGGAGAATTCCCAAGGAAGCCACCCCCCTCCGACTGGGCTGCTGTGTTAGGTGGGTCATGAGCATCTCCCAATTATAGCCGCCTTGTGACAAGCCGGGGTCGAAGATGGAGAAGCAGCCGGGCTGGTACAATAAATCAAAGACGCCTCGCGTGCTCTCAAGGTGATTGGCGAGAAGTATTTAAGGCGGGAGAGGAGAGCGGAGAGGATCGCAGTGGGAGAGGCTGCCGGCGAGCAGCAGCATATGCTACCTCCTGCTCATAAACAAGAGGCCCGGAGAGGCCGTGCATTTGTTGTCCACATGTAGGTTAGCCCTGTTTATCATAAAAACAGGACTCGTGTGAAAAAATTAACCGCACATTTTGCTCGGTATGTTGCAGTACAATGCAACAAATCTGTGAGTAAGGCAGCACACTATATTGATTTAATGCATAGCTTGGGTTTTATCCAATTTCTGTAAATCTACCCTGTGAAATCTGACAGTTTGTCTTTACTTTAAAAAAATCGTAGAAACCAATTACCTCAAAAATGCCAAAAAAGTAAACTGGAGTTGTTAAAACTTTTTTGCTTGGACAACTTAAATTGAATAGTCTACTTTCTGAGGTAAAAGCGAAGTCAACTTTTTACATTTTACAGTGTAGGGCTGTCCCGAATACCATTTTTAGGGCCCTGGAGCTTCTTGCTATTCAAAGCTATGGACGGGGGTGGGGGGGCTGAGAATCACTCGTAAAAGACTCAGATATCGCTCCGTTGTTGCTGAAATGGACAACACAGTCCTGCAAAACATGTCTGTTTAATTAAAGCCAATAAGTTATTTTTTGTACCTGATCACCTATCAATATATTCTCTTAATGTTAGAATTCTAATCTTATCACAGTTTCTTCTTCCATGTTTCTTAATTTTTTTGACATTTTCGTTCATTTCTCAGGGAACAATGTGAGGATCATGATGACAAACATCTGGTGTGTATAGGTCGGCCTAGTTCCATCGTAGTTTGTAATGTTACTGTTTTCATTAACTGCCAAGGGAATAGAATGTTAACGAGCAGTGTTGCGAAATTAAGCATGTTTTCATTGTGGGTTTTTATACTGATGTTCATTAACATGCTCTGTACCAGTCAAATAAACCAATAAAATAAAATAGAAATGAATGTAATGTGTGTATTAAGCATCTATTTAATCCAGACGGGTTTGGTTAAACGGGGCTCTATGTATAATTATGCGCAGATTTTTTGACGTCTCCTCAGAAGCACTTGATAAATGCGAGGTCCAGCCCCAGAGGTGCCCCCATGTTCAGAAAAAGGCAGAAAAAGTGCCCTCTTGGACGCTCCTGTGGTAGATAAAGCATGATGAAATTCCCTCTAGGGTGCCCCTTCAGTGGACAAAACATGGTGCGGTGCGATCTAATCACAACTTTCTGCGTGCTGGTGCCACACCGCATGCAACGAGTTCTCGTTTAATCTTTCACCCTCTGCCCCCCAAACAACCTCACCACTGCGATACACATTAATATAGAAACATATCCAAATAGTCAAACATTCAGATCCTACCCGAAACAACTCTAGCGTGCCTATGATTAAAGTGCTTCAGAACAGTGCTGAACCCCCTTGACGTTTTAAAAACTGTCCAACTTTAAATCACTTCGCGATTGGAGGTTATTTTCTGCCTTTTCTTAACAACTCTCAATTCAATCTGTCTGAATTCAGGCTGCAACACCATAAAATGAGAGAAAAAATTCAACAGGGACAGACACTTTCTTAAAGCGCTGCATATCAAACGATGCAAAACTGTGAACCATATGGCAAGCTGAAGGAAGAGGTGCTCCGCGCGTGATTAAGCACATACATACAGATAATGGTGTGTGTGTGTGTGCGAGGGGGGTCGGAGGCGAGTGGAAAAACAGTGAGAAATTGGAGACAAGCCTTATTAATGCGAGCACAAGACACATATAATGGAGGCTTCTTCAGCGAGCAAGTTCCACAACTGCATTTTGCGCGCTGTGCGAGAAGATTTTGGTGAAACATGAAAGCTTTGCACCATTTAGTGAAATAATTAGCATTTCAGCGGATTCAAACCCTGTCAAAGTCAAGGACGGCTGAATGGATAAATAGTATCGTATTGCAGGAGCCCAAAGCTGCGTTTCCTTTATGTTTCCTCTCAGATGTTTCACTCGCCGCTCACCTGCATAAACACAGTTTTTTCGTCTGCCTCTCAGTGTTTATTTCTAATTAAAAAACCGTTACAGTCGAGCATTTTCTTCATAATCTGCAGGGGAAAAAAATAGAACCCGAGTGGCTAAACCCTCCACCCTTGATGATATTCACTAGACTAACACTGACAAAAGGCCACGGCTGAAAACGTAAAGGGCAGGAGGGGCATAAAAAGTGTCTGGCTGCGGAAGATAAAAGCCATCATTAGGGAGAAAATGAGATAGGATGAACGAGGCTGAACTGGTGAGTGGTCCTGGTGTACATATATATTGTCGGTTAGCAGAGCCATGCTTGAAAAGACAGTCTGTTTAGAGGAAAATAATGTCCACCCAGTCTTTTATGTTTTATATTGTTCATATTTCCCTGCTTGTTGAAAGCACAATGGCCGCCGCCGCCGCTTTGGATGACTGGCCACTTCACGCCTCTTAAAAACCAGTCCATTGAGCTGGGGAGGGATGAAACCTCCATCTATTCTTCTCAGTGGACAAATACCTGCAGAAAACCACATTTCCACATTCATCTCATGAACAAAACAAAACAAAAAAAAGAAAGAGTAACTCTAAAGGCGAACCGCTACAGTGGTGCTTTTTGTTTCCGCCAAAGACAAATGATCTCCGAGCTCATTCCTCTGAGGATATTACGTATCAAAGCTGCTGTTTCAGCCCAACTTGAGATAAGAAGAGCAACGCGAGAACTATAAGACATGACATGAACTTTTCCAACTGTACAGTGCGTTCGGTGTCCTAATTGGCACCACAATGTGGAAACACTGACCATATTTAGCCCCCAATTAAAGCATCCCTTAACATTTAGGGAGATTGGGGGGAAAAACCCCAGCATCATCACTTTTCGGAGCAACTTCCTTATTGTTGTGTCATTCTTAGGACGGCGGCTCGGTGTGTAATTAGCGCTAAAGGAGCTCCTCGAGTTGCTGATATGATACAAAATCCAACAAAAGCTTCATTGCGAATTTTTGCGGAAGTGTGTACAGCTGCTCCCGCTGGGAAACGAACCCCTTGTAGCCTTGACACCGGCGACCCGACGCAGAGAGTAGTACACACTGACAGACGCACAGGCCAGGTCAGCGCAACATTAGCATTCACATGCACACTCACATGCATCCAGCGCGGCGTGGGAGGCAGAAAGCGCAACCATAACTTTGGGGATACTAAAAGAGTTGTAAACACCTACACACGGAACATGACATTTACTCTACAAATATCCTGGTATCCTCTTTATGACGGTGAAGAGGGAGCGCACACACACACACACACACTTCAGTGTATCTCCGCTCAGGCTAAAGGAGAGTTATGCAGTCTTAGAGCAGCAGAAGGCAGTTTTTACACTCAATTGTGTACGATAAAAACAGCAAATCCTTATTTTTGCAAGGCTGGAGAAAGAGAAAAATCTCAATCTGTCTCACTTTATCTGTGAGGTTTGCTCATACAAGTGTTCCTAGTCAGACTCACCAAACCCTCTAAACTGCAAAACATGTCGCTATCCGTTCTGCTCTGTTTGTGGTCTAGTTTTAATACAAATAAAAAATGTTACCCGAGAGTAAAATGAAAGATCTGACTTCACCGCAGAGCTTTAAATTCTGCTGTCAGAACTCAGCAGACGAAAACACAACACGTTTAGCTGTGTCAGTAGTCGAAACAGTTAGAAAATATTAAAGCCTCTGCCAGCGAGTGTCATCAGAGCGGCACCATACTGTTCCAGCCTGCAACAGAAATAAAGACGGAGTGCTTAAACAAGAAGTTAAGCGCTAATTAACGTTGTTTAAAATGAAACGCAAATGGGTCCCTGACTAAGATGCGAGCTGACAGTCATGGAAATGGACAAGAGGTTATTATAAAATGTGTTACACTGCTCGATCTCTTATGTTCCTGCTGACAGAGAATTGCATTAAGTCCCTGAGGTGACTGCTGGAGTAAGATAACTAACCCAACAACAGAGCTGTATCATTTGCCGCGCAGAAATGTGCGACTGAAGTCAGAAAAAGTGCACAGACCTCTCAGTAAATTGGCAATCCACTAGGACACTGGTGGGAAGTAAATTCAAACATATACTCTACTGAAAGGCAAACTCCACCAATCTTACACATTAAAGTGTGTTTACAGGTTGTGGTACTGCTGCATATGTGTTAAATGTAGTATAAGGCCTTTTGTGGCTGCAGAGGAAGCTGCGTGCAATCTGATGAATGGCCTCCAGTGATGTCAGTGATTGGCTGATTATATATATATATATATATATATATATATATATCTCAAGGACTTTTTAGTATATTTTGATGCGAAAATTGTTGAAACGTTTTTGCCTGATATGAGTATTTCAACTTTTCCCACCACTGCAGGACAAAGACGATTCGGTGAACAGATGTTTATTTTTTGTTCGCCATCTCATTTAAATTCATTCAAAATAAGGCATTATGATTCATCCGCAAATGTTTTTCTCGCTGTGGAGAATGGCAGACAGAGAGTGAAAAACCCCAAGAGAAAATCCTGACAAAAAAATGAATTAAAACAAAAAATCGCATGAGTCACCGAAAAAATGAATCTGTTCATTTGAGTGGTTCTTGCATGAGGCCCAATTTTTTGGGCATTTTTTCTTGACAAATGACTCCAACCATTTATCGATTCTCAAAATTGCTTGAGATGAAAGTTAATGACAACAGCGGCAAAAATATCAAATGGTTCTGAGAGGAAGAAAGTCTATGTTTCATTGGATTACTCCCTGTGAAGTGACACATGTTTGTCACGGGGGATAACAGAATTTAATTTTACTTAACAGCGTGAATCTGCAGCATCTCCATTAAACAAGATGTGACACTCGACTGGATGTTAAGACATAATTATTTTTGGATTGGTGCATCTTCATGAAAACGCTGGAGCTGAAACGATTAGTCATTTAGTCAACAAACAGAAAATTATTCGGGAACTATTTTGATGATGAACTGAATAGTTTGAGTCATTTTTCAACCACGTTTGCTTGTTCCTGCTCCTCAGACGTGAGGTTTTACTGCTATTCTTCGCATGATAAACTGAACATGTTGCCGTCTACTGTATGTCTAACCTTTGCAGCATCCTTTGGCAGGTCGAAGGGAATGCGCTGGCGGATTTTGGGAGGCAGCTGAGTGAGCACTTCCGCCTTGAGACGACGGATCATGATCTGGCTCAGCCTCTGGTGCAGCTCGTCCAGGTTAGATGCCCCACGACAGTCCCACTGCCTGCGACGCCCGAAGAACCTATGAGAGAGCGAGTGAGAAGTGAAGCTGTGGCCGCTGACGCATTTCATTCTGACTTCTACCGAGGAGAAAACTCACTGAGAAAACATACTTATTTACAGAAATGCCCTGAAGGAATAGTTAAACACATTTAAACAGTTCCACCTGGGAGCTGCCCGGCGCTACAACAGCCTTCCATCATTTACTGCTGAGCAGCTCTGCTGGAGCGGTCGGAGGATCAGTTTTTTGCTTAAGGGCACTTTTCAGAACAGGAAACTATTTTGTCTAATGGCCACAGCAGCAGGTTTATCCCAAAACTCGCAAGGCAACTTTCACAATTCATCAGCCAAATGGATTTTTAGAACAGATCTGGCCCTCCACACAAAGGCTGGTTATCTGCCATATTGGCTGGAAGTGTGGACAAACTTAATAAGGCACTGCCAAAATTTGCTGTTTCACACTTCAGTATTTAAACTTGTGGTTGCTAAAGGAAGGGAAACTGATTCACTCTTTCGAAAATATCCTGGTAGTGGGATTTGAACCAGCGATTAACCGGCTGTGTGGCTGCTTTTCGCTCTCCTGCGCTGCTTCCATCGCCCACAATGTCTTCTCTATCATGAAGGGAAGACTTTGTTCACATGACATTGCCATGTGCCTCGCTCTATGAATGATCGTGTTTGTGACAGTGTGTGTGTGTGGCTCAGAAAGGCATTCCCCAGCCACACTAAGTGCTATTATATACAAAGTGTTATCATTAATGGCGCCAGGCCCATCCCCGACCGAGCCGCTGACTTTGATGGACATCCAAAACAATGCATTTGATGTGTTTGTTCACACATGTAACTGATCGTCACTGGCAACTGGCAGCCGGTTGGCATTTAACGCTTGGCTTCAGTTGTGGTCTGGCTCTGACAACAAACCCTCAACTCAGCAGCAACGCTTGCTACAGACTCAGGTACAGCCCACCTTATCCCAGCAGACACTTGAAAGGAGTGAAAATTAAATGCTGTGCGAGAGACACCACAATTCCGTTAATTCCACTGCGCTAAGACTCGAAAGAATATAAATAAGAATGGATCAAACTGAGCAAAGAACAGTTTGACGTTAGATTAGACAACAAGATTGATACCACTCTCATGTCCTCCTGATGAATATGAAGCTGGGGCAAGGAGACAATTAGCTTAGCTGAGCATAAAACATTGCCAGCTTGGCTTTGTCAGCACACTGCTGGCCTGGTTCTGTCCAAAGGTGTAAAAAACCCAGCTAACAGCACCTTTAAAGCTCACTAAATAACATGTAATGTCTTGTGTTTAAACTGCACTGTATTGACAAGTTGTGTTGTTCTCTGCAAGGCTAGCCATTTCTCACTACTTTTTTTGAGATTGGTACCACTCTCTTGTCTGTTCAATAAATATGCAGCTGGAGCCAGAAAACATTTAGCTTAGCTTAGCCGAGCCTAGCCTAGCATAACTAAGCAGGGGGAAACAGCTCACGTGGTTCCGTCCAAAGGCTAAAAAAACAAACAAAATAAAAACAACCTTTCAGCACTTCTAAAACTTACTAAACAAACTGTGGGATATTAATGAGCTTTAGCTATGACTTTAGATGGATTTTAAGCCATGCTAGCTGTTTCCAACTGCTTCCAGTTTTTATGCTAGGCTATGCAAGTAGTAATAAGAGTTATCTTCTCAGCCAGAGTAGTCCCTGTGTAACAGCAGACTTTGAGATTTTATGAGCTTCAGTAATGCTCGTAGCTGGATTTTTTTTAGACAAGTTAGCTGTTTCCCATAGCTTGCAGGCTTTATGCTCGGCTAAGCTATCGGTCTCCACACTCCAGCTAAATAATTAACAGTTTTTTTCTCAGCTAACACTTGGCAAGAAATGAAATTAGCATATTTACCAAACTGTCAAACAAGTACCCAATATGTTACAGAGAAATTGCAGTACATAGAGCAAACATACAAAATGTGAATCAAAGGTGTAGCTAGTAGCATTAAAAACACACCACATGTAGTAGAACAACTGGAAAGTATAAGCAAATACATCTGCACAGTGCTGTATCCTCGCTTGCGTTTGAGTGTCGGTTGTAGACTCACTTGTAATGAGCGTTGCAGTGTTTCTTGGCATAGTCGCTCCAGGTTCCAAACATCTTGGGATAGAGAGCATCAATCTGCATGAAAAGCTGTAAAACACCCAGACAAGAAAAAATACTGAACGGCAACTGTAGACTAAAGCACACATTACAGGGTGTGTATATGTGTGTGTGTGTGTGTGTGAACAGGAAATAGATATAGAGGCTCTGGATAAGCTGGAGAGAATATGAGAGAATATGTTTGATAATGTCTCACTGTCTCATTTTTTTAATTAATCTTCCTTTTTAATTGTAATATCCTTCTCAATCTCCCATTATTTCCCACCAAATAAAACTCAACTCTTCTTTTAACAGTGCATTATGATTTGTCCTATTCATCATACCTACTTAAAGTGTGACTGTGAGACTTTTGAAAGGATACGTAATAAATTCTTTCAGTGAAAAGATTTATAAGCAATAAAACCGCATTCGCTCTCGTATGAACGCCGGCTTATGGTGCCTTCTGTTAGACTAATGTTCGCAAACTCTCAGCAGGTAAACAAGTGAGACTAGTAAATAACATATTCTATCTTTAACTTATGAGAGGCTGAATTAATCAGCGATAAAAACACAAAGCCTTGCTCAATTTAGGACAAATTCTGCTACTACAAACTTGGTCTGGTTTGACCAGAAGCTTATGGTGGCGAAAGTTAGCTAACGTTAGCTTAAATTATTAGTTTATTGACTTTATGGCTCTTCTATAGTTTCTGCTAATGTAATGCTATATTTAGCATTTTCTATGATTCCATAATTGTCTCTTGGGGGCAACAATGGACGATTTAGCTAGTTACATAGTCTCGTTTGCTGCTACAGTACATCCGTACTTGGTCTTGTAGCATGTGGAAGGTAGTGTTACTTAATGTCACCCAACGTTAGCTAAATATCGCTGTGTTGTAGGACATTATGAAGTCACTTTGCTGAGGTATAGTGCTACAGTTGCACATTCATATCACAGACAATATATTTGAATGATTTTATTGCAAAGGTTAAACTGCTGGCTTGATACACTTTAAAAATTAAAAACTATAGCACATGAAAATGATGTAGCTATAGCTCATAACCTTCCCTTTCTTTTGAAACATTGGCACATATGAAAGCAGTGTAAGTCTCGCACAGGATAATGAATTAGAAAACTGTATTTTTCAAGATGCTGAACAATTACTTTAATAAAGTTAATTTTGTATCGCACCCTGTGTAAATTTCCCCGCTGTCTTCCACCAAACTGACGGACCCAGCAGCACCTCATTAAGATTGCATGCTATCTTAGTTTTTCTCACCTTCTAGTTCTTGAAAGCTGCACGCAATAACTCAAAGTAGCAAGAGCTTTTTTTGGCTTTAACACAGACCTTACCTGCGCGCATGATTAGTCTACTGTCATGCAGTGCATTCTGCAATTTATTCAAGGTCCTGTTGTCCTTCGCCTAGTTTACCAGTCTTGAGTTGTGCAACTGTGTGGTAATCTGTGTCAGCGCCAGTTAACCAGGTCAAACCGCTGTGCCGTGAGACGAGGTGAAGAAAATGAAACCGATGTGAAAATGAAATGAAACAGGAATAAAGACAATCAACTGACTGCTGCTAAAGAACCACAGACATAAAAACTGGTAGTCATCAAATGATCTTTGAACGGCTCCAGTTAAAAGCATCTACTCTCTGTCGTCGGGTGACTTCCGGCGTTTTGAAAAGCGCCTTTGTCCTACATTAACTAGGTAAAGAGCGTGTATGCATCACAGAGCTCTCAGAGAAAGTGTGTGTGCAAACGCCAACGTGCCCGTCTGTACACACCGACATCCCTGTCAATTTCCCGTATTTGCGGCAATTTCTGAAGTAATGACAGGTAATCATCGGCAAGGCGATCTGAATAAGCAGCCACAGTGAGAGGCGCTATTCTAAATTCAGCGCTTGTTCAACAGGAGCTTTGCATTTTCCCCCCTCACACTGTTGATATAATGGGTGGGTGGAATGAGGGCACATCATGAACGGTGCAGCATGCCCTGAGCTGTGTGCTAACTCGATGTCAGAGCCACAGTGAGTAATGATGGCAGTGAGGAGACTGGCACAGAGGCAGGGACAGGGCTTATCAGGTTTATGCTGCGGATGATAAAATGTTATATTCAGTTTCAGATTCTAGAGGCAGAGAGAGGGAGAGAGATGATATCTAAAAACTAACCTCACCACTGCAGGCAGGCAATGGCAGAGACAGGATGGCATGTATCGCGCACACACACACACACACACACACAGATACGCGCAGCATATAACTAACACACACACACACACTATCCATGATACACCTTCTCAAGATTTCTTACAAGTAGTAACTTCACTTCATTTTGGAATTAATTAGCTGCCTGAATCTCATCAGTTAATTATCATGATCGGGTCTAGGCAATAATTAAGTTTTCCTCACAGCAATGTGGCAGTTTGATGGCGGCGCAATCTGAGTCCCGCCTCACATAGATACTTTAATGTAGCCAACACAAAAGCAATGATGTCAGTCCTGGATAAGCAGTTATGTAGTCAGTTATCAGAGCGCTCTGTTCACCACTGTGCCTTTAAAACATCTGACCACATCGTACCAGACTTAGCTCCACATCCGCTTCCAGAATTGACTCAACGCTTTTCTTATAACATATGCGGATGTTTATGGCGCCTGTTAACATTTCTAAGATCCTGAGCCCATACATATATACCGAAGCGTGACTTAAAGGGGCAATACACATTTATAATCAACTAAAATGATCAACAGGATGTGAAGAAAAGGCTGTTTTGACTTTAAAGTGTTGTGTTGTATTGATTTCTACTTTATGATGCTAACCAGCTAGCCAGAAGCACCTGTGCTGGCAGTGTAAACACTAACTAACACTCCCCTGGTCCTAGAGCCCCCAGTTCGAACCGCTAGCAGCTAAAGCAGCTAAAGTTAGCAGCAGTTAGCGGTTACTCCGGTGATAGACTGGCCCCTATTTGTTTTGAGTATGAATTTGACAGGTTAGTCACTTCTTACATATTGAACCTTTAAGATTAAAACACTTTTGAAAACAAAGTGATATGATACAAACACCGTCCGGCTGCTGTAAATACTCACAAGAACACCAAATGTGTATTAATCCACCGCTCAAAGTAGTCCCAAAGCACTGTTTTCTCCATATGAAACCATATATTTATAAGTAATTTTTTATGCTTTATGTCTTTCGTTGTAACAAATGAGGTTGCCGCTATGTGCCAGAGACACGGCAGGGGAGTCAGGAAGAATCACAGCTTTGGTTTTGGTCTCTTATAAAATGTAGTTACTTAATCATCTTCTTACGATGAGCAATGTGGTACGACTTGAACTCACAATGATTTTCTGTCAAAGTTGGAGCAGTTTTTGTTAAAAAAAAAAATAAAAAATCTCCATCTGGACTGCTTTGTGTCTGTGACTCTCAGTCTTGTGAGGTGGGCGTCGTTCAGGTGGAAAAAGGCGATGTCACGTACATCCGTGCACCAGTCAGGATAAGGGATCATTTGCCAGCCCCCACGCAGTCCTGTTGTAGCAGCTTCACTGAGTTTTTCAATGTGATTTTTCCAAACTTTATCATGCTTATTTTTTCATAAATACTCAATTTTACAGGCAAATATTTGAGATGTAAAAACAAAGTTTTGGGGACTTTAATTACTATTGTCATCCTGCTTCGGTTCAGTTTCTGCCTTGAGGTGTTCTTTCAAAGATTTCTTGCATCTTTTAAATATATATATATATATATATATATATATATATATATATATATATATATATATATGTATATATTTGTAAAGCACTGTTTCGAAATGACAAACAAAGCTGTACTTTTCTCAATATGAAACACCAGACCAATTCAGGAAAAGAAAGAACTGGAAAAATAAAGCTTCACTGTGTGTTATGAATAATTATGGGCCGACGTGCGTGTGTGTGTGTGTGTGTGTGTGTGTGTGTGTGTGTGTGTGTGTGTGTGTGTGTGCGCGTGTGTGCGCACGTGTGCGTGTGTATGGGCTGCCGAACAGAGGTATTCACGTACAGTAGTAGTGTGTGTAGATCTGTAATGAGATACGTTCCAAAGATTTGGACACAATCGATAGTCGTGACAGCAAAAAACTAGGCAAAATAAGGCTGAGGTTATTTTGGAGATAATGAGAAATAATCTCCAAATGAATTGCACAATTTGGAAATAGATTAAATAAATTCACTTCTGATTTGTAATTATTTACTAAGCCATTACGTAGACCGTATGAACAACACAAAAACAGTGCAAAAGCTAAAAGTAATGCTACGCCTGAGGCTGGAGGGGCAGACTGAAGGTGAAGTGTGGAAGCAGTATCAGTGCCCCGTCATTAGGATACAGTGGACACACAGTACCTCTGACTGATACTGTATCGTGTCTTCACATCGAGACTGGGAAAAGATTTTCTATTCACCAAGTCCACTTCATCTTCCGTGGCTGCAGTGATGGAATATGGCTGCAATCTGCTGCTTCAATATATCGTATATAAAAATGATATAATAAATCATTATGGAGAGGGGAATGGCTCTGCCGCTCTCCAAACACTGTTGTCCTGTGAACAGCCCTTCTTATTGTCTCTAAATTCAATAGTCCTCCCCCCCTCCAACCCACCCGTGCTTCTTTTTATTACTTGTCTCATTTATTGCATAGCAGTGTCTCTTCATATCGGGCTTTGTAAATGAAGTTTTTGCAACAAAGGTTATTGAAATAAGTCCACAGGATCCTAGAGGATAAGTGATGCGGGAGAGAGTTAATTGGCTTTTTGAATGTTGGATCTGAGTGTGACCTGCTCCGGAGCAAGTTACCATGGCGATCTCGGAGCGAAGCACCTTTGCGAGAAGCCGGAGCTGAGCCCCGAGTTAGCTCTGTGGCCTGCTAATGTTTCCTCATGAGTGTGAGCTCAGAATCCCTTTTGAAGCATGCAGATGCCGTTTCATAATCTGTTGAATGTGGTTTCCTCTCTTTGCGCCCACTGTTTGAATTTCATTAATAATTCAAAGCAGGGTTTGGAGGAGTTGTGAATCTGCGAGGATCACGTCCTCTGGGAAGAAAACAAAACAGCTTACTCCACTTCAACTTGTATCCTTTTTCATAATAGGCATTTCCCCGCGGGGCATCAGTCAGCTTTTATTTAATCACTCTTTATTACCTCTTCAGGTCGACCCAGCGCCGGGGTACCAGTGAGCAGGATGGCCCGCTTGGCACTCTGAATGAGAGGCACCAGAATCTTCGTCCGTGCTGCGTTCCTGGATTTGAGGTAATGCGACTCGTCCACCACGACCACCGCGAACCGCTGCCTGGTCAGCGCTTCCACCAGGGGGCGGGCGTCTGTGGTGAGCAGGCCGTAACCGAGCACCGTCACCTTGCTGCTGCTGATACCCCTGAGGGGACAGACACACACACACAAACACACACACACACACACACACACACACACACACACACACACACACACACACACACACACACACACACACACACACACACACACAGATTAAGAGTCTCAAGCATCATCAGTCAAACAGGTTCAGTTCTTTTGTCTTCATTTGGAAACAATGATTAACACATAAAAACACAAACATGTGACCAACATTATATCATCTTTAACTTATTATCCCTAACTTCAACACTTTGTTTTCATTTACTGCTGATTATTTTTGGATATTGACTGTTTCAGGGATAAAATGGCAGAAAATAGTCCGGTGAATTCTTCACATATATGAATATAGAACATAGAAATGACTTCAAAACCCAAATACTCATATTTGAGCACAAGTGAGAACAGATTTTTGCATTTAAATATGTTAAATGTTCATAGTAGGTCTAAATTTTTTAATTAATAACAGTCACAATTTTACAGAGGAATTTGCCAAAATGTTGCTTTTTAATTATCTACAAAACTGTATTTAACATGGTACAAAAAGTTTACAAAACTGTGATTAAATAAGCATTTACTTCTGTTATGAGGCAATTTTCTTTTTTTGGACTTTATTGACAAGTTTACAATGTTAGCTTTTTATTTTTGGGCTTGACTTACTCTAACCCTTACAAAAGTTAATGGGGACTATTCTGATCTTTCATCTAAGTTTCATGGAAATCCGTTCCGTAGTTTTCGTTTTAATCCTGATTACAAACCAACCGCCCGACCAACCAACCAAACAACAAACAAATGGACACAGGTGAAGACGTAACCTCCTGTGTGTTCATCAGTCTTAGAATACACCCTGACTTCTCTACCCACACCGGCTTCTACTGAAGACATAAATCTTCAAAAATGACTCACACAGATTGAGTTTAATTTTTTAAGAAGGGTGAGTAATTTCCTGAAAAAAGCTGGGCACTGTGGTGTCATGCAAAATGTGCGTTTCCATCACCGTTATCTTTAAACATTACATCAGATTTGTTGATAAGCAAAATATACACCTTCATCCTTCAAACTGCGACACAGGAGTCGCCTTTAACATCGACAAATGTGTGTCAACAGCTCGAGCTAAATACAAACTCAACACCTTTTCAAATGTTCTGGTGTTTATTGACTTGGCAACTGAGCCCACAAGGTAAAGTAAACCGGACTGTTTAAAAAGGGAGTGTGGTCTTGATAAATGTTAAAGCGCACACAGGAAGACACACACACACACACACACACACACACACACACACACACACACACACACACACACACACACACACACACACACACGCACACACACACACACACACACACACACAAACTAAGGCCGCAGGTCTTTTCATACACCTCCTCTTCTCTAGTGCTTAAGAAATCCATTTCTGGGCGGTATGGCAATTTCTATATTGTGCAGGTGATGTGCACACAGATACACATGCACAGTCACAGATAAACAAACAACACACAGCGGCGGCATTCTGCAGCATGAAACTCAATAAGCATCTCTTAGAAAATCAAAAACGTTCCCAGCATCTGGCAGCGTCTAATTCTTCGCCCTCGCCAACACACGCATATCCAAGCTGAAATAAACCTGAGGTGCCATTCATGTTCTACAAAAGAACAAGTGAGTCAAAATACTGAGGGGAGGTGCTGCATAATTTTTTTTTTTTTCCTTGCCTCCCCGTTCAGTCATTAACACATCCAGTTCAAGGACACGTTTTCCCCAGAAGGCTTTCACAACCTCTTTGCGCCTCATCTGTGATGCGAGGTGGAGAGAGGGTTTTTTTTCTCTCCCCCCTCCAAGTCACAGATATAGAAAGTTTGTTTCATTGAAAAAAANAAAAAAAAAAAAAAAAAAACCAAGGAGAACTAGGGGAAAGTTGAGATGATAATAAAAGTAGCCCTAAACTTGAATCAATATAAACGGCCGTGAAAATGAGCTGGATTTTTCCGCGACAGCATTTTTTCCACTTCCTGCTGCTGAAAATATTCCAGCGCTTGTTCAATATTGCAGACGCTGCCGTGACATGATTTGTCTGTCAGCGCTGTCAAACATCGGCCCGTGCTGGCTCCTGACATCGAGGGACACTTTGAGATTAAATTGTCAGCAGCCACCTCTCCGTCTATCACAGCGCCTCGCTTTCACACTATGTGACCAAGAGTGTTTTATTTCCTCTGCTTAGGTAAATTATTAGCATGTGTAGAAGCAGAGGGCGTGACAAGAGACATTAGATACTGCCGAGCTGCTGGTTACAAGGACCTCTTAAGTTCAAATAATGGCAGCAACCTTCCACTTGCATAATCCTGTGTACAATGAACGTAATCCACAGGATTAGGTGCTTTGCATAGAGATCCAAACATATTTATAAGCTCTAAAGAAGCCTTGTATGCCCTTCTGGAGAGACTTTGGGACTAAGTGTCCTAAATGTGTCCATATCTGTTATATCATGTGCAACAATTTTGCCTCGAATTAATTAAAAAAGTAATCTTCAAATGCATTTTTAAGCAATAATGCAAGAAATTCACTTGTTCCAGCTTCAAATGTAGAAATGTGCTGTTTTATTTCTTAGTCACGTCTGATATCAAATCCTACATTTTTTGGTTTTGGACTGTTGGATAAACAAAACAAGCAATTAAAGACATCACTTTGGATTCTAGAAAACTGTGACGGGTATTTGTCATTATATAAACAACATGGTTCATTCAAAAGAATTAATCAGTCAGCAGTAATCGATCAAATAATGACAAGTGTCTGCACCTCAACTATCATTGATTTGACTTCTGACCATGTGACCTTTCACTGACAGTAGCAAATAATTGCAGCCAGTTTTTTTTTTTTTTTTTTTA